>CM052337.1:7088297-7122038 GCA_028455595.1 Lasioglossum vierecki | reverse complement strand
TCCAAGTGCCTAGCCTCGCCGTAAAGCTAAAGTGTAGAGATAGCGGCGTACATGCGCAGCTTGACAAACTCGTTGAAATATGCCACATGCGAGCAAGAATTCTTCCCGACGATTTCACGAGCTCGCTGATAAGGCGTAATGGATGCGCCGACGCCATTGGAGCGGCTCCGCCCCGGTGATAAATTTCAAAAAGCCCCGCGAATTTGATAAAGAATCGCCTTTTCCCGATATCATTGTCGTTACACGCATCGTTTCGTAATTTCGACCGGGGCTTTGATACTCGGATCACTCGGCTATCCAGTTAAGACGTTCGCAACCGCTGACGTAATATTACGTCTGCTCGTAAGCTGCAACTGATTGCAGTTAACGCGAAGTTACGCGCTTAGATAAGATACAACTGATTGCTGACGAGGCGAAGTTACGTGTCTGCTCGGGCTACAGCTGATCGACGATGACGTAAAATTACGCTATTGTGTAAGGTCATGGAGAAAACTACATCGTGCTGTCGTTGATCCCAATGTACAGTATTTCGGCATTTTCTGGAGATTATGCTTCCGACTGGAACTTCATTCGAAACCGAATTTTTACTCATACTTCAGTATATTCATTTTCTAGAAGCATTAAACAATTTTTGTGAATTTTTCCATTATTACTGACGCACTAAATGTTTAGAAAAAAAGAATAACATTTATAAAATTTTTAACTCTTCGTTGCACAGTGTATCATATCTGATACAGTTAACAAATCTGGTATATAGTGAACTAAGAATGTGTTTTCTTACTATTGTATATTTATGTTTGTTTTTCGGAAAATGTTGTTTTAATTTTTAAAAAGTATTTTTCCCTTGAATAAAACACAGAAGCTGATCTTCTTTCAATTGTTTCATCATAATTTTAAAAAAATCATGCAACGAAGGATTAATTTGGAATTTGATTAAAATCAGAATTTTTATGTAGATTTTAGAATATCCATTTTGTACGAGCATAAATTAAATTTTTCTTAGTTTTTAAGAAAAATAAAAATGTTAGGCACCGAGAACTTCGCTGAAACGTTGGTTCGGACGAAAGTGGAGTTAAAATATTTTTCCTTGAATAAAACACAAAGGTGATCTTCTTTCAATTGTTTCACCATAATTAAAAAAATTCATGCAACGAAAGGTTAATTTGGAATTTGATTAAAATCAGAATTTTTATGTATATTTTATAATATCCATTTGTACGAGCATTAATTAATTTTTGCTAATTTTTAAGAAAAATAAAAATGTTAGGCAGCGAGATCTTCGCTTAAAAGTTGATTCGTACAAAAGTGGAGCAATGAATGTCTATCGGGAAAGTAATTCGCAGTTTTCAGGTGTTTGCCGCGATGATTGTATGTTTACGGAGCAGTTTACGGTATCAGAATCCCGCATCGTAATCCTTTTCCTGTTTCCAGACGCGTAATCGCCGAGCGAGCGGTAACGCGCGTCGGTAATTAGAGAAGAGCGCACTAATTGGAGCGTGCTCGAAAAGAGAAAGCATTTTAAGGAACGCACCGTGTACTTCCGGCAGCCCGGGGATCCCCGGTTCGCAAACTTTTGCTCGGACAATTACGTAAAAAACCGCTCGACTTTTCCGCAAAGCTTGAAAAGTGAAATTGCCCTGTGCCGATTTCCTTTCTCGCGAGGGAACTTCGTTATTCGAACTTCATTCTTCGTTCTACCGCCGTTAAAGGATCGGAGCATACAAATTGTCTACGTAAGAATCACACAGAAGGATTTAATCTAATTAGAGAAAACATCTAACGAACTGATTTTAGCGTGTTAACACTTTTTTGTAGACAAAACAAATTACGTTGACTGACTCGTTAAAATACCTGTTTGGTAAATATAGTTGGGCTTTTCGCATTTCCTATGAATTATTGACACAACGTGTGACCCTCTCGAAGTTTTTTTTTATTAGAAAATCTCATATGAGATTTATTTCAACATAATTTAAAAAAAAACGAAATACGCCACATACAAAACAGAATATAATAATTACAAAATAGAAGTTCTTCAGCTTTTACGTAAAACGTTTTTCAGTATTGGCAATGAAAGAGTTTCCGATTTTTCTTTAACTTTATGGTACCGTAACATCTCACGCAACAATGTCTGGAGATGTCAGTTCGAATAAAAATATTGTTATGTTCGTTCATAATGCGAAAATCACAGTGCTCGGTACCGCAACTTGTCATTGACGTCGATCAGAACAGATTCAATGAAGAAGCGGTATCAGCGGCCGGCCGCCATTTCCCTCTTTGCTGCAAGAAGAGGAACCAAGATGGAAGACGCCACTGACTTACGATCAGTAAATCTCGTTCTGTTGTCGACGTTATCGATGATTTATGCGTGCGGTAAGCCGCCGTCATTTTCGATTTACGAACGGTCCGTAAACCGTGTTTCCGTAAAAATCTATTAACTTCGTCGCCTCGATGATTGCGTCGCCATTTTATGATTGAAATTCTGCCAATGACGTTCCACTAGTCCACAAATCATGCATCGGCTGATTAAATAATCACATTTTTATCATTGCTATAAAAATCATGGGGACCACAGTTTTATTAAAGGATGTAACATTTCAGATGCATAAGTGTGTCTTTCTATATTTTCATAACTTTGAACTTTTAATATTTCCTGCGCGATTCTTCTGCGTTACTTTTGACGGGAATTTTTTAAAGACTTACTCTTTACTCATTTTATATTTTCTTTATTCATTTCTCTTCTTACTTCAATGTAAACCTCAATAATATTAAATTTTCTATATAAATTCCACATAAAAAATATTTTTATATGGAAATTCAATATAAACTTCAATAATATTAAATTCTCTAAATAAATTTCATGTACAAAAATTATTTATATGAAAATTCAATATAGACCTTAATAATATTAAATTTTCTATATAAATTTCATATACAAAAATTTTTTATATGGAAATTCAATATAAACCTCAATAATATTAAATTCTCTAAATAAATTTCATGTACAAAAATTAATTATATGAAAATTCAATATAAACTCTAATAATATTAAGTTTTCTATATAAATTCCATATACAAAAATTATTTACATAAAAATTCAATTATAAAAAATTATATTAAATCATTATATTAAATTAAAAAATTTATTAAAAAATATATTAAATTCTCTATTATTTATATAGAAAATGAGTAAAATTTGAATTTCGTTTCTTTCTATATTTTCATAACTTTGAACTTTTAATATTTTCTGCACGATTCTTCTGCGTTACTTTTGACTAGAATTTTTGCCATTGGAGGATGTGTGAGAGATAATTGTTGCTGCAACCATTCGAGACTTGAGCGAGTATTACGCGCGGATTAGAATTTTTGCAGAACGGGATCTGGGATCGATGGTTGTACGTTCCATTGGGATTGTACTCGATATAAACTCGATCGCGAGATAGACCTTGATCACGGATTTCAGTTTCACTTCGTATTCGATCTATCGTCCGAAATAGCCGAGTATCGGACTACCAAGGCCACAGGAAACCATCTCCAAACAAATGCGATTGTTTATCCGCGGCGAACGCGGTGGCGCGGTGCCGTTGTTGTCCATTATTTTTCGCGTACTATTTTTCTTATCTGGTTTTAAACAATTGCGCACGGTACGCTACTCGGAATCCATCGATTCGCGTTTCTACTCCATGACGATGCTCCGACGAAACCACAAAAAAAGAAAACGAAGAAAAATAATGGCAATCTTTTATTTTGCAATTTAATATTTTGATGTTCAATCGGTTTGCCCAATGGAAACATCAAAGTTTTTTTACCTCGGTAATTATACCGTACGCTACTTGTAGGAGATTTAAGGAAATTTGAGGCAATTTATTTTCAATTAGTGCACAGTACCGTGACTAATGCAGACACATTATAATCATAGTGAGTCGAGCACCTAATGATCGTAGTGTCCAAGAAGATATTCCGTGTTGCGAAATAAAAATTTCTCAAGTATCTATATCTTTATAATTATTTTTATATATTTTTATATATATTATATTTTTTTATATATTTTACTTTATATTTATATATTTATTTATTTATATTAGTATCTATATATTTAAGTATCTATATTTCTTAATTTCGTTACTATTTTGTAATAATCGAACTTCGTGATATTGTACTTCTATTTTAATATTTTTAAAACATCAGAAAAACACATTTCGACAGTCTACGGACCTTAAATTTCGGATGAGTAAGGTCAGTCGAACATGCCGGTCATCCGGACAACGAAGTTATAACAAATAATGAGCCGCGACGAGCGAGGATTATGAAAGTGTAACGTTGCTCGTTGGATTAGAGTTACGGCAAGAAACCGTGGCGGATAATTGATATGTAACAGAGATAAGCCAACTGAAAGAACGGAAATCGCCGGTGGTTCATTAATAAAACGCATTTTCAAATCCCTTTCACCGGTTTATCGCGAATCAAGCCGAAGGTAAGGCGCGTTTCCACGAGGAACGCAACTGCGTGAGACTCTAATGGTGATTTTATTCCGCGGCACGGATTAAACGAATTCAAATTTCACCTGGCCGCCTCGAACGGAACCCGAAACGCGTGCTCGCGATTTCGCGAGAACATTTCGAGCCGATCTTCTGCTCAAACGAACGCAAACATCAATTAGTACCTAAATTATTAATAGCAATTATTTCAGCTTTTCGGACCAACTTGAAAACAACTAAAAAAATTTTAAGTACTCCAAAATTCTAAACAAAATAAGCTCTTCCTGCAGATTTAAGATGTATTTCTAAAAATATACCCATTCAAAATTAAGCAATTTCAAATGTTTGTACCAACGTTGAAATAATTAAAAAATTTCAAGTACTACAAAATTCTAAAAACTAATTGCACTTGGCACTGTTTAATTTCACAAGAAGAATCGCAATTGTCGCACCCACGGCGAAACAAAATCGCCAGAACCGGGAGATTGATCAAAGGCCGCGCGGAATATCTGTTTTCCTGTTTTCTTCGGCGCAACAACAGAGGAACAATTCGTCTCGATTTTTCCGTCAGTTGGCGGGACACCCGTGACTCAGTCCGTACTTGAAGCATCAGGTAAATCGCTCGCGTGTTGCCGATTACGTAAAGGAATATCTCGTACGGGGGATCAGGGATGACGGGAGAGGAGAGGAGAGAAAAAGACGGGAAGAGAGAGAGGGGGAGGGGAACGTAGTAATTAGAAGCACGGTCTCAGTGTAACGAAGGAGCGGACCGGAGAACTGGTTCTACCGTTAACGGAAATCGTCTCTGGCCCGATTCAGAACCAGCCACTCGCGCCCTTTACGGCACTTCCGGTTTCGTTACGCGGTCCCAAACCAGTTAGAAACTCGGTCAAACCGATCCGACTATCGGCGCCACTTTTCCGCATACTTTTCGTACCGATTCGACCATGGCTCTCCGTCGATAATCTCGAAATTACGATCGTCTTACGCCATACAGAGTCGGATTACTTCCGGTACAAGAGCTAGCTTTTAAACATTTTTTTTGTTTGCTCATCACTACCATCGGAGAATTACGTCTCCGTCATCAACGTTTCCAAGTGCAATTTTTGAATCATACAAAATTGCAAATAAAAATTAAATTCAATCGGAAAATAATTTACACTAATTTTTAAAAAATACCACCTTCTTCCATCTAATTAATTCTGTTTTCAATTGACATTTCAACGTCTTGCCTCTTGAAATGTTTCTACGACTGCTTCTCTGCTCTCGATTACCCAGGAAGTATACAAGAAAATGGCTCTCGTTCATCACAATTTTCGACATCCTCCATGTCTTCATGATTGCCGAACACTTCCTGTCTTCGCGATACTCGAACACTTCCTATCCCGACTTTAGAAAAACGCTTCCTATCATCAAATATATTAAATCGCTTCCTAACTTAGTGATAGCCGAACGCTTCCTATCATCATGATATCAAATTGCTTCCTAACGTCGTGATAGCCAATCGCTTTCTATCTGCGAGGTGTTCAATCACTTCCTAACTTCGTGATAGACGAACGCTTCGTATCATCAAGGTATCAGGTTGCTGCTTAACTTCGAAACACCTAATCGTTTTCTAACTGATACTCACCTATCGACATTTATATTCTGCTGTTACCTTCGAGATTTTAAAGTGGTCTGCAAAATGATGAGCAATAGTTCTCTTATTTTCAAAGATTGTTACTTCGTAACTTCGCTGTAATCTGGCTCTTCCTGTGGTCAGGATGTCCAACTACTTTCTGACATTGCGATAGCCATACTCTTCATTTATTTCCGATGATTTCTTAACTTCACCGTAGCAAATTGCTTTCTGTTTTCCAAATATGCAGTCGTTTCCTTGTTTTACGGTGGTGAAACGCTATCTTCTTTTGTATTAAAATTAGGATTCATTGTTTTCTCCTATTTATTAATTTTTCTAAGTTGTCTTTCCCTGTTACATAGTGTATCGTATCTGATACAGTTAACAAATCAGGTATATAGTAAACTAATCATGTGGTTCCTTACCATGTTTATTTTTCTGAAAATGTTGTTTTAATTTCTTTCAATTTTTCCATCACAATTAAAAAAATCACGTAGTGAAAGATTAATAAACTTTCAATATTTTAGACCCCCATAAAAAAGGTTGTAAAATGCATCTTTTAGTATTTTTTTTCTACAATTTCGATCAATTGCAATTTTTGACAAAAATTTTTTTTACGTCCTGTAGCAAACTAATTGCTCTAGCTTCACAAAAGAGTTCAAATCGTATAGTACAAAAAAGTTATCTTTTCAAGAGTGTCCGAATATTAGTAGGAATCACTGTACCTGGAAACAGTAGTAGTTTATATTTATATTTATATTTTAGTTTTATTTTATTTTTTATAGTAGTTTAGTCATGCTCACTTCAACATGACCAAACGCTCTTAACTTCCCCCTTCTCTATCACAGACAGGATCAACTGTATCCTTCACTATACTTATTCAGCCCTACGATAAAATGTCTTCTCTCATTACAATCAACCTTTATCCTCTTTTGATCCTCCTCTCTTGTACCCTAACTTCCGAGGAGGACCGTTCTCCATCGTTCTCCAGTCGGGCTCGTTCCTCCAGCGGTTTCTCACTCGCAATCAGCTTCTTTGTTGTTCGTCTCCGTTGCTCCCTTCCTCGTTTGTCGTTGCGCCGCCAGTTCCCCGCCTGTTCAACGCGAGATTAGTTCCGCAGAGCTGGCGACGACCAGTAGCCTTGAACCAAATTGCGAGCTGTCGTTGTTTAGTTGTTTGGCTAGCATGCACGCAGAAACCCGGCGTATTCCGTATGGTTATTAGGCTTTTAAAACGTCCGTCCCCCGTCACTTTTCATCGAGATAGTACCGATTTCCCGCGTCGGGCTCGCATCCTCGATCCTTCACCGTGACAAGATCGATCGATTGAAAACCGGCGCGACTCTTCTACCCTCCTCTAGATTTCAAGGCGTTTCAACCGGTGATTACAATCCGTTCGAACAAACTGAAGTAATTGCCAAGTTTCTACGCAATTTTCCGTGTACATTCTCTTTTCTTCTGTGGAAATAAGAGTGCACGGCTCCGTGACAGTTTGCTCCCCCGGGTCCAATACTTACTGGAATCGTAAAATGGGATCTTGAGAATGTGGAGCGATTACGGTGGAGAACTCCAATACGAGAGAAACATGTTTTTTGCAAAAGGTTGGACAGTTTGATCAGAAAAGTGTGTCCATAATAATTTAAGAAGCCTAGCTCTTCATCTGATTTGTCTTCGAGAAGACAACAACGTAGACTCAGAGAGTCCCAGAAACAAAAAAGGTTCTTAGAGAGTTTGGAGAGTTTGATCGGAGTCAAAAAAGTGAGTCTATAATAATTTAAGAAACCTAACTCTTCATCCGATTTGTCTTCGAGAAGACAACAACGTAGACTCAGAGAGTCCCAGAAACAAGAAAGGTTCTTAGGTCTTAGGAGTCCTAGAAAAATTTCGAAAGGCTGTTATCTAGCGAGACACACCTCCGAGAAATGATCATGTTCAGAGCGAGGGTCCAGAAAGTCCCAGAAAAATATGAGTGACCTACTTTCTAGCCGGATTCATCTCCGAGAAGCGATTATCTCCTCGAGGCACCGAGAGTACGACAAAAATTTGGGGAATCTAGTTTCCAACCAGATCTACGTGAGAATGATCAGGAGGAGATCCGTGTTTGAAAAAGTTCCGAAAATTCGGGCTGTCTCCTCGTCGATCCATCATCCAACCTATCGATCATCGAAAGCAGAAGTATGCGAAACGTGTCTTCCAGCTATAAGGTTTGGGCTGCGAGAAACGGTGGTTTTCTCAAGGATAACCATAGATCGACAGGAGGGAACATTGCGGCTGGCCATCGCAAACAATTAACGCGGTTTTCGATGGGGCTAAAAGAGGAATAAAAAGGAGAACGCGGAAGGAACGCGAAGGAAAGAGAGGATAGAGAGAGATTCGAGGACGATGGCGTTGGCGATGGTTTAGGCCTCACTATTTTTGAAGGAACATCTCCAAGGCCAGCCACGAAACCCGGCGCTCTTTTCTTTTTCTTTTCTTCCACGAAGCAATTTCTGATGGCCATGCTTTCCCTCTCTATCTCTCTTCTTCTCTTCTCTGCGGCTTGCAAACGCTAGGGGCAGAAAAGGTGCAAAGAGGCGAGGTGAGGACGGGGGACCGTGTCATCGCGTATTCTAAAGCTGAATAAGAACGTGTGTGCTAACATTTCGCTGGTGCATTATTTCCCTCGCGTTCCGCTGTCGACCACTCTCAGGAAGAATCCGCGTTTCTGACGAAACGGAGCCTCGTTGAACGACCCTGAACATTCAAACTTAATTCCTTGCGAAATTTCGCTGGACGATTTCAACGGAGGCATCAGGGAAGCGTCAATCGTTTAATCGTCCACTATAGCAATGTAGTAATCAAGAGACTGTAAATTTATTCTACAGTGAAAACAACTAGAATTATAGAACTTGGTCAGACGGCGTGCTGTGTGAATGTTAACCCTTAGCACTCGAGTGGCGTCACTAAAAATTCCTGTACTAGTATTTAAAATATTGTTTACGTTATCAGATATGTCGGTATCTAACTAATTACTAAACATTTACGTCTTGTATGTGGTATTATATCAACTTCGTGTCTACCAAATTTAAAAGATCACAGAGAATGGAAATATTCTAGGTCGGCAGAAACGTTTGATTTTCGAGTTAAATAGTTCCGAGTGCAAAGGGTTAAAATGTTAATGAAGCGACGATATTCGAGGGTTTGTGGGTGTTACTGTTACGGTGAAATCACAGAGACTTCGTAAAGATCGACGTATTTCACTATCGCGAATCACTACTTAGACGTTTCAGGAACACAAAGTAACTTTACTTAAAGATTGAAGCGGCGCGACGTGCCGTAGTAGAGGTAACAGTCTCGACTGACTCGATACAGGATTTTTGGGGTCTCATATGCTAACGGATAATCTTATTTGGGTTACAAAGATTTTGGGATTGTTTCATGGTTCCAAGTATTGGGTTAATATTTTTCCCTTAAATAAAACACAAAAACTGACCATCTTTCAATTGTTTCATCCGAATTAAAAAAAGTCTTACATGCTAACGGATAATCTTATTTGGGTTACAAAGATTTTGGGATTGTTTCATGGTTCAAAGTATTGGGTTAATATTTTTCCCTTAAATAAAACACAAAAACTGACCATCTTTCAATTGTTTCATACGAATTAAAAAAGGTCTTACATGCTAACGGATAATCTTATTTGGGTTACAAAGATTTTGGGATTATTTCATGGTTCAAAATATTGCGTTAATATTTACTGGTTAATATTTTTCCCTTAAATAAAACACAATAACTGACCATCTCTTCTCTCTCTTTCAATTGTTTCATACGAATTAAAAAAAGTCTTACATGCTAACGGATAATCTTATATGGGTTACAAAGATTTTGGGACTGTTTCATGGTTCCAAGTATTGAGTTAATATTTTTCCCTTAAATAGAACACAATAACTGACCATCTTTCAATTGTTTCATCCGAATTTAAAAAAAGTCATGTAGTGAAGGGTTAAATAGTATAGAAAAAGAAAACAAGTAGAAACTAGAATTCTAAACTTATTCAAATAAGAATCAGCGAGGCGCAGCTTCCAGAAATGAAGTGTTATATAAAAAAAATTGAACGTAGAAAATGAGTAAAGTTTGAATTTCTTGTGTTTTCCAGGGAAAGAAGAGAAAAAGGACGCCGACGGAGAGTTATGGGGCAATGTGGAAGCGCAGGCCGCCTTCCTCGGCCCGAATCTATGGGACAAAACTCTGCCCTATGATGCCGACCTGAAGGTATTGAACCATGTATGTACAAAAACGCGAACACGGTAAGCCCGCCGCAAGCCCGGCTGAACCTGAATCCCCAAAAAAAAAACAATACAGAAACAACAGGATCGAACGTTCTCTCTCGTAGAAGCTGTAGGATCTCTTCCATCCCTTTTTTTCGTTCGCCCCTCTGTCTGTTATCATAAACGACAATTAATCCGACCCGTTCATTGCACGATCCTCTAAACTGTTTTCTCTTTCTGTTCTCCACTCGTCCCCATAGTTCGTTAATCCTACTTTCAATGAAAGTGCTCGTTCCGAAAAATCTCCTTAAGAATACCCTAACTCCGTTCCAAGTTAGCAGGTCCCACGTGTCTATCTATATTGTAGTGAATATTTATTTGTTGGGATGAAATATTGGAAATAGCTCGTTGAAAATATATGTCTGATCAAGAGTGTATCCAAAGCACTCCAAAGATTAGAATCGATGAAGATTTTCCAGATTCTCGGACAGACCCTGTGTTATAACACGTAATAATATTTACTATTTAATCATAATTAAAAGATTACTTTAATTTCATTGTTGAAAGTAAATAACACTGTCGTCTTTCGCGTTGTACTTCGTTCCGATGTTTCAGACAGTTGTGGACTTCTATAAAACTTCTCAAAGCTCTGTTGGAAACATTTTCGAAATTGTTCACCAGCAAATCGCATTATTATTTACCTTTAGACATTTATTTCGCTTAGAACATTGTTCTCCTGGTTAACCACGTTAATTAAGCTTGCTGTAACCCTCGGTTCAACGATACGTATACATTAGTATCTTCGAAGAGAATTTTCTCTTGTAAAGAAAAATGATTGATCTACTGAAAATCTTTGAAGAAGAATATCGAGGTGTTGCTGAATGAATACAACGTTCTAACGACCCCGAAGACACGCGTTGATGTACAGTCTCGACGCAGTTTTAAAAAAATGAGTTTGGAGAGGATGCGCCATTTTGCACCGGCCGCGTAGAGTTAGTCCTCTCGAAGAGTCATCAGGTGACCGATACCCTATTGCAGTACGTGGATCTCGACGAGTTCCTCTCCGAGAATGGCATTCCTGCGGACGGCGTGGCCGGCGGCGGGCAGGGCACGACGCAGACCGGGCCCCTGCACAAGATCAACAACACCGAAGCACCTGGACACCAGGGACCGGCCGGAGTTCACCTGGAGCCCGTCACCAAGCGCGAGAGATCACCCTCGCCGAGCGAATGTTGCTCACCCGACACCATGAACCCTCCCTCGCCCGCGGACTCCAGTGAGTAGCTTCGTTTCCGACTCTTCTTTCCTTCCGAGCAGGGACTTCGAACCGGAAATTTGCTAAGGTCCTCAGACTTCTGTAGAGTGAGCCCTTCAGGCTTAAAGTTTCGTAATGTGATAAGAACAGATGTGGTGTTAGCCCGTATAAATCCCCCAGGAGTAATGTGGAAAGTAGGTGGCGAAGTTTCCGATAACGTCCATTCTCAGAATTCGATGAAATTTTGAAAATAGGTTCTTTTTTTACTAAAATAAAGATTACAAGAAGGATTTTTTCCGAGTCGAAAATTTTTATTTTATCATTTCAATGTCGCTCTCTACCTTACCGACTTAGCGACCTATTTTGTATAGAATATCTTCAATTAATTGTAAAAATGAATCATCAAAAGCCTGGTTCACAGCGCCATAAAAATACACACATATGACCTATAAGCGAATCCTCTTTAATTAAGAATGATACATACTCCGCCCCACCACAACCTAACCACAACTCTTTCTGATCTTTGCATAATCTTTGCAAAGTCGGTAAGGTGGACTGCGACATTGAAATGATAAAAAAATGTTTTTCGAGTCGGAAAATATCCTTCTGGCAATCGTGATTTTAGTAAAACAAGAACCTATTTTCAAAATTTCATCGAATTCTGAGGATGGACGTTATCGGAAACTTCCAAGTAGGTCCCTGGGGGAGTAAATTCCGGGTGAAACAGATAGAGGGGTAACCGATTGGTTATCCCGGGTGTGGGTGTTTACGGGTTCGCCCGGTTTTAGCCACATCCTTAACAAAAAAAGAAAGAAAGGCTCAAAGTTCCGAAGTCTCAAATCCTCAAATTTCCAAAGCTCCAAAAATACCAGTCTAATATCGGTACCTTGTTTCGGTAGAAGTCCCGGCTTCCAAATGATTTTCGCCAGATCGTTAGTCTCGTGTTCCTCTGATCGAAAAAGATCGGTTTAGCCCCGGGATTCGATATCGTTCTGTTATTCTTCTTTCTCTGTCTCTCTCTCTTTGTATCTGTGTATTGTATCTTTCTTTCTCGTATCGACAGAAGCTAAACTCTCTTTAATGATTTAGCTATTAGAGAATCATCAGATTGATTGTTCCCTCTCCGCGCGACAGATTCCGAGGACTCGTCACGAATACAATATGGCTTGTCTCTTGTAGCGCTCTCGATGGCCTCATCGGGGCGAGACTTCGATCCACGCACCCGGGCCTTCTCCGACGAGGAGCTCAAACCCCAACCGATGATCAAGAAATCACGGAAGCAGGTGAGTTCGGTGTGTTGCCAAAAATTTCTTCATTGATATTTCTACGCGAGATACTCGTGAACACGAGCATATCGATAATGGTGTCCAATAAATGCTTGATCTATAGAGAGTTCGGTGCTGTACGATGATGTGCTCGTGTAACGAGTGTATTATAATAAGAATAAGAATATGGAATTTATGAGCGATTACGTTTAAAAAATGAACAGTTTCCATCAGTCCGTTCTTCTAATTGATGGTTTATTCACCTTGCAGTTTCTGCTACGCCGAGTCCATCCTCGAACTCATAAAACACAATTGTTCTAATCTACCGTAAATCTATATTCTTAGAAACACACTGCCGCAACACTTTAACCGCTTCTAGATTCTCGGATACGCAGTTAAAGACTTTTATCTGGACCATAAGTGTCGACACTAATGACTCCACTAATGAATTAGTCTGAATGTACGCACGGATCAATTGTTTTATCAATTACTACTAGACTGCGGACTTCATACATTTATTGCAAAAAGTTATGAATATCGATGTACTACTCTAAATGGAAGATCCGCAGACTAATTATCGATTGCAATATAAATATTCATATCAAGACAGTATTCGAGTTGCATTGCGCTCCAAAGTAGCCATGAAAAATCATGTGTGCATTCAGCGAAGGACACAAGAAAATACAAAAATTAGTCTGACTAGTCTCGAAACTTCGAATTGCTTGTTAGATGTTTTAGCTTTTTAAATGTGCAGCTTTAGAGATTATTTCTTAATAATTTTTCAACGTGTTCACAGTCTTTTAATTTTTTTTTAATCGACTTGGGACGACCTTGCCCCTTCCCAGTTTGAGAAAACGAACATCGATGGTTCCCGAGGCGAGATTTCATAGGACAGAGAAGACTCGCTTCGATCCTATTTATAGCCGAGCCAATTTCTAATCTAATTTTCTTCTGTTCCCTATGATCCGCCGCTTGTGACCAACAGTTCGTTCCGGATGACCTGAAGGATGACAAATACTGGGCGCGTCGTAGGAAGAACAACATGGCAGCGAAACGATCACGGGACGCGCGCCGCATGAAGGAGAACCAGATCGCTCTCAGGGCCGGCTTCCTCGAGAAAGAAGTAAATCTTCCCACGCCTCTTAGACTAACAAACGCGTGTTAGAACCAGACGACAACACCAAAGCCCAAACATTCCAACGTCCCAAGGATCCAAATCCCAAGCACCCAAGTACCAAAGTTCCAAAATGTCAAAGCTCCTATGACTCAAAGCCGCCAAGATCGAAAACTCCCAAGTCCTGAAGCCCCATAGTTCCAACGTCCCCAGCACCCAAATCCCAAAGTTCCAAAATCTCAATGCCCCCAATGTCCAAAACTCCCAAGTCCTGAAACCCCAAAATCCCAACGTCCCCAGCACCCAAATTCCACAGTTCCAAAATCTCAAAAATCCCATGACTCAAAGTCCCCAAATTCCAAAACTCCCAAGTCTTGAAGCCCCAAAGTTCCAACGTCCCCAGCACCCAAGTCCCAAAGTTCCAAAATCTCAAAGCTCCTATAACTCAAAGCCCCCAATGTCCAAAACTCCCAAGTCCTGAAGCCCCAAAATCCCAACGCCCCAAAGGTCCAAAGCCCCAACGTCCCAAACTCCAAGGACCTCCTAAAAGCGACAAAAGTCATTGGCCCGCAGCCCAAATCCCATAAACGAGTCCACAGTAAACTTTAGGCGCGACTAACGATTGAATACTCTTTTCCGCAGAACATGGGCCTACGGCAGGAACTGGACCGGTTAAAGAACGAGAACATGCTCCTGCGCGACGAGCTGAGCAAGTACACGGAGGTCTAACAGCTTGACGGGCAAGCGAGACAACGGCTCGTCCTGTCGCCGAGACACGGCAGGACACGAGCGTTTGTTGCGCCGGCTCCATCACCCACACTTATAGTCGCAGCACTTAGGTATCGCCAGTCCGGAAGCAAACTAAACAAGGGAAGGAAGGAGCGCGCCGAATCACGAGACCATCCTCGACAATTGAACAGAACAGCCCGCTGTCCTAGAGGATCCCGAGGATATCCTTCGAGAAGTTCTGCTATTCATCGATTCTCTCTATCTCTCTCACATAGAAGACACACATGAGAAAGACACGCGAACCAAAACCGAAAAATACACGTGAACCCCTATGAAACACAGACACGCAGACACAAAACAGCAGACAAAAACGTCCCACTTTCGACACCCCCGCCCCCGACCCCGTGATCCTTCCGAGAAGAAAAACTCCCTCCCAGCCCCGTACCCTGAGAAAAACAAAAAAAGTGTACATAGTTATATGTATAGTTAGATTATATGTATACACGCATACATACACGGCCGTGTGTATGTCCTGTCTGTAAGTGTGAGTCTGTAGCACGCGTGTACAGCTGCCCCTGTACACCTGCAACCGCGCGGACGTGTGTGCGCCCGTGTAATCATGCGCGAGGGATATTATAAAATATGTAACTTGTATCGTCGAAAGATCTCGCGTGCCGGTAACAATACACGTTACACAGACGCAACACACGTACGGACAAGCAGCCGCGAACGCGAACGCCAGTGTGCGTGCTGGAACAATGTCCACGGAGCGTCGCGTAAAACAAAATGAGGATCCTCGCAGGAGGACGTTAAGGGGGTTCCTCATCGCCACCGCGAGACCGTAGCGAGGCGAGTGGACATGAAACGATGAAAGACACGGCGGGTACGATTGCCACAATCGTATCTGACCCTGGCACGCACACGCCGAAACGGGCTGAAGCTGATTAGAGTAATAAGCGAGAACCGTGCGAACATAATCACGGACAGGCGCTCTCGAGCTTCTGTTTCTTTCTTGTACAATGCGGCCTCACATCTAATCGTGGATAGACTCTTGGTCTAACGTTTCCTCGTTGCTTTCGCGACCCTCTTCCGTCTGCGACCGGCCCTCTTCTTCGCCAAGGATCACAGTTATTCTTTAGAGCGAAAGAGACTCCTTGCTGGATCTGTCGAGATGATCTCTGATACAGGGCCCAGTCGACTACGTGAAAAAACCCTTGACGTCCTAATCTCTGGAACAACTCTGTACATCAAGTTTTTAGGATTTACTATCTTGGACATGTCAGAGGATAGCTTGTCTCCTCCAAATCAACTGTACAAAACGTTCCCGTTGAGCCACAGGAGTCTTTCGGTTTGCTCACATGATTTTTACTACGATCCTCTATGGAGAACCTCTTGGATCACCTAGGGACTTCAGGTGATCCTCTTGAACTCTGAGATCCCCTGTACACAGAATCTTAGCATGACCTAATACAGAGGATCTCCGGAACCGTCTTCATAGAGGATGTCTATCGCGTCGACGTAGAAATGGCTACTTTGGGCGATCTTTTTTGGGATCTCCAAGGTAGTCCGAAGAGAGATCTACAAAATTCGAAACAGATCCCCGAGCTTAGTGGTCGGGGCTGCGGCGAATCGGATGCGGCACAAAATTACTTTCTGTACATAATGGTAGCGTGTTAATTCTATTTCCATCGCAAATATCGAAATTCGTGAAACATTTTGAGTGGAGAAAAAGAATGGCGTAGAAACGGAACCGAAAGTGGACGGAGGAGGGCGGAGCGTCCGAATCGGTGGTCAATCGAAAAGTGAAATAACGAACGAAGGATACTTGGGAGAACGACGCTATTCTGCGCACGGACTAGGTCCTAGTTCTCTAAGAAACGTTAATTACAGTAGCGTATCCCACGTGGTGATGGTACACAAGTGATTCTAGTTGTTTTTATCGTAAGGTAGATCAAGTGCTTCTTTTTCGTTTTTTTTTCTTTCCATACATTTAACAATTTTACTATCTCTTCTTTTTACGTTGACTTTCGGCGCCCCGGTTGTCTTGCGCCGTTGAGAACGAAAATCCGCACGAAGTCAAATCGCTCGAGTGCGGGGAAAGCGTCGCGACGGGTCTCTTTTTGGACATCGTTTCTCACTCTCTCTCTCTCTATCTCTATCTCTCTCTTTCTTTCTCTCTCACTTTTTCCATTTCCCCTAATCTGTCGCGCTTCGATGGTCGATGGTTCGTCGAACAACGGACACACGAGCTCTAAACATACGTACGAATTATTCGTCTCTTGTAAATATTTTCTAAAGGAATCGTACTAATCTAAATTCCACTCCCCTAAGCCCTGACGTTCTTTGTGTCTTGGTTCTCTCGGCAGTTTCGTGGCATTTACGAGCGGAAATCGCGAGAGAACCGCTCGAAATTTCGTTGTTCGCTGAAGAGGAATGTTGTTTTCACAACCCCTGTTCTATCTTTTCCTTTCTCGGCCACCCTTCTTGAAGCATTCGCGGCCAAAATCATCGTTATCGTTACCAATCACAGAAACTGTGCACCAAGAGGACTACTCTTAGATATCAGCGAATTGTATCTCTATCCGTAGCTGCTTGCTCTTATCCCTCGATCGTCGGGTGCACATTGCTGGCTGTAAATCATATCAGTGACATTAAATAGCGTATCCTTTTTGTATAATGACGCGGTAGTTTAAGACATTTATAGCTTCTAGTTATTTTTTAACTTCTAAGTGAATTATTGAGGCTATCCCGACCTTATTACAAATTGATTATTCATGATTACTGCACTTAAACATTCATCTTTTGCTAATTAATACTCTAACCGATCCGCCAATTTGTTCAGAGTTTTAGAAACTGCCTCAAATCTTTTTTCAAAAATTGAGCCGCACTGCGCCCGACCGCGAGATTGAAATGAAAATGGCGAGCAAAGCCCACTCACACGCCTTTCACGAATCTACAGTAACTCACAGATTTGCTAAAAGAGATTCAAACGCGTTGATCAGAGTAAAGTACATACTCTTCGTCCTCTCTCCTGCATTGTTCGTTTTGGGAAAACAAAGCTGCGGCACACAGTCACAGTTGTTCCCGGTTTGATTTATTTCCCACCCCCCGAAAAAGACGAGAAGGAAAATGAAAACTCGCGGATTCGACCATCGTTTTTGGATCCGCCTGTACAATGGCAGCCTTGAGAGAAACCTGTGAGCCACTGTGAATACACGCGACTAATATTTTACATACTGTTGATGCGTTAGATAAGCGATTCTGCTCGTTGCAACGCTCAGTGACAATAATCGAATATAATTAATACATATACATATATATGTTTTTTAGCACTTTTTGCGACGTAAATGAAAAACCGACACACTGAGAGTACGTTTTTTCCCGGTTGTACGTAGAAGAAGCCTTTCTCTCTCTCCTTTTCATTCGTTTATTTTTATATACATAGTATATATATACATATATACATATAAATATATGTACGCTTGTTATCGATTGTTTTTTTTTTTAAGAACATTGGATGTTTTTATCGGTCTGATCGGTTGCTTGACTATTGACTCCACGGAAACCATGAAGAGCTTATACTATTATATCGTATGATAGAATACGTTAACTATGTATGTGTAAACACATGCATATATATGTATATTTGTAGATACAGACGAAGAAATTAATTTTTGTAGGAAGCCTTGTCAATGACAGATTCGCTGCGAACAATTTCTTTCAACTCTCTCCTCTATTCTTTCCTGTCATTTATCGTTTCTTTCTCTTTTTCCTGTTCACTTTTTCTTTCTCTCTTCATTTTATCTTTTTTAATCGATTAGTATTCGTCCAAATGATTTTATCCACTCGTGACGAGCCCGACGATTTGTCCCCTCCGTATCTTGTTAGATCGTTCTTCGATCCTCGCCTTTGATGATATCGGATCGATTACGTTTTATCCCCTGTCCTCTATTTTTGTTTTTTTTTTTTGTAAATTGGAGACACCGTTCTTCCATCTTTTCTCCTCTCTCTTCTCTCTCTCTTTCTCTCTCTGTCTTTTTAGTGGGACACTAAATCCGTGTTATCGAATCATGTCGACGTTATCGGACACAATTGTTTTACGCGTTGTTATCGTATACATATATGTTCTTTTTTTTTGCCAAGATTTTATGCATGTTGTATAATGTGAAATTTTTTTGTAGTTGATAGTGTGCGCGGGCGAATCTCGTGCGTCGCGACATAACAATACTTCGAGTTCCGAGAATTACCTTGAGCGACCTTGAGAATTCGTTCGGACGTATCCGATTGGCGGACTGCGAACATTCGCGCGAATTCAGCCTTTATGCGAGAAAATTGCACGTAATCTCAGATTTTCTATGAGAAATTTTGGAAAATTCGTACTTGGATGCTTAGGGTGAATTTCACGATTTTGCGACAGCCTAGATCTGTTTGAATTCTTATCAAATTGATTTTGTATATTTTTTAATCTATTCGCTTGAGATCGACGTTGACTTATAGGACCTGATGTAAATAGCTGACCATTTAAACTGGCAATTCTTTCGCAATATCGCTCCGGAATCGCGCAACGTCCGCAATCCGTCGATTGTTTCCGAAATGCGGAAGTAAGGATTGACAAAACAGTGATGTCACGATGGATTCAAGGGGGTTTCCTACTGTACAGTGTTGAAAAAATTAAATTTTATTTAATCAGACCGTCTGAACGTGTTTGACACTATGACAAACGTTTCCTGAGTAGAGTACTCGAAACTCTCCGGCGTATCTTAAACATTCAGTCTTCCAGATAAAAAACGAAAAGAATTGTGAATAATGAGTTGTTCTGCGAACTCTATTATTTATACCTGGAATATAATTTATAACGACTAACTCTGCTTCTTCGAATTCGTTGAACACAATAAACTTCTACCTCGAATGGCGGATTTTCGAATTTTCGACGATTGGCACGTTGAAATGTTTATTTATAATTCTGAGCATCTTCGAACCTGGTACTTCTAAAACGATCCTTTTACTAGACCCGACAACATGAATCCTTTGCGGACGAGGATTTACCAAAATATTTTAGAGTACTAGATCATATATCAAAATATTATCTTTTGCTATTTATTAGCAGTACAATCATTTTTTAAATTGATTAATTAGAAAATGGTGGGCACTATTCTCAGGACTTGAATATGTTTTGATTGTTTGCAACTGAACAAAAAGGTCATGAATGAATTTGCACACCCAGTAAATAGTTAAATCACTGGTTTGCAATTTTAAGAGTCAGACATATGAACTTGAGGTGAAAGATTTCGTGCTCGATGAAAAGTCTGCAAATCCCGCTATCCGAGGATTGATAAACATAAAAGACGCGCGAAAAACATATTTGGAGTCTTCGGAAAATGATTATCGCTTAGTTATCTGGTTATCGGTCAATATTTTCGTTGACTTCCGCAATATGGCCGCCGTGCGGCTGCCGTTCGATTTCTATTTTCCGCGAATTCGCGTTTTCTCCAACTGTGACGTCAAACTCGAAAATCAAACTAGTTGAATAAATTGTATATAACACTCCCTCCCATGGGAAACCCAGTTTTTTCAACTGAAACACGTAGGAAGATCCTGAACGAAAAACCGGAAATATAAATGCGACAAGCATCTCGCGGCATCGTTCGAAACTCTATTGTCATGGTACACACGTACATGTACACGCGTTTAGCATGTACGAAAATCTTCATTCGAAAAAGAGAAACAGCGAACAAACAAAATTTCGGAGACTGTTCAAGCGCGTTCAACACGTTCGCTGCCGCCATTTGCTTGGGCAGCTGTTACATACTGTTAAAACTGTATCATACTTTTTATATTTTATTCGATGCAATGAACTTTCTTTGCGACGGTTATTCGTGCAAACTCACGTTTCCAAGTCGGTTTACGGAAACTCTGAGAAATATGTTCATCGGATCGCAAAGAGAACGATGGGTCGAATCAGAATTTCAGGAGCTTACGTTTCAGTATATCATTTTATTTGTCATTAAGAATTGCATTAATTTCAAGACGCTTCTTTCCTCAACGATTTTAATCAGCCTAAAATAACGCAACAGTTTGGCTACATTTTTTAAGTTACTATTTTAAGCTACATTTATGAATGCTCTGCGGAAGTGACATTCGTATGGTGATAAATTATGTATTCGCATTTGCAATGACTCGCTGCCGTTCGTCAGGCAGCTGGAATTGTCTGCAAACCTTCGGGCAAATATTCTTCTGTTATGTGGCAATGATTTTAACATACTGACACGATGGTAAACCAGTGTTGGGCAAAAAATTAATCTCCTATTGACTCGTTAATCGCAATTAACGATTAATAAATATTTAATTGCGATTAACGATTACGTTTTTACTGTAGTCGTCAATTGCGAATTACTAATCGGTAATTATCGATTATTAATCGTCAATCGAATCATTGATTAATGGTTAACTGTCAATTCTCCATTCACTCTCTCTCTCCCTCTCCCTCCATATTACAGTTTATGGACTTCAACAGTTAATTAAATCAATCTACGATTTTTCGATGATTTCTTCGTTTAATCAACGATTGACAATTAACTTCAACAATTGATTAATTGATCTCCGATTTTTCGACGATTTCTTTTTTTTAATCGTACACATTAGTAAATGAATCATAATTAAAATTTTAATCGATTAATGCCCAACTCTGTGGTAAACACAATGAACTTGATTGTGCTTTGTAACGTATCTTGTTTTACTTGTTTGTATGAAACGGATATGAATTCTGACTCGACCCGGTAGAAATTCGAATAGGATTGCATATTTCAAAGAATCATAATTCGCGAGAAGCAAAGTGGAAGAAATATTGCAATAAAATGGCAATGGATTCGTCGAGCTTGATAAAAGTGAGTTTGCAGAAGAATTCATAGTTTATATATAAATAACAATGAGAATACCAGGGAAAGAGAGACTCAATCGTTACAGGGTAACACTGTGCTCGATATTATTTGCATCGGACTTTTCCCGACGAATTTTCCTATCTACGAAAGTAATAGATTGATGTAAATAATTTATAACACTGTCGACACCCTCGATAATACTATATTGGAACCCTGACAGCGAACGTGTTATGTGGCAACGGATCGAAAATTCCCTAAACAAGCGACAGCAACCGGAACACCAGCAAGCAAGGAAAAAAGTGAATCTTTTGTATCTAACGTGTATAGGAGGAAAACATTTGTAACAAAAAAAAAACGAAAATCGACGTGCGTGGAATTTTACCCAAAATCTGTAAACCTATTCTCGTTGCGAAACGATTTTTTGGAACAGTTCCCTGGAGAAGCGATAGCAACAATCATCTTTTCGCCGGTTAATAGGATTATCGATGGCTGTACCAAAAAGAGTCCCTTAATTTCTTTAATCGTTTTCATTTCAACATTACGTCCGGTGTCTTGGACTAAAATTTTTACTCGTCAAAAATCGAAAATATTTTGCTTCTCGAGAGAACCACTTCAAAAGATCGGCTGTTCAAAATCGAAACGAAATAAGAGGGAAGTGTGATCGGTTTTTACGATTCCGGCAGACGCCACGTGCGTTTCACTCGAATCGTTTTCTCGACGGTGTGGTTGAGAGTGGTGGATCGGATCAACGAGAAAGCGAGAAACGAGGAGGAAAGAGCGGGGAGAACAAAATAGAAAACCGATCGCGGAGAAAGAGAGACGCCCGTTAAAGTTTCTCGGAGATCGATATTTGTATAAGTACCTTCTAGTACAAGTTGCTATTAATTAAAACAAAAAAAACTACGTCTTAGCTTTCTAAGTGGCCGGTCTTGGATGTCCGCAGCCCCCTGTCCCCCCACACCCTTCCCCCACCAGTTGTCAAGGATGAACGATTATTAATAATGCACCGCGACGTAACTGGAAGCGCAATAGAGCATGGTCAGTGACGAGAGCGAACGGAGAAAAAAAGAGAAGTGAACGAGTAAACGAATAAATGAATGAGTAAATAAGTAAATAAAATAAAGTACGTACGCACGCGCGCGCGAGAGAGAGAACACACACCGAGGTTACCGAAGAGAAAACGAACATAAAAACTAAAACACGATAAATAATAAATGAAACCGTAATGGAAAATCGTAGCGAATTAGAAGAGAACACCGGTAGACGTAACCGACAAGCTTTTGCTCCAATTAGAATTAAATGACGACGAATAAATGAGCGAGGGGATGAATTGTAGAGATGAGAACGGAAAAATGATACAAAAAAAAGAGAAATACACACACACAAACAAACAAATAAATGATGAAGGTGAGCATACTGAAAGGAACATGCGAAAAAAAGCGAGTAAAACACGGAGGAGGAAAAAAGTTTTAGATAACGTCGCCGCGTCCGCAAATAAACACGCCATCCGATCCATTTGAATGATCCGAACACGCGAGAATTAAAAAGAGATAAAAAAAGAAACAATACGACCACCAACGTCAAAGTGTATCACATTTCGAGAAATATATGTATTTGTTATTGTTTTCATTGAATTATTATTCTTGTGTCTGAATTGCCCCTTCTTTACTAAATAATTTTGTTCCATCGAAGAATCGTAAAAGTATTCGGTAGAATGGAACGCTTATCTTTCATTCAGTTTAAAATTTGAATTCTGATAAACCGCCATTAATGGCGCGGCCAGTGGTCGATTTACGAACTAAACAACGATCTCCGTACAGATCAATGGGCGTAGCGGCAAAACGCTCAAACTGGTAGTTAAATTTTCCGGTAGTCGATATCTATGCATTGCTGTCGGTAAATTTGGCCACCAGTTTGACCGATTCCTGGCGGTTTATTTGAATTTAATTTTAGGTTAATATTCTGCTTCTTAAATTCTCGACGTCTTCAATTACCATTTAAGAATGACGTAACAATTAAAAGACAGAAAGAAACTATTTTTACAGACCGTATATCCGGCGAATATTCCCATAAACTAACAACGGAACGCAATTGGATTTCCATACAAATTTATTTGATTGCCTGCAAGGTCGAGACACTCGAGGCGTTCAATCATTGTAGCAATCAATGTGACGGCAATTGACGAGTCGTTGATAAAGCACAGAGTTATCGAGTTCTGAGGAATTCCGAATAATTTATCGTTTCTAATGAACTCGCGAACCAATTTATGTGCGCAAATTGTAACGGAGCGCCTCGTCACGGAGACAGTTAGAGTTAGCGGTCGATAGAAAATAAAGAGTAGCAGGGGTGATTGTAGAGGATTCGTATCGAAATAGCAGTGGAAAATGGATTTCAACCTGAAGAAACTGGTGAAAGATGCTGGTGCTACGTTCAGTAGGGTTGTACAGGTGAGGAAAGTTCGCAATAATAATTGAACAAATTTCCATTGACCGAGAACGAGCTCTCTTTGGTTGGTTGTAACCGAACGCTGTCATTTCTGACATTTTGTACTCTTTTTCAACGAGGAAAAAATTTAAAATACAATGCCCACGAATTACGAGTATTTTCTCCATTTCGCATTTCGGAATTCGAGTACCGTATTGTCCGACTTATTCGTTGTTCGTAATACGTCGTCTTTCTACTGTACTCTCTGTCCATAGTTTAAACTTAATTACCGTAGGCTGAGGTTAGCAAATGTGTTTAATTTATACAACTATCTGCCCTATGTACTGTATCATTTATCGTTCCACTGCTTTCTGCGAGTATCTTTTAAGATTAAACCTTGTCTACTTTATGTAGGCTTGCCAGGGTATAGTCGCTGATTACGAGCTAAATAATTCACCATCGATGACTCAGAACATATTAAATAACTTAGAATGACTAAGGCTAGTCCTCTTCTCTATTTTCCAACCGATACTCGAACGATTCTAGGTATTCTAGAGATGGTGATTCGATGAAAAAAACGCATACACTTAAGCCAACAAATTGGCCACTCACTGTCCTCGTTTAAAATTATATGAATCATGTGCTGGTTAACATCCTTTTACAGTTAACCGAGGAAACGTTAGGAAAATCAGAGAAGACAGAATTGGATGCACATTTAGAGCATCTCGCCGAAAGAGCGAACGCGACTAGAACATGGACAGAAAAAATTCTGAAGAACATGGAGTCGGTACTTACTCCAAATCCAGGTACTGGAATCATTTCTTTGTAAGAAATATTTAATGAATGTATGTTCTTACCGGTGGATTCTATTATAGGCAACAGAATTGAAGATTTCTTCTATGAGAAGATTGACAAAAAGAAGCCTAACAGACTGAGCAATCTCGAATATGTGGGTATGGACATGATAGAAGCTGGAAATGACTTTGGCCCAGGAGTCCCTTATGGTATATACATTCTGTCTGTGACCTACTTTGAACCATATTGACTTGTTGTTAGATGAAACTTTGAAGTTTTAATTTTAATTATTAGTGGTGTGCTCCTTTACTAATTATATTTCAACTTCTCAATGTGTTCATTTTAGGAGCTGCATTGATCAAAGTAGGCCTGTGCGAACAGAAATTAGGACAAATTGAGAGAGACTTCATCGGTACTTCAGCTAATTGTTACATTCAACCCTTGAGAAAATTTTTGGAAGGGGAAATGAAAACTGTTAACAAAGAAATGGCAATATTGGAAAACAAACGGTAAAATTTTCAACTTCTCAATATCATTTATCTATTACTTTTCAAACAAGAAATATCAATTACTTTCAGATTGGACCTAGACGCGTGTAAGAACAGGGTGAGAAAAGCGAGAAGCATGCTGGGCCAGCAAAGTGTAAGTTCTATTATTTATTATTTCATTCAATTGTGTGCTATATACGTTTACCACGTGTTTTGTCCCGTACATTGCTGCATCTGATAGGAGTCCGGCGTATCACCTGAAGTGTTACTCGATCAGGTATTGACGAAGCTGATGGGTTTGTCAGCCCAAAAAATGTTACGTTTTGCTTCTTACGTAGAGTCCAAATTCAATTATTTAAGGGTGTAACAGTTGCACTGAATGAAGTAAATCTTTAAGTTTGTTTCATTCGTTGCATGATTCATCTCATGATTCTTCCGTATCTCATATTTAAGTTGATCATTGGTTACTCTTTTTTGTGTCTTCCTTTATAGGTATCTATCGTTGATTTGCATATTTTTATATAAACTTACGTATCGTTTTATTCATGAAATTATTTGAATTAAATCTTAGAATTGATTTCTGCGGAAATTACACGCGAGAGGAGTTTATAGAGTACTCGTTGAAAATTACAAGTCCAACTACAGTTGAACAGCTCCGTTTAACAATAAGGAATAAAACTGTATGTTACTCTACTTAGGCAGAAAGGGAGTTAAGGGTAGCACAGTCAGACTTTGATCGTCAAGCGGAAATCGTGAAGCTGCTCTTGGAAGGAGTTTCAAGCTCACATGCTGGACACCTGCGTTGCTTGCACGAATTCATCGAAGCACAAGCTCGTCATTACGCTCAGTGTCACGCCACAATGCAAGATCTGCAGCGTGAATTAGCTGGGTAAGACAACAGATTAATTCCTTATAATTAAATTTCTTTGAAATCTTTAATTGGCCTGCACTATCCTTGTACAGCTATCCCACTCTCTGGTGATCCGAGTGAGTAATGTTTTATAGTGATCAATTGTTATGTCTTCTACGACATACGAATGTATTTAGTGGAAGCTTAATAGAACCATTACTCATTCGCAGAGATCATCATGATCTGTAGATAGTTACAAGTATTACTTTCTATAGACCTCTGCTTATTTCTGCAAAGTGGTATATGTAGCATTTATTTTTTATTTTTTGTTTTGTTAGAAAGAGCTATATAATATATAGTTACATTGTTTTGTTGTGAGTACCGTAATTGTGACGGTCACCGTGAAAATGGTATTTATGTTCGTCCTCGTTTCTGCTATTGTACGGTGCTTGTTATTATTTATTTATACCTCCGACATACTCTTTCTATTATCTATCTTTGCTTGCATGATTGGGATTGCAGGGCGCGTCAGCCGAGTCCTTTGCTGAGAGTCAACAGCGAAGATGTGATCGAGCTAACCCCCTCACCCACACAATCCCAAAATTCACCTGTACATCTACCACTTGCTGATTCTAACTATGTTACCGCTACCTTTGATACCGACGTCTCCAAAGTTTAGTTTTACAGAGCGTTGACCAGAGATGAAAATCAATAATTAGCTGTGTCCGCTAAAAGGATTAACAATGGGAAGCATAGGGCAGAGGCAATTTCCTCAGTTGTATAGATACTTGTTAACTATTGCAACATTTCTATAGACATGTTGAACAATACTTTAGTCTATTAAGTCGCTATCGAGCTTGTAATAACCGGAGGGACAGTAAATAAAATTGTATTTGGAAAATGCTTAAAAAGCTATTATTTTACAAGCAAGATGTAACTTCTGACTTCAATATACCGTACATTCGTGACTAAAAATAACGTGACTAAAGGCCACAGCTTTGATACTTCTACTTCTCATTCAGTATCAACAAATTTGTTGTGTAGCTAATCGATGTTTAATTCTAATGCATGATGTCACCTTCCGTTGGTATTGATACACTGTTGTAGAATTTAATGGTTTATGTTCGTATAAAAGTAATGTATAATCATCGTCAACATTAACTCTGTGTCCCTCAGACCCCCGTATTCATTTTAAACTTCTCCAGTTTATCTTATCAATGTCTTGTTTATATTACTTGTGTTACTCTACTTGCCAGACCGCTTACGCTTTCACATTTCTGTTAATAACATATTTAATTTCAGTTTTACCCAGCATGTATATCATACACAGAAAATTGCGTTAAAAACGAACATTCTCGCGTGAATTCTTTCGAACTAAATTTTACAAAAAAGAAATCTTGCTCGTATTATACATTTAAAGATTAGCGAGCTGAACTTGAAACATCGAACGATATTGATAAAGTTATTACGAAAAGTTGTTTGAATTTTAATAACATGTTCATCGAACTTATCCAAATTGTAATTTATCCTACCCAGCTTATCTGGGGGCCCTTATCACCCCACCACTACCCCACCAACTTCCAATGTATCGACGGAAAATGGTCAAGAACGTGCAAGGGTACTATTTGATTATGAAGCGAGGGATTCTAACGAATTAAGCGTCGATCAAGATGAGGTAACGAAATTTGTGATTTAGATAAACAGAAGCATGCTCAGAGCATAGCTGAACAAATGGCATGACTTGTTACAGAAAGTAAGTTTAGTTTAAAGACTACATTCGTCGTAAGATTTGACCACTTTTATTCAAGGAATTTATTTTATATTACATATGTGCATATGAAATATCTTTTTCTCCCATCAACTGTATCGTTTACAAGTACCTTATTGCGAAAAAAAATTATTTAGAAATTTAAACATTTTTTGCTTTAACACTGGGTTTACGGAGTACTAGAAGTGACTATTGTAAGTGAATATATATTGAAAAAAAATCAATTTGTTGAGTAATTCTTCATGGATGCACCTTACAGGTAAACCTAGTGTTAAACAAATAATAACTGCACCGTTATTTCATATGCACCAACCTAACAAATTCTCGACTAACTTAATCTTACGAAAAATTTACGTTGTTTAATTAGTACTTGTTATAATGAATTCTGTTTAGAGGAAATTGTTCGATTAACAGTTGGTGCATTTCTTAGTACATGTAATTAAAATAGTTTTCCATTTTATGGCTGCATAAATTCAGTGCAATGTTTTTGATTGATTCTTAATTTTGATAGTATACTATTATTATGCTCGAAAGATGAGTTTTAGATCGTGACTTTCGTAAGCTGTTTTTCAAGAATGTAAGATAGGAGTGGAATGTTAAAAAGCCAGTAATGTAAATAAATTTCTATAGATGTACGCATATTTACAAAGTTGCAAATTATTGTAAAGTAAAACGAAGATTATATAAATGCGCTGGGATTATCATAATACTCATGTAGGATTAACTTAAGTCTCTTATATATTTACAGATTTGCATTTTCTTTTTATAAGATCGGCATTATATTTCTTTTGAGAAATCGTGCATGATATACATATTTTTAATTTTAAGTTTTGTGTCTGTATATTGGCTTTTCTACCTTTTTTGTTAAATTTTGTTCTTGATGTTTTTTATCACACACAAGTTTGTTCTGGTTCGTCTGTATATTTGTTTGGTATTAAGAATTATTGTTATGCATATGCATACAGTAAGTTACATACAAACGAATGCATATGTACATTTACTCGAACACTGCATGTATCAAATAAATATATCATTTCTTTTCGTCAAATATATTTTATTTGTTTTTTTACATCCTCGAATATATCTTTCCAGCTTTCCCGGTGTTTTAGCTCGAGCTTTTTTCATACGCGTATCATGCAATAATACTTTATCTCATGAGATATAACTCTATCTTTTAGGTAATTATTGTCTTTGAAATACCCGGCGACGAAGACTACGTGATGGGCGTGAGAGGAAATCAACGAGGAAAAGTTCCAAAAGCATATTTAGAAATGTTAATCGTTTGTCAATGAATATTTGACTAGCTACTAGTGCACATTCCATTGTATTTTGAGAGTTTCATTTTGCCTTTTAATATGAAATGAAACTGCCTTATGCACTGTCAATAACATATATTTAAAAAGAAAACATGTTTCATATTGTGTAATAAGTTGGAGGAGTTCTCAGTGTTCTCTAAATGTAAATTCTATAATGTATTTCTCTTTCTCGAGGTATTATGTATGTATAAATATTATATAGACTATTGTACAAAAGATGAACAATTAGCACATTAATTGCATATCAAAGAACGAACACGGTCAATTTTGCAAAGAACAAATTATAAACAGATTAAGAATGGTTTCTGTAGACATAAGTACCAATTGCTAAAAGAAAACTTGTATCTATATTTGCTGTATTGTTGAAATCTTCCATAATATAAATAAAATTAATATCTCGTTTTAAAGAATGATTGTTCATTTAATAAATAAATTGTCGTAGTATTTTGTTTTATGAATTTATTGTTAAATAAAAAGAAATATAAAATTACTTCTTTTTCGATACACCCACGGTACGTCCACGACGACCAGTAGTCTTTGTGTGCTGACCACGCACACGAAGACCCCAGTAGTGACGCAGACCTCTGTGCGCACGGATCTTCTTCATACGTTCCAGATCTTCACGAAGTTTAGAGTCTAGGTAGGAGCTGGTGAGCTAAAATTCAACACAGATGTTATTTTTCGAAATGCTAAACAAATATCTATGAAACTAAATGTTGCACACTATTATTATATAAATGCCAGGATGTCTGTTAACTGAATAATGTTAACAAGCAACCTTATGTGCAGTTTCTCTCGCAACGACTACCATCCAACCAGTATAAAAATTCATATGATTGGTCGTGTGAACGTGCTGTACTTTATGCGTAGAGTATTACTGCGATACTCACTTGTGAATATTTGCCATCGACAATATCCTTTTGTCTATTCAAGAACCAATCTGGGATTTTGTACTGCCTAGGGTTGCCCATAATGGTGACAATTTTTTCGACCTTAAACGAACATTTTTGTTAGACATGTGCACTACAATTTATTAAGAGATTAAAATAGTGCTTCAAAATGATATAAACAAAGTAAGATGATGAAAGCTGGAGCTACATCCAAAACAAATAATTTATACGTTATACGTACTTCCTCTTCGGAGCATTCTCCAGCACGTTTGTCTAAGTCGATATCAGCCTTTTTCAACACGATATTGGCATAACGACGACCAACACCCTTGATCGCTGTCATAGCGAACATAACTTTTCTATTACCGTCAATGTTCGTGCCCATGACACGAAGAATGTGTTGGAACTTCTCTGGAATTACGAGCGACTGAAACAAACAATTAAAATGTTAAATAACGTAGAAATAGTGTTTGTTATCGTCGATACAAACACATGAGTTAACCTATAAGCACACCTATGACTACAAAATTTCTCTAATTTTATCATACTTTGTTATTAATAAGAATCTAATCCGTAATGAATATATTCTATATCTATTCCGTAATGAAATTCGACATTACAAAATACTTGAGAAATATAAGAAAAGAACAGAGATATCGAGCGGCAGGTTAAAAATGTCTCAAATGTACCATTTTTTGCAGAAAAGTATAAAATATTTTCGAATTCGATTACACAAGGAAGTACGCTACGAGTTCTAGACAATATTTTCTAAAGTTTATTGAAGATTCGGTTGTAAAATAAGGATTTTAGTAAGGATTGTGTGAAACTCACCATCTTGCCAAGCTGTCAGGCACTGAAAGAGACCTAACCGGAACCGGAATTATTCGCCTAGGGAGCAGTGATGGTATTGTTGGCGCTTTTCGCGCGCATGCGCGAGTTTTGTCAAGGACGTGTCTACGTCTGAAATTTGTGGGGAGCTATTGAGGCGAAAGTAGTGGGAGACTATCCGGTTATACCCTTTTGCTAAATTAACGGGGAGTCCAAGTTACCCGATCTTCGTACTTCACTGAGGCCGTCTGAGGCTAAAATCGTCGCGCATGCGCGTGAAAAGCGCCAACAATACCATCACTGCTAGAGAGGGCAGCAATTGCTTTTTGAAATCGAGAAATTCAATAACGAAAAGTGTTCTTTTCTCTTTTTTATATTAATTATTGCCGAATCAATAACTTGAATGGGTTATTAGTGTTATTAATGATCCTGTTTCGCTGTTCACAATTTGTTATGCAACTTGGAAAATCTTTAAAGGTTACTTCTAAAGGTAAGTAACCTATAGGTTATATTTTTCCTACAATAGATGATGATACAAATTTATGTTACTTAAAAACGCAGTTCATATTAAAAAAAGGAGAGAATTAATGTAATTTTAATAAATATTCTTCTTTTCCTTATTTTTATACTGCAATATCTAATTAAACGTTATCTAACTTTCCCGCTGAAAGAAAAGGGAGGATTATCAAGAGAATTGTATATTATTGCTATTAATTTGAACGATATTGTAGAATGCAGTCCTTTAGCTTTATGTGAAAATATTTTAAGAAATTGTTAATAAATTTTGGTTTTCGTATGGTAATAAAATAATATAGTATCAGGGGTTTCAGAGATTCCTGAGTAGATGGCGCTTCTAGTATTATGGGGGCGAAATCTTAGGACTATGTAATAATTTTTTTTTATATTGCCATCTTTAAAATTTTAATGAAGAATTAATTAGTCGTGATTTCAATTGTGTTGGAAAAACAAAAACTATTCCTGAAGTAGTTTTTAGATGAATTATATTATTATTATATTATTATCATTTTGTAATACGACTGCCCTCCACTTTTAGTTACCGAATAATTATATTTTATTGAAAGGATGTATAATACTTTTCAAGAAGTTACAATAAATAGTAGCAAGGTTAAAATTACTATAAAATAGAGCTGTAGAGGAGTTAACAATAAAATGTTTTAAATATTCGTTTGTTCGGTGGCCCGGGCAATTCGAGCACGTAAAATCGGATCGATGAAATTGCCCGTTATCCGAACAGGTCCTCGGGAGCTCGTTTTAGAAAAATTTTCAAACGTTGCATTGAAATCTGTCTCGCGGGTGTAGTTTCGATAACTCAATAAAAAGCTGAACGCTGAAAACGTAGTCTCGTGTGTGCAAGAGGCGGCGAGGAGAGAGAGGAGGGCCGTTTTCCAACGGGATACGATTTCTTGCTTGGTTTTCCGAGATTTTCCTCCTTTCATCCCCGAATCTGGCAGGGCGGGGCAAAAACGAGCGTCCAGAGGGTAATCGAGAGGAGGAATTTCGAGGTATGATACCCCTCTGATTCGTTTTACGACGGTCGTTCCCTCGAATTAGGGCGGAATAAGAAAGAATTCGTGAATCCGCTGATTTCGACCAATCCTCCGTTATCCTATTCGCGTTGGGGAGGCTGTTCTCGATGTAGATACACATGATACAGCCATTCGAACGCAACGTTGCTCGAAATAGTTCTTTTACTTAACCCTTTCGATCCTCATAAAACTCTTGAAGGTCCGCAAGACTACGAATGAATGAAATTTAATTAGTAGACTGCGAATCTTTATGCGCAATAAAAATTGTCTGATTGCAAGAAATAGAAACTAAATTGTATGTCATTTCTTCCCTTAATTCCCGACTCTCCTACTACATTATCACATTGAATTCATATTATTAACACGTTCCCTGCCAGACCGTTTTTTGAAGACTTCCCGTTCAAGCCGCGGGAATTACATTTGTATTATTTTGTTTCTGGCGTATGCCTTTCTAGGAATTAGTTTAACAAATAACTGGCGGAACATTATTATGCCAAGCGAGTGGATAATACCAAATGGCTCGTACGGAAAGTTCAGCGTGGGGCGTATACGCTGTTAACTTGTTAACCAGAGAGTCGAGATTTCCTAACAAATTATAATTAAAACATCTCCTAAACTAATGATTTTTTTACACAAATAGATTAATACTTTTTTGTAAAGAATATGAAGGAGCATTAGCCGATGCAATAAAAAATATATAATTCCATTTAAAGAAACATTAATGACCTTCATATGTCCTTTACACGTCCACCTACAAAAAAATGCACCATCAGAATGTGCCCCTCTCAAAACCATTCAACTTCATCTGAAACATTGTTTGCTATGCGTAATAATAATGGCGTAAATCTAGATGGCAAAATGTGGCGTCCCACCCTGTATTAACAATTTCGAGTTTCATGTACTCAATTTTGTTGTAAATGCATAAAAATTCTGAGTCTATTAATTAGATAATGAACTTTAAATATTACCTAGTATGAACTAGTGATTCGAAAAAATTTCTAGATATTACGAATGAATATTAAATTAAGTTATATTAGACAAGAAGATTAAAATAATATCGAATAAAAACGTATGTTAGCAAAGTATCGATTAATTCTCCAAAATGTGTTGAATGGCTCTCACCAGACCTATTAACCCTTTGCACTCGGAGCTATTTTACCTCGAAAATCAAACGTTTCTTCTGACCCAGAATATTCCCATTCTCTATGATTTTTTAAAATTTGGTAGATATGAAATTGATATATCTCCTACAATACTT
>CM052337.1:6961496-7079087 GCA_028455595.1 Lasioglossum vierecki | reverse complement strand
GGGGGGGGGGGGGCTTCTAAAGTTCAGCCCTGACCTTCTTTCAATTTTTTCATCACAATTAAGAAAATCATGCAGTGAAGGGTTAATAATTTTAATAAACTAAAATATACCACCAGTATTAGACTCTTCAAATAATTTAGTCATATTACGAATTCTAATAGTTAAAAACTGTTTCGGTCATTATTCTCATCATCAGAAAAACCTGTTATTACTGACCAATGACATTTTTATATGATACAATTATTTTATACAGAAGCCTTGAGATTGAATCGCCAGGCAAGGGGTTGTTCTTAGTGTTACTGGAGAATGTTCCCACAAGTTCCAACATTCATAGTCAAGTTAATCTTCCGGCGAACAGAAAAAAATGGACGTCACATTTCCAAATTGTCGACTACCTATTTTTCCTCGACTTTTTGTCTAATAGCAGGCGAGAAAGACGAAAGTGGCAGAGCGATAGTGACCCAATGAGCCAGCACTAAAATCGAAAGTGCAGCTCTAAGATTTACGAGCCGATATCCTCGAAAGTTGCGTATACTTTACAGTCACCCGTTCTGAAGATACTTCCTCCTTCTACAGGAGCAATCTCGGAAAATCCAATTTTCCTCATATTCCGATAAACTCACCCTCGCCCCTCGTCATTACGTCTGATTAACACCTTCGAATGAGAAAGATGGTGTTCGCGCTTTTTACTACGCGCCATATTAACAAGTTAGCTGTGGACCGTAAACTTAAAAAAAATCACGTTGAAAAATAAAGTTGGGAAAGAAGAAAAACAAAAGTGAAATTTCGCTCCGGGCCCAGGTTGCCCCTAGAGGGTTAAAAGACTATTATTTGCGCAAGAATCGTCAGAGAGTTATTCAGGTGGCTAATATTCCGAAGTCCGATGATAAGTAGCCGGTCCAGGTTTCTTGCGTCAGAAAAGACTGTTCGGGCCGTTGCGTATCGGTTCGCGTTAACTTTGAGTGATTCAAGGTTGTCGAAAGAGTATACGGGAGAGTAGGAAGCGAGAGAACCCGGTGGCAAAGGTACCAAGCAAGGGATGGCCTTTGCCGAGGGATGGTTGCGTGAGAGCTACCGTGCGTCCAACTTTTCGATGATTTACTGAAGCCCGGTACAAAGCAACAAGGTAGCCTCATAAAATAATAAACCTTCTATTAGGGCTGTCTCGTTCCCTCTTCGCCCATTCCGACAGAGAAGGCTGGTGCCCTGTTACGGTTATATGGACCGTGCACCGAAGATGCGACAGCTTCATGGTTTTCTGTTATTTATAACGGGCGCAACGAATTTTCGCCGATCTACTGGAAAAAGACTCGCGGAAGCTACCGAATGTAATGAGTTGCCTAAGCACCTTGGCCAACCAAAACGTAATATAGAATATTATATTCCACATCGGTTCAATAATTGGAAGGGTTTGAGATGAAGGGTTCGTCCAACGACCTGGATCTTCTTTGTCTGGTTTCGAGTCATTATTTTCAAGATGTTCCTTCACAATGCACGGTCTCCAGTCAATTCGTCTCGATGGTCACTAAACCGTTACTGCGACAATTATTGCGATCATTAGCTTAGACTTGAAAATGAAACTACTCAATCATTCTTAATGATTTTATTGCAAGATCATAAAAGGTTCATGATATCTGTATTCATAAATGAGCTGAGGATTTTATTGCCAAATACAAATCTCCTATATCGATTTTATCAAGTGGAGATTCGATAAAATGTACTTCGACTTTCAATAATTTTAATATTTATTATTTAATATCATAAAAGGTTCATGATATCTGTATTTATAAATGAGCTGAGGATTTTATTGTCAAATACAAATCTCCTATATCGATTTTTTCAAGTAGAGATTCGATAAAATGTACTTCGACTTTCAATAATTTTAATATATTTATTTTAATAATATGAATTTTTTCTTTACAGTTACAGTGATTAGAACGTCTTTATTCCCAAACGGGTCGTAGAAGAGAAATGAAAATTTATGTTTCCTATAGTTTCCTTTATTCCAAAACTTAATTGATTTAATTGATTAAAGACGAATCCAATTTTATTTCATTTAAAACAAACGGTGTAACATTCATCTTTGCTAGACTTTGTTTGAAATCTTCATCGCAACTCCTTAAAATCCGGCAAGGGTTTAGTGGGCATATTTTCCACGTTGAAGATATGAGTAATTAAAATGATAGACACTTGATTTGTTTGATGAAATCATTTTCAAATATGAGATTCGTTCAAGGGTGGACCAGTTCAATTTAGAACGGTTAAATGGCGTGGGTGGGTGACCGCAATTAGCGTCTATCGGCGGATATAAGAGGCAAGCATGCGTCGTTCTGGCGACATATAAAGAGGTAAAGTTACATAAAGCCGCAGATCTCATCAGGACGTGGGTCGATCGTAAAACGAGCCAAAGGGCTTCCTCGCGTTCCTCGTGGAACCTAATAAAGGTTAGAGGAGAGAGAAAGAATAGGAGAGTGAGAGAAAGAGAGAGGGAGAGCGGGAAATAGAGGGAGAGAGATAGAGAGCAATGTCCTGTACTATAGGTGAGTTAATTCCATCAAGGGAGACCTGATTCATTATCCAATATCGGATCTCGTAAATCCTGGCTAGGCCAAATAAATTATCGTCCTGAAACCGTCGCGCTGACCTCCCTCACTTTCGAGGATATCCGACAGACTTCCATGGATACGTCCGAAATCGATCCTGTCGATTCGCGTCTTTAACCCTGATTTATTCTGTCCAACGAAATTATTAGTTCATGGTTTGACAAACATTTAAACAAAAACGGAGCTGATTTTTCATTTTCAAAATGGCATCGTTTTGCGAATGATCAAGATTTTTCAATTCTCTTGGTTCGAACTGCAACTACGGCAATGCCGATTCATAGATAACTTCGTTTCTTTTGTCCAAAGAAATTAGTAGCTCATCGTTTGATAAACGTTTAAACGAAACTGGCGCTGATTGTTTCATATCATTGTCAGAACGTCACCGTTTTGCGAAAATGAAAAAGATCGTACAATAAATTTTTCGGAGCTTATAGTGAAAACATAAGAGTATCTACTCAACATTTATTCTTCATATTATTAATATTTCATGAAGTACAGAAAAATTTGTCACCAAAGACATCGGTGATTTAAATTATCTGAAAAACTACTAAATATGTGACTAATGAACAATTTTCAATTTCATTTTAAGACTTTCACTCTACATCTTCAAAATTTACGCCTTCACTTTTTCGCTCGCTTTTGCATACATAGGTAACAATTAATAATAAACATTTGGTACTAAAAACTATTCAACTTACCTCCACAAAGAGCATTCATAATGCATAATTAAAGATATAACGACACAATTCAATTTGTATACTGTGAACTTAAAATTCGCACTGGGACTCATATTGCTCAGGTGTAAAAATTCGACTTTTTCGGGTTAACCCCAATTGGTGACAATATTAGGGTATCCAATATAATAATTGAAACATGCCTGGCTGAAAGTTGACCATTTAGGTTATGGCCACGTTTTCGGGTCTCGTGGCCTAACCTCTGTGGTGGCGCACAGTGGGCGAGAAAGCGATCTTTGTGGCCAAAAATCTGCCTTCAACTCAGTTTTCCACCGATTCAATTGAAATTTTTTTTTAAATGTTCGTGAAGGTCTATATTTTAGATTTACAGTTTAAAATTTTGCGGTTTAGGGTTAAGAAGCGTCGGCAACTCAGCTGGGACATGCAAATTTATTTTATGGGCGGATGAAGTATCGGAGTTATTGAGTTTTGTAGATAAGGATTCTTGATAACGATTTTTGCGCAGCGCGTCATCAAAATATAGACCTTCACGAACATTTTAAAATAATTTCAATTGAATCGGTGGAGAACTGAGTTGTAGGCAGATTTTTGGTCACAAAGATCGCTTTTTCTCGCCCACTGTGAATTTTCTAGATAAGGATTCTTGATAACAATTTTTGTTCAGCACGTCATCAAATATAGACCTTCACGAACATTTAAAAAAGAATTTCAATTGAATCGGTGAAAAACGAGTTGTAGGCAGATTTTTGGCCACAAAGATCGCTTTCTCGCCCACTGTGGGCGGCGCGGTGGCGGGGTCTCAGTTTATGTTGACGCACAGTTTACAGTGTTACAAATACGTTGTTACGGTGTTACAAATATATTACTTTCTACGTAGTAATAGATGGTTCTCTTAGTTGCCCCACCCTCTCCGGTACTCCCAGTATATAACAAACTGGCGACGAGGATGGGATAGGGATGAAAACCAGAATACATACTCCTGAACTGCACTTTGTACGGTATGATCCAAAAGCGTTGAGAAAATCTGCTGCGGTGATTCCAGGAAATTCGTGATAAGGGAACGACAGGAATTGATGGAATTTCAAGATACAGGGACCTGGGTCTACCGCATTGGCCAGCGCGGTAGACCTCGGTTCGTCCTTGCGTGTTTTGCGTCCTTGCAGATTTACGTTGCACCCCGGAAATGAAGAGAAAACGTGGTGTGTCTGCGCGGACTGCAAATGTTGCGGGCTGCAGGTACAATCGGAGTCGTAAATTTTTTTAAAGGAATTCTGCCTGGACGGATGGTTTATGCTTTTATGTTTTTATGCTATTGCCATTTTCCGGGACTTACCACTTCGATTTTGCCAAGTCTAATCGGTTCTCAGGAAAGCATTCGTTCCGGGGTCATCTCCCGCTTAGTAGCTCTTCTAATATACAAAATAATAAACAAGAGTTTGCCTTTTCCTCCTGAAATCGGCCGAGTCGGATCATCATCATCATTAAAAATCAATTGTAAAATGTGTCACCGAACAGACAGACAGACAAAGAAGCAAGAAAGCGAGCTAATAAAAACGTGGTAAAATAGTCTATTAGTTTATAAAATAATCGAAAATAAATCGGTTTTATCATCTAATTCCAACTGCATTTTTGGCAATCTAGCTGCTGAATCCTTCAAATGACTATTTGCGACAATGCGGATGAATTTTCGACAAATATAGTACAATACAAGTTTTAGGAATTTTCATGAATTTTTCCAGAATAACTTTTAACTTTTTAAAATAATAAAAATTACACGAGTTATACGTTTGTTTGTAGAGTATACCTTTCTGTACACAAATTCAACAGCATTCGTAGTTAAAGAAAAATGCACGAAACTTTTGGGTTTTTCGAGAATGAAATACAGGAACACCAACGTAATGTTCACTAATTTTTGTAAGGAATGTCTATGGTTGAAGATTTTTGGCGGTTTAGTTGTCGGTATACGATCTGGAGGGTTTCCGGAAACCATCGCTTCCCTGCCATATTTCTGACCAAACGACAATGGGCGTCCAAGGGTGGGCTCGGAGGAGGTTACCGCGTTTTCTACTGTATCGTGGAAGGTCTGCCACGGATGGCCATCCGTAGGGTGACGAAAAGACTCCGGCAACCGTAAATCTCCGGATGGTTTTATTTTGGTTTATTATCTGCCTTTTCCGTTTCTCTCAGCATCTCCCTTGCGCGTTTGTTCGAGGACTAGTGACACCGAAATATTACCCGCGTCTCGTAAGGGGTAAGTGGGAAGGAAACGCCGAGGAAACACGTCCGCACCTTAGTCTCTCGGTCCAGCCGAGACTCTTCCCCCTTTTGCGTGCCACACAACACTGTACCCCGTTTTCTCCGACACCGAAAAGTCGTTTCCCAAAGTTTGGGTACAACTGCATTGCTTTATGGCATCCTCTTGTGTATTGCGATGTCGTGCCAACAACCCCATTATTTCATCTTACAACAATAAAATCTCTGTCCTTTTGGACCGGACCAACACAACGTTTCCAGTCAACTCTTTGTGACCTTCGGTTTGCGTCCAGGGGTGTAATTACACCTCAGCCTAACAAAAACATCATTAAAATTCCCAAAATTCTCTCGAGATTTTTTCTATCTGTCACATAATTCGCAAAACAATTTTTAATCTTCCCACGTCGCCATGAAGATCTTCAGCCTAATAAAAACATACATGAAAATTCCCAAAATTCTCTTGGGATTTGTCACATAATTCGCAAAACAATTTTTAATCTTTCCACGCCGCCATGAAAATCAAAATTTTCTTCTTTTATTATTATTTAACGTCGCTTTTTGAATTCTTRTGTGAGAATTATTTCGCGACGRGGCCTACGGTTTAGAATAAAGGTAGGTTCCGAACCACCTTGGRTCTCRCAGTATTTAGATGACACATGGAATATTTCCAGAGGTGACGGCGGTGGGATCGACCCAAAAAAAATATTCCCTTCATTTTACACTGAAAACATACAGGAAATGTGATCGAATAAGTATGTGCGCAGAGTGCAGGTTAAGGGGATTTGCCAAAATTTTATTTACCACTATCAAATAAATATTCAACGAAACAATAATTACTCGGATTAAAATTTATTCAAGGAAGTTTATTTATTAAGTAAATTTATTCATTTCGCTCTGTCCAAATTTTCATAAACTTGTTTCTAATCGTTTTGCGAATATAACGAACAAAACAAAAAAAGAATTAAGAATATCTATCGTTCGAATCTTGAGTTATGGTCTTGACTTCATAGAAAAATTCCATAGAAAAAAGCACTTTTATTTTCTCAGAATTTTCCATTTTTCCGGGAAACATTTCCAATTTTTCATTCCCTAAAAACCTTATTCGGATTATTACAAACATTTTTTTTTAAGAAATTAGTCACAGGGAACAGCATGTAATTTTATTTATATAGGTTGGCCTTTATTATTAACTTTTTCCCCATTGAACTGAGGAACCCTGTATAAATGACTTGTAGACGAGACTTCGTTAATGATTTGAATAATCCGAAATTTTGTGGAGGCAGAGACGCGAGGTTCCCACAGTAAGTGAAAATGGCACCGATTACTTGAATTAATTCCCACAGTAGGCATCGCCGTCGATAATCGATCGACAATAGGATGGCGTGGTATCGGAGCCCGACGGTAAAATTCGGAGCAACGAATTCGAAGGGATCGGTCACGGTCCGTATCGAGAATCGATTCATAGTTAATATGGCACTGTTATTTATTGGCACCCGCCGCACCAGGATTCGGCATGCTTGCCGTTTATGAGAGAAATATTATGCTGCGAGAGATCCAGCTACCGATTACAATCGGAGATCGTCCGTGGTAAATCGATTCGCCTATCGACGCAGATTCCGTTCTGTCTTTCATTATTTATCGCTTTCTTCGGACCATGTTCTTATCTCAGCGATGCCATTTTGTTTCACCATAGACAGAAGCAGAAAAATAATTCTCGAATCATTACAATATACATTCTAGAATGAATTGACGTTTACACTAAGTAATTAACAAACGATTTACACCCTCTGAAAATTCTCGCTGCCACTCTAAACACCCCGAACCACAGCACTATGGTCTGGAAATCCGTTTTTCGTGGCCAAAAGTATTTTAGCGTTATTTTAAAGTTAAAGGTTATAGTATGCTAGGTTCTTGAATTCGTTTCGACACCAGCAATAATATTATAAAGTCAGAAACATGTAGTAACATTTAAAAAATTGACGTGATTCTAATCTTTTTATAAACAAAAATTTTTTTTAAATTTTTGTACTTTGAAATTTATATATTATATGTGAATACTGATCAACTTTTGTTGGAAACATTTTTTTGGCAGATCGTAGGAAATGTCTTAAAAATCGTATTAACAGTACTATTCTGCCGCAGGAATAACATAAGTAATAATACTAGCACTATTAAGATAAATACATAAATAAAATCACTAATGTATTAATGTGTGTATATATATATATATATATATATATAAAATTATTTAAAATATTATTTATAAAATATTTTAGTCACATAGAAGCGCTTGTCAAGCACCTGCAAGCGAACGCCCTCGGTACGCTCGAAACTCCCAGTAACTATTTGTTTAAATCGTTGTACAACTAAAACGGGCAGACGCGGGCAGCTGAAACTTGATACACTATATTCAGAAATGTTTACACTTTCATATGCACCAGGTCCCACTTCTTCCGTTTTTGTAAAACCTTTATCAAAGTTTAGATTGTTTTAATTTGTCACTATTTGTTTATGGATAAAAAGATGCTAACAACAGTATTACACACGTAAAATGTACCTCCTGACACATACGAAAGTACCATTTGAACTAGTACTTTGATAGTCTATGATGACTATTTTAAACGTTTTATTTAATCTGAATTTTCCGAAGTTTGTCTTCAAAACGTTATATCTCAGAAATGAGTAATCGGAAATGAATAATAATTTGGATTTAGAAGGTTTAAAGTGTTCTTTCTCTGTTCCCAAAAAATTTTTCCAATATCTTAATCTTGAAAAATTGACTTTTGGCCACGAAAATCGGGGACCATAGTGCACAGGCTCGCAACAATACCTGCAGCGTTCCCGACTTTTTATCATGTTCAAAAATTTCCTCCTCGACCAATGAATCCCATTTTTGTAACGAAATTCCGTCGTGTTTACACGTCTACTTATGAAGTCGTCTTTTTGTGTCCGAAGCCTCAGCCCCGCCATGATGGAACCTGATCGTTCCAGCAAAACAGGCCAGCAAAAACGATCGCTGTTTTCCTAAGCAATGAACTTTTCGTCCGTGAAAAATTGAAAAAGGATTGGGAAACACATTCCAAAAATCGAGGACCCTCGTTCTCGCTTGTAAAAGGTGTGGACAGGGAAAAGTCGTTCTTCATCCTCGAGAATCGCTGACCCGTACCGGTATATTTTTTTTCTGGGTCAAAAAACTGTGCATCGCGGCCTGTTAGAAGAAAAAAAAATAACCGAAAAACCGGTACAAAAACCAGGGCAAAAACTGGAGCCCTCCGAAAGGGTTGCGAAGCTTCCGAAAGAGATCTGCGAACGTGTGGAAAAAACGGGAAAGGGTTAACTTCTTCGAAGGAACGTTAACTGGACGCTTCACGGGTTTGTCGTTTTTTTTCTACCACGGCAAAAAAAAAATCGACGCTAGAGCCAAATCTTCGGGTTTGTACCATTTATGGCTGTTGCCGGCTGTATAACGCGCCCATTGGCTCCTGTTGCCTAACAGACTTCTATGGGGGTCCCGGAACTCCTAGTCAAACAGTCACAACACCTTTTCCTACCCCGCGGATGATTTTATAATCTGATTGCGGCGATCATATAATGTTTGCGAGGAGATTAGTTCGGTAAACTGGTTATTTGACTTGATATTCTGCCGGTTTTGGCTACCTTTTGCAAACGATTACCGATACACCTCACCATCCTGAATATTTTTTTTTATTGAGCCACTGAAACCTATTATAGGTTTATTTCGGCTTTAACAATATTTTTTTAACAGTAGTCTTACAGTTAGTGTACAATGATAGAATTAATAATCTCTTGAGATGAAGATTGCAGTCGCATAAAAACTGAAAAATATATTCACAGGCTTTAACATTAGGTTTAGTAAAGAAAATGTCCGCTTTTAATGGTAGAGAAAACTTAATTTTACGAAACTTATTAACTAATATAATTCTTTGAGAATCATAAAGACGACACTGCCATAAAACATGATCTAAGTCCTCGGAGCTATAAGTACACTTACAACTAGGATCACTGACAATGTTTATTCGATGGAGAGAGGCAGGACATCAAAATTTTGAGTAAACCGGGGAGTTTGATTTGGGTTGTAGTAATTTTGAAAGTAATGTATACCCTTTCATCCTGAATATTCGAGGAAATTGATTTACTGAATAATTTCCCTTCCCGACTCCGTTAATTTTTATTTAACATTTTAAGAGACAAAAGATACCTTCGGTAAGAAATACAGTTTTACCTACTGAGTTTCATTTTTACTATAATAATGTGAAACAGTTATTATTTGAGGAGTTAGTATCCTCATGACTATATTAGGATACTGTAAAATATTTATCTTTGTCAAGGATTGAACACAGAAATCGTGAATTGAGAAAATAGAGAAAGTAGTTGGAAGTATCGAAAGGGGGTTGGATTATTATGGAACACTGTTAAGGGTGACAATAGAGATTCTTAATTGAAGGAACAATTCGACCGAGGTACATTCGGTATTTCTAGTTCCACGAAGTAGCATTCGGAGGAAAAGGTGTGCGTCTCGTCATGGTTCCATCACAGCTAGGGGGCTAAATATTTCCCTTTTGTGAGAGACGCCGCGGGGGATGCGACGCCTCCACGCTTTCACGGCTAACAGGAAGCTCCTTTCAGCAGTTTTGACTTTTCAATTAGCCACAGGTTTGCCTTCACCCAAATATTGTACCTAATGTCCCTTCGTCACGCACTACCTTCAATATCTGGTAAAAGTCCCGTCTCCGAGTCGAACGAGTTTCAACGCTTCGAATCGACCACGTTTCCTTTGCTCCAATCGAACTTGCCTCGCTCAAGAACCCTGATCTTTCAAGCTCCAGTACCTCTACAAACATCCTTAGTTTACCTTCGAGCCTACAACAATGGTTCAATTTCTAGTAAAAGGCTATTCACAATTATTCAATTACTCCGGAAAAATATAAAAATTTACAGTCAGTCGAAGCAGTCTACTTTAAGACTTTAAGACATCCTTTTGACACCAGAATTAAATTCCAACCCATATGCGCTGTATAATTGAACCAATAAATTATATTCCATCTGTGACATACTATATTTTAATAATAGATAAAAGTAGTTAACAAATTCTCACCCTGAGAAATGTTCGAGGTAGTAAATCGTTTGAATCATTTTCAAAAAAGTTGCTTCACCCCAATGGGTGAATGTAGATTTTATTGATGTTATACAATTGTACCAAGAAAAAAACCGAAGCATAGTCGTTCCCACTCATTTCTCAATAATAATACAAAAATGGGATTTTTGTCAGAAACGCTAGATAAAAGATCGATCTAAGCCGCTAATGCCCTCAAAAATCCTATTTTATCACTTTTTATTAGCTCGCTTTCTTGTCTGTCTGTTTCTTTGTCTGTGTGTTCGTCAGTCTGTTCGGTACGAATGTTGCAATTGATTTTAAACTAATTTCCCGATGATCTAGAAACTTGAAACTTTTAACATAGTTCAATTATTTGTATGTGACAATTATTTGCCATTTGATATTCAAATAAAACGCAAAAATAATTATTCATTATTTGAGCAAGTCTAAATGAATGATTTAGAATAATAAAGTTAATTGTTATTTACAGATACAATTTGAATTATCATTTGTATTGACAATTAATGAATATTGACAATTAATGAATATTGACAATTAATAAATACCACTTTTTATTAGCTAGCTTTCTCGTCTGTTTGTTCGTCTGTCTGTTCGGTCCAAATCTTGCAATTGATTTTAAACTAACTTCCCGATGATCTAGAAACTTGAAACTTTCAACATAGTTCTGAACTGGATGACAATGCAATATTCAAAAGAAATTTTTTAAAAAAGAGAATTTTCGTTTACGAGGCGTAATTTGCTACATGTGCAGTGGTGTGCTTCCGAATAATTCAAATTACGCCTCGTAAACAACAAGATAGTATTGTTGAGGGCGACTACGGCCTAGATTGATATTTAATCTAGTAGTGAAAGTATTTAATCTAGTAGTGAACTTAATTCAGTAGTGAAAGTTTTTCACTACTGAAAGCCCCTATTTTTTTATTACACGAGAAACGAGAACGCGTATCCCGCACCCTTGCTGTTCTAGAAAAACGAGTCTACCGAATTAAGCAAGACGAACAGAATTCGTTCCCGCGATGCCACGGCTCCGATAAATTGAAACCTTCGGCGCAACGTTCTTTCAGAAGGAGCCTCTGTTTAGCAAACAAGACCGGAATGTTGCCGGTTTTTTTCCAGTTCCGAGGCATGTCCGCCGTGAAATCTCGAGTCCGATTCGCCAGGGATACGTTGGTCCGTGGGGTTTCCGTTCGCAACTCGTGCTAACATGTTGACGCCGTAGTTCGCAGCCGCGGGTGGTCTATGGAGACGTGACCAAAAGCTGTCAACATTTCTTTACGTCGGCTAGACAAACTCGATCACGGTTTAAACTTGCCTCAGGAATTCCGGTTTCCCTTTCTTCCGACCAACAAAAATGATCCTGCCGTGAAGCGCTTCCTGCGGTCGTAACAAAACCCATCGAAGCCACTTACGACTGTCGATAACGAAAAATCCGTAGCTGGGTACTCCCGTTCTGACGGTTTCCTTTCGCCGCCGTTCAAAGAAGATTGCTTCCGTTCTCGCTACTGCATTTTGGAACGTAAAAATAGCTCTGATGTTTCGGAAAAATATTAATAAACTGATGAATTGCTTACTGGCAGATATAATTTGAGTATGCTATTTATTTATTTAATGCTTTAAATCAGATGTGGTTTATATAGCATATTCAATACATGAAGAGTAACTTAACAGTAATTTTTTATTAAAAAAAATTGATTTAATGAAATTAAATTTTTAGTGATGTTTTTTTCGGAACGCATAAAATGGGCAAATTAATGAGGTTCAATCACCAATAATGATTCAGAACACACTTATGGCATTGTCTATTGTCATCTCCGCTCTGTTAGGAATATTTAAAAAATGTTAAATTCTGTTGTCTCGCTATTTATGATTTTCTTATAGAGATAAACAGTAAAAATATTTATAATTGTACTGTTTATCTCCGTGAGAAAATTCTGAATAGCGTGACAGAGGAAATGTATTTTTAAATGCATATATGCATTTATGTATTTTTAAATGCATATATGCATTTATGTATTTTTCAATACATACATACATTTATGTATTTTTAAATACGTACATACATTTATGTATTTTTAAATACATACATACATTTATGTATATCTAAATACATACATACATTTATGTATATCTAAATACATACATACATACACACATAAATACATTTTTAAATGCATATTTCTAATTGCCATGAATGTATATTCTGAATGGTTGTCGATGTTCGAGCACCTTTATAATAATATTTCTTTCATATATGACGTCAATCTCGTGTGGAGTTATTTTTCACATTGAAGATATGAGGAATTAGAATTATACACGGTTGATTCGATGGAATAAACTTTGGCTCGCAATACGTTTGCCTATTCAAAATATTTCCTGCACATAAAATGTGATGCACGTGGAAATCTCCATAAATAACGCGTTATTATCGCTATCTGGAGCAGGAAGCTATCGTATGCTTATTGTCCTGACGCAAGGATGCTGCTAGCAATCTATTTCACCCCCGCCCTACCCCCGGACAATAGTGTAAATAGATTGTTACGAAGGAGCCGTTTAAACGGCACCTAATGGCTCGTCAGATAAGATAATGCAATTCCACGATCGGCCGTGATTCCTCGAAAAGATGGCCGCCACCTAAACCGAGGGGGTGACGACCGAATCTCGACGTAATTTCGAAGGGTGGAATCATGCTCTAGGGGATGATCCCTGCGTCGAACGTATAAATTGGATATTAATATTTGATGAACTCGCTAGGATCACTTCACTGAATAGCTCAGGAAGAAAATGATCGATCTTGTGATACCGATTGATCATTATTTACGGTGTGCAGAAATCCTCTGGGCATCTGTTTTTATTAACCAACGAATATAAAAAATACATTTTCACTTCTGGAGACTGGAATACGACGGTATGGCAGTAAATCGTTTTTAATTGACAATATCGATTCGATTCTTTTCCATGGCAACAATATCGTATAATTAAGCTTGTTTCAATTTCGAATTTTCTTGAGCGCAACTAAAGTACTGGTGAAACAAAACTGCTAGATCATTGCCAGACCTGACCCGAGGCTCGGATAACCGCACACGCCGAATAGAAATATAAATTCTGGAGCAAACGTATCGTTTGAATTATTTACTTGGAAAAATATCTATCGCTTTTCTTCTTGGGAAAACATTGTTGTTTAAATAGTTTAAAAATTAAGCAAGACGTGGGGCTTTTGACCTCACGACGATCCTTGATTCATTTAAAATTTGTGATGTCATGTTTTCAAGGTCCCTGATTACGAATCTGAACTTATAATTTTGAAAACCAAAATGGCCGATCCAATATGGCGGACGGGTGTTTGGAAAAATGATTCGATATACAGGGTGTTCGACTACAGGTGGGAGAAAATTGAAGGGGTGATTCTCGACGATAATATAAGACGAAAATGAAGAATAAAAATTCGCGATTTCGGCTTCGTTAATTAGCTATTAACAATTAAAAATCCGCCTAAAATGCGGCAACATTTTCGACAGAGGTGTACGTTGCGTACGTCACACAGGCGCGCGACAGTCATGTATCAAGTGACAGTTGCATGCATACCTTGGTTCTTATTTGGGGCCCCAACGAGGTGAAAATGTTTAATAAATAGCTGTACGACATTGAACCTACCTACTCGTTAAATCCGCCCTATGGAATTATCGAGTAGAAGGGGCCAATGCCCTTTCACTTTTAAATTCTTCTCACACAAATCCGTAAATCTTTATTCTGCACTATAATTTGTTATAAAACCGCACTTAAATACTGGAATAAACGCTCTAGCACTATTTACCATAACATCTTTAATTGCTAATAGCTAATTAACGTAGTCGAAAGTGCAATTTTTTTATTCTTCATTTTCGTCTTAGATTATCGTCGAGAATCACCCCTTCAATTTTCTCCCACCTGTAGTCGAACACCCTGTAGATAAAAATGGATAACACAATGTTTTTTGGATCTCTAATTACGAATTTGAATGGAAAAATTCGATAGGACAGTAAGGTTGATTCAAACATGGCAATATTTGCAATGGAGGTATGAGGCATTTTGGATCGGCCATTTTGTTCATCGAAATTATAAGTTCAGATTCGTAATCAGGGACCTTGAAAACATTACATCACAAATTTTCAATTTAATCCAGGAACGTGAAATCTGCAGCCTAATTTTTTTTTATTTGCAAGATAATAGTATAAAGTAGATGCTCGAACAAGTTTTAGAGCGCGTTTTTGCACGATTCACAACTTTTACTCTCCATCTTTAAAATTTACACCTTCACCTTCACGTTGTCTTTTGCATATATAGTTGCCAGTTAGCGATAAACATTTTGCACTAAAAACTATTCAATTTACCTCCACAAAAAGCATTCATAATGCACAATTAAAGACATAACGATACAATACAATTTGTATACTGTGCACTTAAAATTCGCACTGAGTTCACAAGCGTAAAATAGCGCGGTCTTAAGAATCGGTAGTTCGGACTGCGACTGTTGCTCAGGTATAAAAATTCGGCTTCTTTTCTGTTTATCCCCAATTGGTGACACTGTTAGGGTACCCAATTCAATAATTAAAACATTCCTGGCTGAAAGTTACCTTTAAAGTTTTGACCAAGTTTTCGGGCTTTGGAACAACTGTGCGCATGTCTAAATAATGGACTAGCCGAAGCATTGTAGTAAAACATGGAGGTGAGAAAGTTGAACGCGTTAACAAGCACCCCTGTAATTACTTTTAACTCACCTTTTTCGAAAATGGTGAGTCGCTTTACGAGGACAGGGCATACAATATAACGCTTAAATATTTTTATAATTCCTCAGGCAAAGCTCTACCTTTTTCGGGGTCGACTCGGCAAGTTTCGTTTCTTTCCCCAAATTTTTTCGATAATTTTTTTACGGGTCACCAACAAAACACCTCGTTTTATATTTATGACGGTAGATCAGCACGGCAGTTTTTTCCCTGCGCCTCTCTATGCTCAGGCTAGAGATTTTATGGGTTTACGAGTGGCAGGTATCTTGTTTCTTCATTACTGTTGCCAACGCTATGCTCGACTCTTTCGTCTTACAAGTTATCAGCTTTATTAATTAATTGTTCCTTTCCCCCACTCTATTTCGGTGATGCTTTTTTAACGATCCTATCTGAAGCTCGATTTTTCGCGATTTATCAGAACGTTGTGTAGCAACCGTGTAAGAACACATATACACACACGGGTGAACAAGTGAGTGTGAGAGAGAGAGACTATAATGATATTAATGATTGCATTGCACCGTCAATTGCGCGAGAAAAGATTGAAAAGGTGGCCATTGTACAGTACAGACGTGTAAGAAATTGTTTCAGAGCACCACAGTTGCTTTATTCTCTTTTTGCGTATACGTGTTGGCTCTTTAACAACTTGTGTCGATAAGGGATGCTACGGTCGGAAGGTGACCCTGAATCTTTCTAAGTATACTGATCCCCAGGATTTCCTAGACGTCAGTCACGTTGTTCAATATGTTCCATGAGGATAGAAGCGTTCCATCTTAATGGTATTATCTCATGAGACACTTTTTTACTTTCGGTTTGGGACAAAATGAAAATAAACGTTTGGTTATTGTCACTGTGGTTGAGAACAACGATCTACCCCAGCTCTTTTAACATTTTAATTCGTTAAATGTCACAGCAGTCATCAACTCTACGTATTTTATTCATTTCTTTTATTACATGTATCTATATTTATTATTTCATTTATTTTTGATTTTGCGGCTTCTCCGAAAAAAATTATTGTATTTAATGTGGTATTTAATATTTTATTTTAATGAATTTTATCAACAGTTGGTGAGTATTCGTACAAATCAAAAGAAAATTAAATTATATTTAATGTGGTATTTTTATATTAAAAGGTCGTGCGTATTCACATAAATGAAATGGAAATTATTTCATACTTTTTAGTGCATTTTCGTTTTTTGTTCTTTTATACCTTTTTTATACCAACAGTTATATGAAAACAAACGAAAAGTTTTCATTTGTTGGAGAGTATTATAGATACAGGGTACCATATAGAAAGGGCAAAATACTTCTCGCATGATTGTTGCCTCTTGATTATCAATCAACCCGCACAAAATATTTTCACGAGCACCATAAACCACGAAGAAACATCGTTCGCCTACTCGAGAACATATTTACGCGGTCCAGTAATCCCATACGATCCACAATTCGTCGATGCTCGGATAAAAGGGACCACGGGGGACAACAGTAGATTCATAGTTAAACCTCAATGGGTTGTTAAGCCGGTGGCGTTTATACAGAATTATCTCGTTTCCCCGATAGGATCGTTCGAAGAGTTAATTGCCACCGGCACCCCAAAATCGCAGTTTCACCCCCGAATGCATTCTGTGCATTGTCGTCCACATTTCCCAGCAGCCACGTCGTTCGTGATAGAATTACTTATTGTGAGGCGCACAATAAGCGAACCATCCGTTAACTAAGGAATGGGAATGTCGAAATTGTGTAAGAACAAGAGAGCGCTGAGGTGTTAACCCTCATACGTTCCTCGTTGTGAAATTCACCCATTTACCTTTTTCACATATTGTAAAACGATTGATTTCTTTTTATCTGTGTTGCGAAATGTATTTCTTTGAAATGTCATACTATAATCGAAGCATAACTTGGAGATTTGATATGTGATGTAAGAAGGGGTGAAATATTATTCTAGGATCTCTTATGCAACTGTGTCTGAGGAGCGTATGATGGTTAAAGGGACAAAGGCAATGAGGTGATAGAATATTGATTATTAGGAAGATGGCTCACGCGACAATTATGATTTGTAAATATATTCGTCGCCATGCGGTTTACATTCGGGTTCGTTCACTCCGGTTCAAGCTTGAACAGCTGTCGCGATCTGCAAAAACAAGCGCGATCGTTCTTCCGCTGATTCACCGGAGGATCGAGCAAGAAAGCGTGTAGGACATGTCGCCAGAAATAGTACCGCATCGTAGAAATGAAATTGAGAGAACCAGAGAAATGGATGTTACAACAACCCTTACCTTGATGAGAGACTCGCGAGAGCTGGAGAAATTTACTTCATGCCAGAAGACAAAGCAGTGTCCGATGAAGAATGTTCGAACGAGGATAAACTTTCACTCGGATCATTCGCAACACTCCGACGAGAGGAACACCCCCCGATAAAGAGATTAAGCAATCGTTTGGTGGGATTCGTGAAAATGAAGGAAAGGGGCCGGAGCCATTACTCGACAGGAGGGGTGAAATAAATATATATTGCAGTGATTGATTTGATACCCCTAAAGCTTGGATCGATGGAACTATTAACAATGTTCTGGTGGTACAATGGAAGACAAAAGTACAAGAAATTCGAAATCTATCAATATAAAATCAATTACATAATTTTTACTATATATAAAAAAACTGGAGTTTCTAGTTGCGTTTTTTCAAAGTTTAAATAGGGTTTGAAGTGGAATTTTATGAATTCTCCATACGAAGACGTGTTAAAATGTGCAAACTTTTTACCAAACCACAGTCCAGCGAGCCAGTCCCAATATCCTGTTGTTAACAACTACAATCACTTGATTTATTACTCAACATGCAACTATTTTCCTTTTTGTATACTATTAGCACTTCGATTACGTTCTAACGAACTTCGAAACGGTCCCAATTCAGAATTTAGTTACTAATTCATATTAAGCAGAATCGAATTGTTTAATGCGGCGATGCAAGTATAAATTATATATTATATAATATAAAATTTATATAAGGCCCGTAGTGGCTCAGTGGGTAGAGTGCGCAGCTGCGATCCCTCCGCCGGCACCTGGAAATATTCTATGTGCTATCTAAATACTGCGGCGCCCAAGGTGGTTCGGAACCCACCATAAAAACAGTAAGTCCCGCTGGAATCGGCTGAAATAGGCTGCAATTAGGCAATAGGTGAAAGTGGAAAAGAGAAAGAGATTGTGGACCAAGAACAGTAAACCCTAGCAAGGTGTCCCAGGTTGGACGACTTGATTCTTGTCCATGCCTACTCACTCCACTATCCGTCACCGCTGTACCGCACCGCAGGGCGGCGGCTATTGTTCTCGGCCCGGGTATATCGGTGTGAACACTACTACATTAACACAACGAATCGAATGTTCAAACATCTTAATGTTCATTACTTTTTAATGAGATTTTACTGACTTATTCCTTGCATTTTTCTGTTTACAACAAGACCAAACACGATATGATTTCAATTTTATTCTTGTACGAAGAGATCAAATTCATGCGAAATGTACAGTTATACGGCATATTGTATGTGCAGGTCACGCTGTGCTACGGGCTGCAACTCTGTTGATTTGCAAAATTCAAGTCTAATTCTTAGAGAACATATTTTCGAGATTTTCAGTTGTTTATTTAAACATATGCTATAGCATATGTTGAAGGTATCATAAATTATAAATTATGCTTCACATGTAAAGTAAATATGGGCCAAATTATATCGTGTTTGGTCTTGTTTTAATCAGAATAATGCCAGAAACAAGCCAATAAAATTCTCATAAAAATATAATGCAAAATAAACCATCTAGAATTGGCATTACATTGTGAGAACACGTGGGCCTTTAAACTGTGCCGGCGACGGCTACACTCTGCGGTCCCACGTTGCGCGTAGCCGTCGCCGAAACAGTTGCTCAATTACAAATTATCACCGCGATTCTTGTCCGCTCCAGGAACAGTCCCTTGGATAAGAATCAAGGATTACTGTATCTATTTATATATATATAAAAATTATATAAGTGGAAATGTTTCAATAGCAACAACTAGGGTAGGGTAGTTCTAAGAATAACACAATAATAGATTAGATATTTATAGTTTATATATATGTATATATACATATATAATATTTATTCTCCCTATCAATAAATATCGACGTCTAATTCTAATAAACACCATAGTGGTCACCCACTACCATTCTGACGCATCTACGATCTTGTAGAACAATGACTAAGTTTCACTCATCTACTGCGTAATAATTAGACTGCGGATTTTTATGTGAAATGAAACTCTCTTATAATACTTGTGGAAGACAGTAAATTAATATTTATTTCATCTGTTAATAGTTCGCATGCTAAAAATGAAACAACAATATTAATATAAAGTACGGATTCAGTACCTCAATACCTCGTCAATTTCTTCCTAAACACATAAAAATACTCAGTCTAATATTCTCCTATATGCACGCAATATTATATACATAGGCTTAGTCCATAGTCTATCTTAAATCTAATGTTCGTAAGCACAGCTTGACGTCACGCATGTTGCACAGAGATCCGTTTACATGTACAAAAATTACGTGTTGGACAAAGGCATAAGTTCCTGCTGTACTGCACTGCAGAGTGTAAAGAAAAATTATTACACAGTGTCCTAAAATTCGAGTAGTTCCTGGAAATGGGAGGTACCTTGGGTCATTCGAAGCGACATTTCCCTCTGCAAAAATGACGCCGGCGGCTTTGTCTAGAAATTATTAATAAAAAATACGGACTAATCAGCACGCGAACTGGCAGCCACGCAGCGCCAGCAACAGCAGAGTGTTGGCGGTACACCGTGACAACGCAACGAACAAGAGATTTCGATTATGTGAATGCTCACCGATTTCAGCGAGCTTTGGAAAAGTGGTAAAGACCACTATTCTGAACAACATTTCTTTTTACTTGTAAATTCATGGGATCGATGCTCGTTGAAATCGGTGAGCATTCACATAATCGAGAAACTCTTGTTCGTTGCGAAAACGTCGCTTCGAATGACCTCCAATTTCCGGGAACTACACAAATTACACTCTGTATAATTCATTAACCGCAGCTGTATTCCCGCACGAACTTCTGCAATTATTCAACACATATTCCCTATAGAGATTTTTCAATCGCAATCATTCATTCGCTTCATTCAATCCATTCGCAGTTCACCTAATCTAAGTATTATACAAAGAGCAATGTACAGTTCGATTGTTAAAATACTAATACTAATAATCCATCCATTCCTTTCTATACAGTGACTCAAACAGAAAAGATAATTGCAAAATAGAAGTACAGTATTTTATCTGTAAATGTCCCAAAAGTCTGAACACTATAAATGTCCCTGATCTATCCCCACTACTGCGGGGTATACCCCCTGGAGTGGCCAAGAAGCTCGAGAGGCCTCGGTCGCCGAGAAATATGATATGCGGCTCGGGTGTCTCGGTGAGACAATATGATATAATTCCGATGATATTTGGTATAATTTTAATCAGAAAAATGCCACAAATACGGAACTTGAAGTTCCATAAAAAAATAATGAAAAATAAGGAAGTTGGAAATTCTGATCACATTGTGTTTACACTTAGGTGTTTACCTCGGCGACCTAGGCTTCTCGAGTTCGGCTGTCCTCTACGTTCGGCAAAACAAAGAATACTGTCCCTCGGCATACCAGTGCTAGGAACTTATATCCATAAAATACTGTATCATGTATCAGTCGCAAATCTTTTCTGTTGGAGTAATTAACGTCGATCAGAACCAGCAAAGCTAGTTCTTGATCGAACAATTTTGGCTTGGGCCTTTGTACAATCATGTACATTGGAAGTAACGAACCAGCTCCAAGTGGAAGCGAACGTCCTCTTCCAAGGACTATGAATGTCGAAAGTTAAGAGAGAACTCGAAACCGCGACCGCAGAGGTTTAGAGTTTAACAACACTTTTTATGTGCTCTGACTTTTTTTATTGTTCAGGCGTCGTTCTACGAGCACTCCTGATGTCCGAGATGAATTATATACATATTTACACCGGAAGCAACGAACCATCTTCGCTTTCACGCTAGATATGCTTCGATTACTCCCCACCAATTAGATACGAACTTGGTCCTCCGCAGAGTTTCAAGCTCATACACCGATCTTCCTCGAAGAACTTTACGCTCTTTCGGGGATGTCATTTTTGTACGGCTGGAACAGCTTCGGCGGCTCAAGCTTGTTGGATTGCACAACGTTGGGTGTTGTAACTAGACCAGCATAGCTGCTTTTGCACTCGAAACCACCGAGGCCATGCATACTGGTCGGCAGTCCGACGAGACCCATGCCCGTCGGCAGTTTCGGCTGCGTGACATTGTTGGCCGGTAATGGACTGGTTCTCTCGCGAATTTGCTGACTGTTGGAAGCGTGGTGACGGTTGTGTACGAGGTGGAGGTGCTGTTGTCCGCCGCAGCCGCATTCGCAGTCGCTCGATGCTTCCGAGTGTACCGGACTCAACGAGGGTAGCAAGGGTGGCCTGTAGGCGTTGCCTGTGGGTGGAGGAGGGTTGCTCATCTGGAAGGTGGTGTTGCCAACAGTAGCAACGCCCAGACCGGACAAGTGTAGGGATGACAGCGTAGGGTGATGCTGGATGAGGTGAGGGTGGCCAGGATAGGCGGCCGCCGAGCGCGCATGAGGACGATGCAGCGGCGACGCGGTGCTTGTTGGGACCGCTCCAGGATACGGGCTATACCTAGCTGCGTAGTAGGCTGCAGCTGCTGCCGCTGGATAACTGGGTGTAAGGTGGGCCGTTGGTGGCATACCCGGGGGTCCGTGATACGGCGATGGTGGAAGGCCTGCCGTCGCAGCTGCTAATAATGTCGCAGTCAGTGTCGGGTCTGAATACATGGCGGCAAGCGGCCACGCCATCGCCATACGCTGACGCTTGTCTTTCATTCGCCGATTTTGAAACCATACCTGGAAGAAAGAACAAATGTTTCAGTCAGGATGAACGCGGAACGATTTTCTGTATAGGCTGTTTATTATATACAGAATATTATATGATATTTATTATTATATACGAGGGCGCACAGTGGGCTCAGTGGGTAGATTGCAAGATTGCGGATGCCGTGGTCGCGGGTTCGATCCCACCGCCGCATACTGGGCTGGATCGAAAATTTTAGTGACATTTTGAAAAATATTAAAAAATTCTATCTTCTTAATAACGTAAAAAAATTCTTTAATTATTGAGAAATAATTTTATATATAATTAAGAATTATATATAGAAATAATATTAAATAATATAAGAATATATTATAATTTTATATTTTATTTATTATTAATAAATATATTTTGTGTTATTTCACGCATGCGAAATAACCTGACATTACTAACTTTAAACGTTAATAACTCAAATAAAGGAAAGTGTCCTGAACACATTTGTGATTTGTCCAAACACGGGTTCTAACGGGTATAAAAAGATATTGCTTGTTAATTGTAAAATTATTGACATTTTTCTGTCCTACATTGAACATTAAATTTTTAATACATCGCATATAATAATTGTAACTGCAATTATAGTTTAACAGAAAATAATGTTCTTTACTATAGAAAAAAACGGGGCTGAAATCTTGAACAGGATCGTGAAAATGTCGCATAAAAGGAAGGACGTTCTTCGGGTGTCAAACGTAGATTCTAAAACGTTCGACTTTAAAAGATTTGAAAGACAATACCAACTGATTATACATCGATATGTGAAAGTTCATTTCCTGGCAAAATGCCACTAAAATTTTCGATCCAGCCCACTGTGCGCCGGCACCTCTGAAAATTTTCCACGTGCTATCTACACACTGTGGTGCCCAAGGTGGTTCGGAACCCACCATAAAAACAGTAGGTCCCGCTGCAAATGGCTTATATCGGCTGTAATTAGGCGGGGACCAAGTATCTATCTATTATGATATACAGAATATTATACAGGGTGTCCCAGACCACCCGTACCACCCATTTATAATCTAGGAAATAGATTATTTTCAAAAATTCAAAATGTTTCTCCTTTATAAATCAGATGTGCTCTATCAACCGGTGATATTTTTAACTTCTGGTTTCAGCTGGAAATAGGCGATTGAGACCGGAAGTTACATTTTTCAAATAGAACATGCTATTTTTTATTATGGATTCGGATTCTATGCAAAAAAAAACAAGAAACTTTTGTCTAAAACATTTTTCATAAAATGTTCTTTATAAACGACATTTTTGATTTTAAGATGATTTATAAAAGAAACACTTTGAATTTTTCAAAATAACCCATTTTCTAGATAAGTGGGAGGTACGGGTGGTTCGGGACACCCGGTATACAGTTTATTATATACAGAAATGTATTCGATTGCATCGACAGTTTTAACTGTAATAAATATATTTTGTTTACATTATTAAATGTGTTGGTATCTAATCAGAATCAATAAACATTTAAGTATGAGGCATTATATCAATTGCATACCATAAAATTAAAAAACTCATGTACAATGGAATTATTTTATTTGCAATTAATGGAATGGCATTGTTATAGCTTATAATAGCTTCGAGTGCAAAGGGTTAATATGTCAGACTTCGGAAAGAAGGTCGGCTAAGGAATGATATTAATCGCGAGATGGTCGTCGACTCGGTCTTCGAGGCCCCGAAAAAGCGGATTTCGAGGAGGCACCGTATCCGTCGTTTAACACCTCGATCATTTTTTTCCATCGGTAGACGTTTTATTATAGCCATTGTACAACGGTGGCCGCGCGAGATGAGAAATTAAGGGATCCATTAAAGTCAAAGGTGGCCCGGGAAAACCGCTAATTAAAGTGATTAACACCTGCCGACCGGATCGACCGGTCGTGGTCGAAAGATATTAAGAAGTCACGGGAAAAGGATCAAGGGGATCGAGGCAAAGCGAAGACTAAGAAGTCAGTGTTTGCCTTTCGTGATTGACTGTTTGCTCGGCGCGTTCAGTAGTGAGAGGCGACGAAGAGAAGGAAAAAATCGCCGGGACTATCTATGCTGGCAAGAGAGCCTCCTCCCTCTATCTTCCGCGAGCTATAATTCGATCAAGCATGGCGAAACCGCGGGCAAAAACGATGGACGTTCATGGTGTACCATTAAGAAAAACTTCTAATCCTTCTAGGTTCTCGTCGTACATCAAAGGGCAAGCGAATTTCGCGAATCAATTCGAACGCAACCGGCGAGTTCCTCGGCGTTGCGCAACGCGAAAAGTGAAACACAAACTCCAAGGCTTTCGCCATCTCTGTTCCCGCGTGAGCGTCGATTACCGCCATTAATTAAACAGACCGAGGTGTTAAAAGAACAGTTTTCTACGCACGGGCACCGAGTATGAGGTCACTGTTTACTGAACTTTACCGCCGTCGTGTTTGCTAAGAACTGGCTAACACACACGGCACGCAGCCGGCTAATGGCGTTCGCGCACAGGATAAAACGTTACCCTAATTGGTCACAGGGTAATTGAAAAAAGTCTAAATCCTCCCGTGGAACACACCTTGATCGTCGATTCTGGCAGGTGTAGCTGAGCTGCGAGTTCGCATCTCCTCGGCCTGCTCACGTAATTCTCTCTGTGGAACTCTTTCTCTAGTCGCGACAGTTGCTCTCTTGTGAACGCTGTCCGGTAGCGTCTAATGTTTGGGTCCATCGAAGACAACGGTTGCTGTTGTTGCTGGTGCGTGGGGGAGGAATCTGCGCAAACAAAAGACCAGCATAAAACCACCCCTTATTGCGAACCGAAAATCTCTTAGCAACATCGAGGTATTAGCCCCAATTTGTCGTAACTTGTCGTGACAAAGAAAAATCGGGGCCAGTCGTGTTTACGGATCGCGGCCGGAAGTCGCGTTTTCTAGAAACTGCTTAAAGATTCCATGCACCCATGCTCCCAGACTCCAAGCAATAAAAAATAACCAAGAATATTTCAAGAATATTTTACGAGTCCAACAAATGCCAAAGGCTTGCAATGCGCAGAATTTAAATGTTTTCCACAGTGTGCAGTGCCGGATTAAGCTCCGTAGCCAGGAGTAGCAAATGATATTTGCAGATACTCTTGCTAAGTTATTCGTCATATTTTACTGTATTATCGTCAAAATTTAGAGCCCCCTGATGACATTTGCTACGGGCCATGCGCTGGCATATTCTGACACTGACAGTATGCCTCATGAACGAACTGTTCCAAGTGAACCGTTTATTTCTTTCCGAGGGACAGTGACAACAAGGCCTCTAGGCCTTAACGGTTCGGCAATAAATTGAACTTTAGGAACGAATTTGCTGCTTTAGGAACGAATTTGCTGCTTTAGGAACGAATTTGCCGCTTTAGGAACGAATTTGCCGCTTTAGGAACGTAAAGCACCATAAAATGATCACTGTAATAAACTACGAGACCTTCTACGAAAGGTTTATACTTTTACGTCCGACACAGCCTGTACATTCTTAGGGCTAATAAAATACCCTCCGAGGGTAGCAGATGACTAAGTTGAATTAGATTCACTTTGCTTTCTCACTTACCTAGACTATACTCTTAATAAACTCAACACATCAACGCGATCCATTCTTTAAACGTGTAATTAACCCTTTGCGGTTAATTCTCGGAAGCAACGTTTCTTCTGATCAAGAATATTTACACTCTCTATGAGTTTTTAAATTTGGTAGATATAACATTGGTATAATACCTCATACAATACTTAAATGTTTAGCAATTGTTAGATACCGACATATCGACATACCGACATAATAAGAAATTTTTAGTGACGCCTCAGAGGCACCACTCGAGTGCTAAGGGTTAAAGTTCGCGATCTTGAAATAGCTAACAGGTATACTGTATTACTGCGGTCGGTTCGTTTAAAACAATTAGCCCTCAATCATTATTGTGGAGACACATTCAACGCCGAGAATTATTTCGACAAAAATTAGAAACATCTTATAAAAACATCTACGATTCTAACGAACGAAGGTATTTGCATATTGTTTCGTCGTACAATGTTACTCGCGACACGGGGCTAATTATTTCTTCCCAGGTAGCACTCGGATGTCCGATAAATGTCCAAAAGAACTCATTTGCACAACTAAATACATCGTATCTACCAAGATACCACCGATAAATAAAACAAGCGTTGTGTCACTTCCTATACATATCTATCCCAACACGACTAGCTCCTCTTTTTCTTATCACCATCCAAGCCACTGTTTTACCCCAACTTCGACGCAAAAGGAAAAGTTGCCATTCCCGAGGTTTCTACTGTACATAGAAGATCGAAGGCAATTCTTACTTGAAAATTTTTGTCAACTTTTTAACTGAAATCGCAACAATTTCCTTCAACACCGAAGCAACAAATCCAACTATCACGACAGGTGGTTGCACCGATGTTACCTTTCTCCGGTGTTTTCGAAACTCCTGACGCAGGACTGTGTGGAGGACTAAGTTGATATTGTGGCACAAGATCGACCACAATGGTCTCATCCTCCCTCTGATCCCTCTGCTGGTCTTCGAAAGATCTCTGAAATCCCTGCATGGTTGCTTTAAATGCGTACACTGTCCAAACAAATTGTTTACCGAGAAAGTTCACACGATGGTCGGTATTTAAAACACTTTCGCGGCACCACAGTAATATGCTAACTGAGAATAATAGCAATAAGACGACGGTCATATGGCCAAACTAATAACTCTGGAAAGTACACGACGAAAGACCCGTTTACGTCACTGGCAAACGTGTTTGAACCGACGGATGTTCTGACACTGGTTCAACACAACCACGGGTAAAGTCAGCGTCCAACTGGCAGCAAAGGACGAGCAGCGTAGCTATATTTATACGACCACGCCAATCGGCTTGGCGCCCATCGTCCTTTCACCGTACCGGATTGGTCGGTGTTCGTACTACTGGCTTGCCATTGGTCGCTCGAACCTTCTGGCACTGCCTACTTCCTCCCTTCCTCTGCATCCCCACTATTGTCGTGGAAGCCTGCCCCCCACGGGGATGCTTTTTTATTTACGACATGCACGGACAGCATCAACTTAGGCATCGAGCCGGAGGAAATTATCTGTCGTTATACCCCGAAACAAATTCGGCCGAATTGACCCTCGTACCCTTCCGCAGCGAGCTGATGAACTCCGAACTACACGCATCCTTTTTTCGCTTCTTCCTGTTCTGTTCTTCGTATAAACATATTCCGCAAATTACCAGAAAGATTGGGAAATTTTGTAACTTTCAAAACTTTTATACAAAAATTAATATGTGTTAGTTCAATCGTGATGAATAATCCGGCGATTTAAAAGAGAATTTAATCAGCCCCGAGCGGTACAGAGTTTTCCACCATGTCTGTTAACCATGATTAAATATTAGGAGACGATCTATATTGGTATAATATGTACAATGTGTCTCAAAATTCCTTCAACATCCGGAAAGTGGAGGTTCCTGAGTTCATTCGAAGCGGCATTTTCCTTTGCAAAAATGGTGTACGCGACCAATCTGAGCGCGGCCTAGATGCGTGTCTAAAAACATTTCTTTCAAGGTATAGGGACGATTGCCACCTCCCCAGACGTAAGCAAGTTTAAATTAAATATTAAATAATTAGAGTACTCGCTGAGAATAAATAACTTAAAAAAGGACTCGTGAGCGAGCGGGCAGGAATCGATCCCCGGTACGCCGTGTCGGTGGGTGGCCCCCTTTGCCGCTGAGGTTGCCCACATATAATATATTAGTATTTCTAAATACGGACATTTTAACTATTGCGCAAATTGTATTTTTTAAAAATAAAGAAAAATTAGGATAAGAGATTAGGGTATACCTACTTGAAACGTTTTCAGAATAGGGTACAATCTTTGTTAGGCGTGAGAGAGAAAAATTGGACTATAAGTGACGTAATAAGTTTATTTTAATTGATTTAAGACCTAGGATTTCTAAATAAAAGAAGGCCTAGACGCGTGTTGGCACAGTCAGCCAGTTCAAGCAAGCGTCCAATTCGCGCTCTGTTTGTTCTGTGTTTTTCGTTAATAACTCCTTAACGAATCCGCGGATGCCATTTTCGCAAAGGAAAATGTCCCGTCAAATGAACTCAGGAACCTCCAATTTCCGTTTGTTGAAGGAATTTTGAGAAACCCTGTGTATTGGTAAATATATGCAGAAAATATGCGAAATAGTCGTCCTGAATATGTATTATAATATGATATACATAGAACAGTTGTATAATTTTTATTATATGCATGTAACACCACATTTGTTTAACGTACGTATGTATACGTTTCTATTGTTTAATACACGTCCAAATAATTCGTTCAACAATCACAATCGCGATTTTACTCGAACATTTTTTGCCAATTATAGTATTCTCTGTTTCATTTTCTTTACTTTTTTCTCGTACTTTCTGTTGCTCGCGCCTGTTTCCACGTTCATAGGATTTAAGGCGGAGCGAGAAAGAACAAACAATTAAATATTTGCGAACGATTCTTCGCCTGTTCGTACCACCGTGCGAATTGCATTGGGAGCTTCCGTTGATGAATGTCCGTATTCTTCGAGCGTTTTCGCGGCTTGCGACAATGTTTCTACGCGAGAGCAACTGTTAGTGGCTTACAGTTGCTTGGCAACTTTGGAGGTGATCTTAGTGAACTTATCTTGAAATTATTTGCTATTTTCCTTAAATTACAAGTCTAAATTACAAAATTTTTTAGGTTCTCTTTTTCGCGCCGAATTTCTACGGTTGATGTGTCGGAAATTATTGTGGAAGTGATTGGAGACTATGTCGAGTAAGAAGATTTTATTTCTTCTTACTATTTATTTATGTGGTAATAATCGATATTTTTTTATTATAGAAAATGTCATACGAGATTTATTTCTACATGATGAAGAATACAAATCAAAAATTACAATAGTGGGATATTGAAAGTTCAAGAATATTATAATGAAAATATGATGACCGAACACGGTACATATTTTAGGCATTCACACCTATGCAGTCTGTACATCACAAAATCAAATTCTCAGTTTACATTTTTTCAAAAACTTATAGATTAAAAGACAGGCCCCTTTGGTCGGGCAACCAACATTTCCAAACTCAAGGGCAACTGAAGTTTAATTTTATGCAACTGCTGAATTAATTCATTACGCTTAAATCGAAGAGGCTACATTGCCAAACAGTATAATAATCGATTTGACATTATATATTCTGTTGACCTGTTTTTTGGTCAACAGCGGACTCGCGGACAAGGAGAAAGACGCGGTCTGTTTCTCCTTTTTTGCGTTGATATCTTTTTTCTTTCGCTGACCGGAGGTGATGTTTGGTTTACGGCTGCCTCGATGATGAGAAAAGGTCGCTGTTTTTTTTCTTGTTGTTTAGCTGCTACAGGGGCCCCCTTCTAATGTAAACGTTACTTTCTGTTTGCGTCTCCTTAGCGTCCTCCCACTTTCTGTCTGGCACCGTCCTTGTGTTTCTGTGTTGTTTAATCCGTATGCTGGCTTCAGTCGATCTCTCGGGATGGTATCTTTTTTTCGTTTGACTAGAACAGTAAAAAAAGTCATAAGGTGACTGTAAGGGTGCTTTAACGGTGTCATTTCTGACGAAAACGTGTGTGCATGTGTTTAGATCTTTGAATACGTTGTAATGCTGATAGGTTTCTTAACATATGAAGCAAGGTGCTAAGGGGTACCAACTCATGTTATGAAAATTGTCTTTTTTCCTTTGACTAGAACAGTAAAAACCTTATTAGTCTTTTTAATAACCTAGAAAAGGCCGTCATAAGGTGGCTGTTAGGGTGGTTTAACGGTGTCATTTCTGAGGAAAACGTGTGTGCATGTGTTTAGATCTTTGAATATGTTGTAATGCTGATAGGTTTCTTAACATATGAAACAAGGTGCTAAGGTGTACCAGTTCATGTTATGATAATTGTCTTTATAGGTTGCAGATCTGTATTAACGAATCGAACCTCTCTCACGTAATCCTGTTCAAGACACATGTTCTCTATCTACAATTACTTCTTTATTAAATCAACACTTTATTCATACATCCTGGTTACATTCGTTCATACACACGGCTTTTCCATCAAATATGAATGATTTCTGAATCTGTTGCTTCTTCGTCTCTACTAATCTTAGGTTTTCCATCGTCTCTTTCAATTTCTCGATGAAAAATGATTCGTTCTCTTCGTTGCTGTTTGGGAGTATAAAATCTGCTGGTAGAGATAACGTCTCTCCGTAGACCATCTCGGCTGGTGTAATTCCGTCGTCTGATTGCTAACATAATCATGGGTAAATTATCTGTCCATGCGTTTTTATCTCTGCCGCATTCGACGGCTGTTTTTAATTCCGTGTGGAAACGTTCACGAGGCCGTTTGAACAGGGGTGATAAGCTGTCGTCCTGTACTTCTTAACACGTTCCTCGCCGCGTCACCCAAATCTGGGTAACGGGTATGCTTCCGTGGGGGCCCCGTCACCCATTATGGGCGACGCTCTTCTTATTCAAGCTAATAGTTTCAGTGGGCCCCGCGAGAAACTCAACCGAATTGCGCTGGGCGACGAACGTTAACCCTTTCGTTATCCCGGCCGAGATATCTTGCGCCACGATACTTCCCGATAAATGCTTTCGACGAGATATCTCGCCACCTAGCACCAGATGTTTGACATTGTAGACGAAATATTTTCTGTTTTCTGGGACGGCGAGATATCTCGTCGAGAGCGTTTATCGGGAAGTATCGGGGCGCGAGATATCTCGTCGAAAGCGTTTATCGAGAAGTATCGGGGCGCGAGATATCTCGTCGAAAGCGAGATAAGTTTTTAGACGAGCAGTTCTCCGCTGGCGAAACAAATCATCCTGCGCTGAAACGCACTTATTGTCGACCGGTGCGGGTGCAGGAAGGTAAACCGAAAAAAGCATTTAACAGCTGCGACCATTGTAGCGGGGCTGCCCGAAGACCGAGGATTTTTCTGCAAGAACGTCATAAAAAGCAGGGAACTCCGCTTCCACCGCTATCACGGCGTTTTCTTTAAGGACGGCACTCCTCGCAAAAACTGTGCTCTACTTTAAATGACCTTGCGATTGTAAAAATTGCATCGTTGTGCGATCCTTCTTTTTCAGGGACTCGGCATGCAAAACGGAGGAAATTTACCGTGGTGGTCGTTTTTCGGATGTTTGACATTTTTATAGGTAGTCGCTTAATTTTTAAGCGTAAGCTAATAAATTATTTCGCAATGGCGGGCTCAATATAATACAATGCATTCGTTTTAAAACAGTGAAACACCCCTCAAAGCCGACGTTTTTTGCCAAACCCAAAATCAGGGCGTGTTTGCGTCTTGCGCATATAACCTCTGATATGCTAAACAGTCTGCCAACTGATACACAAACCGTAAAACTCTGAAAAAATGTGTAACTTCTGTAACTCAAACTACTTCGCCCGAGAGCATGAGTTGCCATCAGATTCGGCGAGATACACCACGGCACTGGTGGCAACTGGTCGGTCCAAGATATTTTGCTTTTGGGTTCGAATAAAACGTCGACTTGTTAATTTCAAAGGGTTAGTCTGAAGATAAAAGTCTGCTCTATCGCGTGATATAGTTCGATTTCTTGCTGCACCTTTATTTTGTAAGATAAACGTAAACATATCCTCACAAATTGGTGCAAGAAAGGTTGTCTCTCCATCTTTAACGTTTGTTTAAACATTTTTAAAGATTCATTTATACTTCTTCATATTTTATACTTATAAATTGTGAATGTTTTCTCTAAAGTCCGTTTCAATGCCTCCTATCGGAAACATTCTGCCAGGGGGTGTAAAATAAAGTCGGTTAAAAATGAAAACAGTGTTCATCAATTTTTATATTTATAAAAGTTAGTATTATAGGAGGAATGGTTCTTCACGTGAATTTTTCGAGTGAGTAATTTTCTTTCTTTCGATAAGTAACTTTCTTCTTCTCGATACCCGCGTTTTTTCTAGTATATCTCCCAAACAGATAAGCATTGTAAGCATTGTGAGCGCGCAATAAAAGCGCTACGCCATTATCGAAGTTACACCACTATTAATTTTCGCTTTATTCCGTTTAGTTTTTTTAAAGACAACGAGGATCGGAGACACCTTTTTACAGTTTCGACGATTCGTAGGTACGGTTGGTAATTTTCGTTTTCCCGATGGAATGTATGTAGTTTTTTATTTCTGTAGACCAATGTCGAGAAAGTGGGAATAAAGAAAAACTTATGAAATAAATAAAAATCGTATTAACGATTGTAGAATTTTATATACACTGTAGGAATATCGAGAAATCGAGAATCGAAACAGCGACATTTCTGAGTGTGAGTTTGTGCGAAGATGTGTAAATGCGTGTGAATGTGCGTGAGAGATGAATGTCTGCTGTCTTTCGTATGATGTATTGAAAACTATCAGTTGTCTACTGTACGTCAAAGAGAATTGACATAAATAAATTATTAAAATCCTTCAATACTAGCATATGTTGAACAATTTTTGAAGCCGTGAATGCATAAAAATCCGCAGTCTACCAATCATTTTTTCAGGACGCGGTCCGTTCGATGTTTACGACGACACCGAATCCTGTGTATAAGGTTAATCTTTGATTGGACTCGTACCTGACAACACGCTTTGATTCGGTTTTGATCCGCGCGAGGGATTCCACGGAACTATTCGCCATCGCGTCCAACATTTCGCGAAATTGTGTGCTTCAAGTTCGAGAAACACTTGCAAAATTCATTTGTGTTATCGTTGGACTGTGATTCTTTGTGCAAAGAAAATATTGCGTGCATAAACTGCAGGAAACTGGAATATATACTTTTTTATACTACATACAGTATAAAATATATAAAATATATGTTATATATTTAAAATATATAATAATGTAAGTATTGTATAATATATAATACTTATATAGATATAGAATGTTTAAATAATTATCGTTTTTTGCAAATATCTCGGCAACCGTTCATTTCCGCACAATAATTCTTTCGGTTTCAACCTAGAGCAATGACATAGCTTTAAGGGGGTAAGGGATAGGCAGAATATTACTAGAAAAACAAGTGAGAAAAAAAACACTGTTGTTGTTTGTCCTTATACGAACATAATAGCAGCTGTATGAGGGCTCATTATAAAGAGGAGGGTTGATTGTTGCAAGATGCACTCATAATTTGAGTAAAAAAATCGTTTTGTATTAGAAAAATACATGGGGTCTTCCAGAATCAAATCTAATAGAGGTGCTATTTCACGTGCAATAAACGAATCCGAATTTTAATCCACGTAATACTAAGTACACGGGTACCCCTGTATTTTAATTTCATAAATATTCGTGTATTTATTTTACATGTGCATTTTAATATACAATGCTATAATATAATATACTACGCAACTTTATTATTGTCTCACTTTTAACATCAACAGTCGAAAAGAATTCGATCGGAAAGCAATAACGTCTCAGTTGTAGGACTTGAACGTACCGAACATACCGAACGGTTCCGTGTTCGCAGTTCGCAGCCCCGTGTAACACGGATTTTTATTCACGGATCCGTATTCACGGTTTGTGGATCCATCCACGTCCAAAACCGTGATCTATAGTCTGTACGCTATTTATCCCGACCCTGAACCCTCACCTGAAGGGTCCGTATTATTACAAAGAGTATATTGCTGACCGCTCTCCTTGTTTAATAAACGCTGCTCAGTAAACTACTAAATGTATATTTCACACAATTTGTGCATCAGATAGACAAAGCAGATTTGAGGCGTGAAGTTAATCCATGAAATTTTGGGTTTCAATGTCTTTATTACTTTATGGTTTATTTGAACTTGGGTTTATGAAGTGTTTTGTTGAAGGAATTTTACAGAGGTACAGAGCACGCGGGAAAGCTGAGAAAGTCACGCTCCTTTTTGAAAGCTTACGACCGTGCAACGATTTACCTACTGAGGAACTATAAAGGGTGTCCCAAAATTCGTGTACCTCCCGGAAATGGAAGGTTCCTTGGGTCATTTGAAGCGACATTTTCCTTTACGAAACTGACGTCGGCGGCTTTGTTTAGAAGTTATTAAGGAAAAGCACGGACCAATTACAGCGTGGCACAGCGGATTGATTCTGGCTCGGCCAATGGCGCTTCCACGGTAACGGGACCTGTCGGACTGAATTGGACACCGTTCGCTATAGCCGCACTCTGATTGGTCCGTGTTTTTCGTTAATAACTCCTAAACAAAGCCGCCGACATCATTTTCGTAAAAGAAAATGTCGCTTCAAATGACTCAAGGAATCTCCCATTTCCAGGAACTACACGAATTTTGGGACGTCCGTGCTGTGCGTGCGCGTCAACACGATGCGGCCGCTCGTCAACTGTTTACATAAAAAGATACATTATACATTAGTGATTTAATAACTGTTTATATTTGTACATATATAGGATGAACATTCAAGTGACTTTCTCAGCTTTCCCGCGTGCTCTGTGCCTCTGGAAAATACCTTCAACAAAGCCATTCATAAACCAGAGTTCAGGTAAGCCATAAAGCAACAAAGACATTAAAACCCAGAATTTCACGGTTCCACTCTACGCCCCAAATCTGTTTTTTCGGTCTGCTGCACAAATTGTATGGAATATACATATAGCATTTTACCTAATAGTGTTTACTAAGTGAGGAGAGCGGTCACAATGTCCCGCTTGTCATAATACAGGTTATTGGAGACCAGGTACGACGGCGGTGGTAATTAGGTACATTTCTGGTGAGGGTTTACGGTAGAAATAACAGTAAAAAATGGAGTAATGGGAGTTCTTTTCTTGAAACTGTGGCATTTCTATAGATTGTTTGACATATATATATATATAGGAGCTCGGAATAGGGATTATAAAGTCCGTTGTCGCCCCTGTGTAAACGCCCCTCGACTACCTGGTTGCTTGACGAGGTGTTAAAGTTTATTTCGTCCAAGTTTTTACTTCATAACCAAAACTGGAGCAACGGGAGCTTTTTCCGTGCCATAATTTATTTAACTGCAATAGTTTCGTTGGGCTGGACCGATCGTCCGGGCGAGAACGGTATCTGTCATTTTTTCGCGAAACGGTCCCCATCTTTTTTCCGTCTGAAAAAAGGTACATTATTTTTTCCGTGAGTCTTTTACGGCGGTCTAATCACAACAACGTCTTCCCGTTGAAATACAGCTAGCTGTTAAATCTGGAGCAATTTTTCCTTGTATGTCTTTGCTCGGCCCTAGTTTACCCAAGAAAAACCGACGAGGGTCGGTCGTGTCGTTGTTCGAACGAGAAATAGGTCGGGGTCCGTTATCCGACCGTTTTGTAACTGAATAGGGAACGGTGCCTCGAAGAAATCGCGAGGAGCGAAAATTGCGAGATGTTTTTCCGTAATTTTTCATCTCGAAACCGTTACGCTTCTCTATGCTCTTTTCGGAAAACAATTTTTCAAACATTGGTTGCAGATAATTAATTGCTTTCTTTTTGTAATACATCGATAGAAAATTTAAGGATTTCTTGAATCACGTTATCTGTAACGGTTTGGCGGATACAGGGTGTCCCAAAATTCGTGTACTTCCCGGAAATGGAAGGTTCCTTGGGTCATTTGAAGCAACATTTTCCTTTACAAAAATGACGTCGGCGGCTTTGTTTAGGAGTTATTAACGAAAAACACAGACCAATCAGAGCGCGGCTACAGCGGGTTGATTCTGGCTCGGCCAATGGTGCAGCCACGCCAATTGGGACCTGTCGCTGAGTCGGACTCCGTTCGCAATAGCCGCACTCTGATTGGTCCGTGTTTTTCGTTAATAACTCCTAAACAAAGCCGCCGACGTAATTTTTGTAAAGGAAAATGTCGCTTCAAATGACCCAAGGAACCTTCCATTTCCGGGAAGTACACGAATTTTGGGACACCCTGTATATTCGGTTTCGATTCCGGGTACGAAATTCAATTTGTTTATTGTTCTCCAAGTATTCTGAAATTTTTTAAACAGTAAAACATGTGGACCTGCAGATTTTAATATTTTTTCGTGAAATATACTGTGTAAAATGATTTCATATATATCGTGTCTGCAAGGCAAATATAAAATGTCCCTTTCCAATTTTTGTTCGAGGAGAACGCAGGCTCCTCGGTATCCTCTAGTACTTATGGACGTGGTATCATACAAACTATTCTGCTCGTAAGATATAGCAGTAACAATATTATATAATTAAAAAACTGTAACCTTAATGAGAGTTAAAATTATTTCGTTACAGTTATGAAATCTGCATTATGACGCATCGTGTTGACGCGCACGCACAGCACGGACGTGCACGAATGCACAAAATTCAATGTGTAGTAACTGTAGTTTTTCACGAATATCTCGAAAACTATTCATTTCAGCCAAAAATGACACATACATTTTGTGTTCAGCATGTCAAAACGAATAGAATGACGTGTGTCACATGACGAAAGGAAGGGGGGAGGGGTTTCTAAAGTCTTACCCAAAATATGCTCGTATAAGGTAAAAAAACGACAGCCCGCAACCCATGTTTCGATACAAAATTTAGTAAGATTCTAGTTACTGTCTAGTTATCACACGTGGTGCCCCTTGTCTCTTAATGTTCTGACCGCCCAAACGACGTGACGCATTCGTTTTTGTTTCTTCTTATTCAGTTATATTTTCGTAAAGTGGAAAGTAAATTATACCGTGTATTTATTAAATATAGAAGTGTTATGTTTAATAAATATAACGCTCTACACGAGTGATTTGTCATCGAGCAAAAATGACATTTATAGAAGACGATATTCCGCGCACCGACGCGCACTCGTAAAACGCTTTGAAATGCGCGCTGGCCGTTCCACAAATTTCCACGGGCCGATCGTTTCGCAGCGCGATGAGAACCGGTATCACATAATGAAACGCTCCGAAAAGCGTCATCGGTTTCTCTGTCCACTTGTCCTGCTCATTTTTCACTTGTATTTCGCTGAGCCATTCATTAAAAAGGAAAACTCACCGAGTGCACCGAAATTACAAAATATCTCCGACCTCTATATCATTACTCGATCGTTGAAGCTACACGCGAATACCCGTTTTCATAAGTCATTTTTTATAAATCACGACGAAAGTGCTGCAAATTCGTGCGTAACTTTATCTACCGAGAGAAATTATTTTTTATTTATAGGATTTTCCATAATCATGGTATATAGAGAGTTAAAATATTTTCTTTCGAACGATAGCTCGGAAAGAAAATATTAAACGGGTTCTGGTAAAAGAGGATTACCGATTCCTGTAAGAAAGTGGCATCGGCTGTGGAAGAAAGGCTGAGGTTTTTACGATATCGTGAATTTTTACAACGGTTGGAAAAGTGTTTGCGCTAGCCGGCGAACTTACCGACGTTTCCAGCTTCCAAATTCTGGAATTAACCCCTTAAGCAGCGAACCACACCCTGACGTGGAAGAACATCTAATTTGCGCTGCAGGTAAGCAATTCAACAGATTAGGCGTTTTAGTGCCTTTTTAAAACAGTTGTTTGCTGGAAACTCGTCAATCCTTTCGGCGTGGAACCTTTTGGGTCCAGCAATGAATGCTCGTGTACCTAAACGCCTAATTCCTTGCGACGAGGTGCTTAACAAAATTGTCCCTGCAAACATCGTGTTACCTTTCTACAGTTTGCGAATTATTTTATTTTTGTAGACGGACATTGGTTAAAACATTTTGGCTGATTGCTTTATGGTTCGTTTGCTTGTATGAGTGTCAGTGTATTTTTTTGTGATGAAACATTCAGTTTATAAGATCTTTATTAAGCGAGTCAGTCTCGAAGGAATAAAAAAACACAATCAAGTTATTTTTATGTATTTGCAGTTTATTAATTAGTAATTATTAAAACGATTTGTAAAATTCACACATTTTGTCATACTATTTACAATATAAAATATCTCAATAAAATTTCTAAAATGTTAAAAATGAGTACACGTAATTTATAGCAGGAGACATACTAAAGGGAAATTGAAAAGAGAAAGAAAAATTATAAATCAAAAATGGAGATGACAGTTTCGTAAATGAAGAGAAGGTAATCAAGTGAAGAAACATATAATTCATTGTCAGAATATATTATTACAAAGACAGCGGATCGTTACGTAAAATAAAAATTGTCTGAATTGAATGTATCAAAATTCTTTTAATGTTTTACTGTTTTAAGTTACTTTAAAATCTGCTGTCTAGTTGTTAGAATATTGCTTTGGCGAATATGTTTTGCTTAGGAAACAGGTCGTTGTCGAAACAATGCAGAGTTCGCATGAACGCGTACTATCAGCGATAGTGCGATAGATAATTGCTAGTTGCGAGTGGTGATCAGAACGCAGGATTGAACAGGATGCCTAACATTATCCGGTCGAACATAAAACACATAAACGTTGGGGTGTGATGGCGGCACCTCGGCAGTTCACGCGAACGTAATTCGGTCGTGCGTGAGGGTGACCGTAGCTTTATAGATTTCGCATAAAGCAACGTTACACCGTACACGCAGGTAAATTAGGCGTTTAATCAAACCGTTTAATCAGCGGCATGATTGTGACCGCATCTGCTCCTGCTGTTCGCGCCAATTATCTCCGGAGTGAGATAATTGTACCTTGCTATTGTACAGTCGCCGCCAAATCCCGAGGGTTTCCATGAACTGCATCGTTTTCGATTTCACTGTTCTCGTTTCGACGCTGAGCGATTCTCCTGTGTCCTCGCATCGCATTACATACAGTGATTCCCACTAATATTCGGACACTCTGAAAAAAAACGATAACTTTGTTAATATTTCATCGAAATCAGTTGATGCGGAAAAAAACGACCAGCATTGAAATATGTAAGAATCCATGGATTTACTGCAATTGTAGAAAATCTGCAATTTTTAGTCTTTAAACGTTTGTAGTCTATTGCAACGTCGCCCGATGTTGACGAAATTTTCAGAATATGCTTAATCGACACAGATCTACAAAACATTGTTTTAAAATTTTCAGTATAAGCCCACATAGAAAGTTGTAAAATGTAACCTTTAGTATTTTCTCTACAGTTTCCGATCAATTGCATTTTTTGACAAAAATTTTTTTTTCACATTCTGTAGCAAACTAATTGCTCTGGCTTCACAAAAATATCCAAATCGCGTATATTACAATATTTAAAAAGTTATCGTCTTTTTAAGAGTGTCCGAATATTAGTGGGAGTCACTACTATAACACTATCCAACAACAAAAATGTTTCTATATAATTGTTGGGTGGATCTTATAGAGTTTTTCGTGCTGATTCCGAATCTGGCCTTAATTTTTCTCCTACACGCACAGTTTTTGAGAAATTTGAATGTGCAGAAAAGACGTATTTTTCGAATTTGAACAAATATTCTGATGTTATTATATAGATAGATCAATTTATTTGATCCCCTTGAGGTTACAAATCTTTAGTACACTTCTCCTTGCCTCTCGCCACGCTTATACATTTATCCTTACAACTAACTTACATGCTAACTCTCTCTCTCTCTCTCTCTTAAACCTAGTTAGTTAGTTAGTTAGTTATGCGTTCACCGGGGAGGGGTGGATCGGCCGCCTCTCTGCTTTACTAGGCCTGCGCCATTTTCAGAGTGATCCACCTACTAGACGGGACGGTCATCAGTGATGAGATCGGCCATACTACCTGGCATTGTTGAGTTGCTCGGAGCGAACGTTGGACCGACTCACCTTCAGACCTGCAGGGTGTCTCGCCTGTCCATATTTTGACTTCCCCAACTTCTCTAATCTCCAGATAGTCAGAGATTTGCCCTCCTCCCACCCTACTCTGTGACTCTACTTAAGGTTAGATTCAAATGCAAGGGACCGCGCGGTGATGGGCTGCAATTGGGAAGAAGCTAGTTTGATACTTGGGATCAGATCCGACTTCATCGAAATCTCGACCAGGCCGAGATATCAATTCCATGCGGTCTTCTCTTGCGAATCCTACCACACGAGGGGGTAAGGAAGGTCCGTTCTTCAACTTCGCCGAAATTTGTTCTCCGGGGAGAGCTAATATCAACGCCATCGAAGTCTCCTTCCTGGAGGGGCTTGATGCATTCTAGATAACACGGCTGATTATTTGGATGTGTCCACCATCCTCGGGTGTCAGTCGGTGTTCAGCAACTAGCTTCGTCCACCAGACTTTCCCCCTTTTAAGGTTTTTATTTCCGTGTGTGGTTGTTGTTGCTGCGTAAGCGTACGCATTCCATTTCTTTCTTTGCCACCACAGTATTTAGCGCTCTACCCACTGAGCCACTGCGCGCCTTCCGTTTTTGGGCGAGGTGGTCAACTTAGGCTTCCAATAATCGCAGACTCCCTGGATGAAGGGGAAATCTTTGACATCGGTCGCCCTGTGACCCCTACTAACTTAAACCTAACCTTAGCCTATACCGGAAACGTAGTGAGACAGAGAGACTATGAGACTCATGTTGCTCATTACACATTTCATGCAATATTTCATATTTACAAATTTATAAAATTGCCCCAAATTCCCCATTTTGCCCCTCCCCTAACCTCCCAACTCCTCCCTTTACCCACTCCCCTCATCCTCATGGGGGCCCATGCTGGCCCTCCTCTTCCGGCCGTTCATTTAACCCCTTCAACTTGCCCCCCATTTCAGCACTCCTTCCTCTCTCACACATTCTCTCCCTCCATTCATCCACCTTACTCAGCCATTCCTCCCCTTCTCCCTCCTCTCCTAAAGCTATCCTCACCAACTCCTGCCATCCCCTTTCGTCTTTCCCTTTCATACAAACTTCCCACACATGCTCCCACGATTCACTCTCCGAACCACACACTCTGCACATTCTCTCCTCCTCCTCCACCGAATATTTCCCCCCTCTCATCCCATTTCCTAACCTAAACCTGGCCATCCCTTGCCACCTATTCTCGAACCATTACTAACAAGTGGATGATATAAATAATAGGACTTTTGCCCCTTTGTGTTCTGGACTTGTACCGCTTTACCTCTGTAACACGGGGGAATAAAATCCGGCGAAGGTCGCTTATAATCTTATGCTGTTTGCTGTGATTTTCCCCGGTTTATGATACGTAATTTAACCTTCGAAGATTTTACATTTTGTATAACAATATCGGAGGAATTTGTGACCGTCTCCAATCTTACATTAATGGTATTGAAATAGAAATTCGTGCGAGCGGACCCGCTCTGCTATTGCGATGGACTATGAATCACTCCGGATTTGTATGAGGAGGGTTTAAGCGAAAAATTAGCCACGCTTCTTGGTACATTAGATCAAAGGCGTTATTGCTACCCATGCGGATTAGGCCTCTCTACCTGGCGAAGTGCCGCCACCATGGACTAATATCGTTAGTTTAACGCGTTGAGTGCCACGTCAGTCACCGGTGACTGACACCGATCTTTCCGTCCATGCCGCGTCAGTCACCGGTGACTGACGTTCTGTCGTAGTACATAGGTTTTTAATCCCTATAAAACCGCGTGACACTCAACGTGTTAATCTCCAACTTTCCTTCTTGCTCTATCTCATTGTAGGTCCATGAGCGTACGTCAACTACACTGGTCTAAACTAAAGTAAAGCTATAAACTTTATACGTATTGTAAATAAAATCCAAAAGGCCTTCTCTATTGCTACAAATTCAGCAGAGCGGAACTAACCGCTTCGACATCTGTGACAAGAACCTACCATGCGCCCCGACTATCTATGTAGTATAATGGGAAAATATACAATGTGTCCCGAAATTTCGGGACACCCTTTATATAGATAGGTACTTGGTCCCCGCAGGGTTTCAAGTTCATACACCAATCTCCTCCTCTTTTCACTCTCACCTATCGCCTAATTGCAGCCTATTTCAGCCAATTCCAGCGGGACCTACTGTTTTTATGGTGGGTTCCGCCAAACCACCTTGGGCACCCACCTTATAGTATTTAGATAGCACATAGAATATTTCCAGAGGTGCCGGTGGTGGGATCGAACTCGCGACCACGGCATCCGCAGTCGCGCGCTCTACCCACTGAGCCACTGCGGGACAGACAGCCACGGACAGACAGCCACGGACAGACAGCCACGGACAGACGCGACAGACAGAAATTTCGAGAGGCTCGCACAAAGGCCTAGACCCAAAACCACAGGAGGTGCCGGACAGACCCCAGAGGTTCCTAAGCTGTTTAAACCCCTCTACACCCCCGCGGACGCCTATGATAGGATCGGTGCCCCGTGCCGGACAGATTTCGGCAGATTCCGTGGGCGAGTTCAAATTTTCGGGTGAGACCCGAATCTAGCCACCGTCGGTCAAGGATCTTGGCATAGGCAGAATACAACATGCTGTATACTTATAGATCTATACTATAGATCTCGATCTCCCATTTACGAATATATACCATTATAGACGCTAACACTCAACAGTTTTTGAGATATTGTGACGTTGCATGTGAGCGACGTCACTCCTTTTATGAAAAACGGTTAAACAACCGTGCAGAGTGAACCGAACCGATCTCGTACGGTCGCGAAACCACCCGCGAACATAGAGCGCTCCTGAGGGAAAGACGTCCGAATTTCTAGGCGATTAACTAACGCCATCTATTGCGCGTACCGAGTACGGCAAATTTCCAGGGAGCGTGCCTAGGGCACGCTAGACAAGAGGAACCCCGAGAAAACGCCCGCTCAAAGGATCAACCCGGGAAATATAAGTGGCCATGATTAGCGGAAACTCGGTACCGAGACATTAGAGGAAATCCCACCCACAGAGGCGACGATCCGGGACGAGGAGATTCAGATGAAAACACCTTCAATTGGTAGAGAGGATTCCCAAGGGGAAGGATGACGCCTCCCTAAATATTAGAGATCTTTTGGCGATCGTTTGGTGATTCGTGAACGATCAATTGGCGTAGGATTCTGGTCTGGGGCCCAAGGATCAGCCCGGGGGTACGATCCTGCGATCTTCGGGTCGCGCGACGGAAAGCAGATCGGGAAAATTCGGCAAAGTCAATAGGGTGGGGGGCAACGAGGATCGATGCTCCTCGTCGATGCGGATCGAGGAATCACTGTCGCGCTGGCCTTGTCGTCAATCAGACGAACCCCTATTATTCCCGTTCTAACGGTTAAATTTCCGCCGTCTCGCCGAAACGCCTGGGTAAAGTCGCGGGTGGTAGTGATTCCGGCTAGGAAATTCCAACCAGTCCGGTCGAGCGACCCAAGTCCCGGTTAGGGAAGGAATTGCCGAGGCGACTTGAACAGAACACCAACGGTAAGTCGAACTTGTGATTCCTTGATTCGCTATTCGCGGTGGCTCGACCACTTTTGGTGCGAGGGCGACGTAGAATTACCTCGTCCTCGAGTTTTGGTGAGGCTCGCGTCCAATCCGGGGACGCTTTGAGCGATTGAGGAACGTTCCCTCCACTCGGCAGAAGTCTACCTCAGGAGTTGCGTCGGAAAATCTGAATAGCGTCGCGAAATACGATTTCTTCGCGAACCACGGCCGGGCATTCCGATTCGTGCATGAACCGCGGAGTCTACGGGCCCGACGAGCTCGTACGACCACGAATTGTCCAACGCGCGTTGCGGATCGAATCCCGAATCGGCGATCGAACGAAAAGAAGCACGACAGTCCGGAATTTCGAGTCTCGAGAGACTAGCGGTATTACCGTCCGTACCTTCGCTGAAATTCCGTAGCGGCGAACGCGCTCCGCGGACGAACACCTTCCAGGCTTGTGCGAGAACCCGGATTTCTCGGGTTCGGGACGGGTCGGGAAATCTCGGCCGAGACGGGTCGGGTTCCCGAAAGTGCGATACGTTTCGGGTTCCCGAAATTCTTCGGGACCCCGAAACTCTTTCGGGGCCTCGAAACCGTTCGGGATCCCGAAACTCTTCGGGATTCCGAAGCGTTTACGGGTCTTACTCGTCTATGGCTCTTCGAAACATGATCCCAAGAGGGAGAGAGCACTCTTTCGGGAACCCGAAACGTATCGCACTTTCGGGAACCCGAACCGTCTCGGCCGAGATTTCCCGACTCGTCTTGAGCGTCGGGTTTCCCGAGATTTCGTTAAAAGTGTATAAGGAGCGCGGGCTCCCGGGTCGCGGCCACGTGGCCGTTTTCCTGTAAAACCTGACGTTGAAGCAATTCAATAAATGACGTAGAGCCCATTCCGCTTAGTCACTTTCGACCTACGCGATCCGCCCTGCCGTGAGGGTAGTCCCCGTTATTCCTCACGTTCGAATCCTTGGCCGTCCGTGTCGACTCATTTGACTCTCGTTCCGCGGAGGTTCGTTACGGAGTTCGGATCCTCCGAACACCGGTTCTAATTCGCGTTTAGCGTGGTATCTCCTGATACCTGGCGCCCGAACTTGTGTTTTCGTGATCTAAGCGAACCTCTCCGGAAAACCTTTGCCCCAAGGGGACCGCACTCGCACGGCCGCGTGCGGCCCGGCCTCGGTGCCTGTAAATCCTCGGGAGTTGCCTCTGTCCGACGGCCCGAAAAAGTCGAGCGGACAATAGCAACGTCGCAATATTCATAATCAAAGTTCTTAAGTGGTATATAACGAGACTTCCACCCGGTGGGCTAAGGTTTGATTCTCGTTTGGTGAAAATTTTTTTTCATATTTAATTATATTATTCCTTCGCTATGTAACATTAACTTGTTCGTAAGATATTGCACATTTATTTATATACAAGTTAAAGAACAAACGTGTCAATAAATTATAAATAAATTAGCCGAAATTAATTCGTTATATATCTCTAAAATAAATATTCGTTTCATACCTCCTCTACAATAGCAGATTTAAGCAGTAATATAAGAACTTTGTTTATGAATATCTCAAAAACTATTGAGTGTTAGCGTCTGTAATGGTATATATTCGTAAATGGAAGATCGAGATCTATAAGCGTACAGAGTCTCAATTAAATCGTTGTGACAATGTCCTTGCACTCTCATTGTGAATCATTTGCGAACATTGCTCGCAGCAGTCCGCCGATACCGATCGTCGGAAAATTATAATCCAATCGGCCTGGAAATTATTCGCGGCGTTAAATCCGATCTACGTTCAATTAAACCGGTGCCAGCATTATACGCGCGTTAATACTGCGAAAAAAGTGCGCGTTCGCGAAAAACCGTTTTCGGTTAAGAGTTTAGGAGCGGTCCGATAAAAAACGAGGCCGATAATGCTCGGGGCGAGTAGTTTCCGCGTATTAGCAGTCGCGAAACAGTTCGAACAGGGGGTACGTTGATATACGGATATCACGGGCAACCGTACGAGGGCCGTCGGTTGTTCCAGATTATTGGCGGCGCGCGCGGTCCACGGCTGAATTAAGCCAATTATCGGCGAATATACAGAAATTAGTGTATCACGCGGCAGATAGTGTTTATTGGGCCAACAAAATGCGGCTTTATGAGCATGCTAATGGGTTCGTAACTGTCCAATGGACAGAGCGAGTCGACCCGGGTCAGTCTTTTCCCGGTAAACGTTCGAATTAACAGTTTCACGAATGTTCCGAGGGCTGCTCGGAAACGAATAAAAATGTTTTTCTCCTCCTTCGACACCGTTACCCGACCCGTTTCACCTTCCAACGCGTATTTCTTATCGAATTGCATCTATGCAAATTTGCAATCGTTTATTTATCACTTATTTCCTAGTTTTCCAGATAATTTCAATCAAAGGCTATGCCCGGGTTTGGTAGTGAAGTTCTCCCCGATTAAATTTATAACCAAAAGGCTAAATTTTTTATTAGAAAAATCAATATATAATTTTTTTATATAACAATTCATTGCCCGGGTTTGGTAGTGAAATTCATCCCCAGCGGGATTTTAATCGTGCTTGGATCATTCGATAACCTACCCAAAAACACCCTTCCCTGCCAAGTTTCAGCCACATATCTATAAGGGTAGTTATCGAGAAGAATCTAAAAACCAGTTTTTAGCCAAATTTCCTATTTATTGACAATTAAAAATTCTGAATAAAATCTAACGCATTTCGGATACCAAGCCACATATTAGATACCATTTTCAGATTTTTCCGTTGCAAACTCTAGTTATAAAAAATGAAAAACACGAAAACAAACGGAAAAATGCAGATTTCATATAGAAATCTTAAGTTGACGATCACAGATTTAATTATCCAAATTCTCGGAAACTAATTATTTGAGGGCCGGTTCAAATGGTGAATTTGTTTTCATTGTTTAATAAGCAATCCACTCATGCAACCTCTTTCTGTGTATGTTAATTTGGTTAAAGAATGCTTGAAAAATTTTCTTGAGTCCATGTTCTCGGGTGTGGGAATATACAAAATTCGAAATGCTGTTTTATGTTTAAGATACAAATCTAGAAATAGAATTTCGAGTTGTGCACATAAAGTCAGTTATAATTTAAATACGTATTTTCAAATTTCTGCCGTTCCAACGGTCAACTGCTACTGACAGTTGGCACCGTGGGTAAACAGATCATAATTCTGTCTTCGTCAACAAGGGCTATAGGTCCTTGAGGATTATCTATGTTTAACATAGGTAGGCCGCTATTAAAAATGGAAGCCGACCTTAATTTGAGCAATGGGACAGTTCCGCCCGTTAACTTTAAAACATATAATATTGTTCTACATGGATTTGTGAATACAACTTTATTACTACAATAAACCAAATACAATAGAAAGTACTCATAAATCATAGGAGGGAAGAAATTATGTTGTAAAGATCATATTACCGCCTTTCGTTCGATTCATTTGACAAAGCCATTTAGACACGGGCAAAGCCATTCTTCCACAGACAAAGCTATTTTATTGTCCCGTGGGCGTCGGTTTAACAGGCCGTTTCTATTCAAACAAAAGATTTGCTCAGTTAAATATTTCGTCTAACTGAATTAGAATACTCATAGTATTTACTCAGACGTTTTACAATCTGGCAATAATCATTAGACTGGGAATGCGTTTATAGTGTTCACATAATTGTAAACGAATTTTAATATAGGATTATACTAGAAATATTATACAATTATTAAATAACAATACTTGTATATTGCACTTATGGGAATAAAACTTTAATCATAACCTAAACAGAAAGTAGTATTTTATAATTATATCCATCAATAACAGATATTTTTCTAAAAGGTTAATTAACACTGCCTTTATATTGTATTATTATTAAAGGATAAATAATAATTTGTGAGAGATGAGACGTATAGACGTAGGCATATACTATAGCCCATCTAGACGTAACCACTAAAACAAAATTTCAATCGACTAAAAAGTATCGATTAAATATTCGATAGTATGTAGCAACTAAATATTAATTAGTCGATAGTTGAATTTAGTCGATGGTGTCCATCACTACTGTGCAGACCTGAGATAAATGAAAATTATACTAAATTCGTGGGTATCCAAAATTTGTAAAGTTTCGGGATTCCCACTCGACCCGACTCGATCATTTTACGACTCTTAATGCATGAAGTCTAATAATAATACAGGGCAGGGAAAAAAGGACCATAAACTATAATAACTATACACTTTAATGAGGAAAATTTTAATCGTAAAAAAATAATTGAAAAGACAATTGTTTTGTCATTCGATTAAAAGATTGTTTCTGAGAAACATTGATCGGTCAGAGCGGAGTCGAGAGAAAGCAAAGAGCTTATTCCCAAGGATATTCTTTCGACTGTGTTCTTGTATTAAGGAAATAAAAAAAGCGTCATTCTAACATTTGGGCGGGCACTTACATCGACCGGCAGCTTATCGCGAAGAGCTGATACCGGAGGAAAAAATCGAAGGAAATACTCGCATGTGGATATACTTGAAAAGAGTTGCGACTTCTTCGTATTCTCTTCTCATGGGCCCTGTCACCGCCCTTTTGTGCCTGTCTCTCACGGTTCACAACTACTCGAAACTCTCGAGTCGATCTTTGGGAGAGAAAAAACCGTGGGCAAAGGGCGAAATGAAACGAAAAGCACGATTTCACGCGTTCGAAGTAGCACTAGCTCCCATCGAGCTTTCAATTACACTGTCCAACAAATTTAAACTCTTTTTTTTTTGCTTTCATATAATTATTGGGTGTATCGCTGATTTCGAATCTGGCCTTAATTTTATTCCTACACGCATAGATTTTGAAAAACCCGGCTTTGAAAAAAAAACCTATTTTTCAATTTTAAACAATTATTGTAATGTTATTATAAAAGACATTGTATTGTTCTTTACATCAAAAGATTCTCTAGACTTTCTCGAATCCAGTATTGTGCAATAGTAATACCTTATGATTGTTTAAACATGTTTTTGTCGGTTATACGTTGTATCTCTATAAGCGACAAGCAAGGCGGGACCATTTTTAAATTCGTTTACATACCATAGTGATTTGAATTTGAATTGCTATCCAAGAGATGCGAGGCTTTATTAATTTATTAATTTATTAATTACTAACTGACTTGACAGACGTTGCCCTGTCCAGATTTTAATAAAGTTTAAACATGTCAACCTGCTACTTGTACTGTTTCAAAAATCATGATTTTTGTAATGTAAATTGGAATAGAAATAAAGTAACTGGCTGACAATGTCGAGAATGCAAAAACAGACGTTAATAATGTAAATTTCTATTGAAATCTTTTTTTTTTATTATAGACGGAAATCTTAACTAAAAGCTGCGACGTTCACTTTTTTTGTTGTATTCAAATATGATTCGAAAATCACTTTTAGTTTTTCCCAAATTTTCCATTTTTCGTTACAAACGTTTAAAAAAGACATTTGCCAAACCGGTCCAGCTGTTCTCAAGTTACGCTTACCAACGAACAGCATTTGATTTTTATTTATAGAGGTTGCAAAGATTTTATGTATGACATTTATTATGTATTATATTATTATATTTATATATTATATTAATTTATAATTATTTATTTATAATTATATTAATTATGTATTGACATTTTAAGTATGAAACACGTGAATACTGAAGAACACGAATGGCTAACTTTGGCAAATGCTTTCAATGAAATATTTTCAGTTGTTCTATTCGAATGAAGGACTTTTACTTAAAAAATAGGAGAGAAACTTGTTCAAGTACCTAGTATGTTAATAAATTGAGTTAACGGAGGAACGAGCAGTTACCAACAGGAATGTTCGCGCATAATGGGATGGAATGATGGCGCAACTATGAAAACGGACATCCGGATCCTCGAGATCCCCAGAAACGAAATCCGAATGTGTATTACCGGCTACCGGGTGTTCTCCAGTTTCAGGCTCTTGTGGCGTTTTCCAATTAGCGTCGACGCACTAAATACGCTCAACCTTCGCGTGGACATGACGCACACGCAGAAGAACCCAAGTCAGTGAAGGAGCAAGTCGCAGATGAGATCTCGTAAGCGTGCGGCTGAAAAACGAAAAACGAGCGGCACCTTTCATCTCGCCGCTAACACTCTGCCACCTTCCGTGGCGTTTCCTCGGAATCGAGCATGTCACACGTTCATTTGGGAGTGGCCGGTTCTTTTTAATACCGTTTCGATATCGCTTTCTCGAATCTAATGAATTTAAAGCGCCCCAAAGCGTAGTGCTCGCCTGTGGTCTCGAATTATGTCTCTTAGCGCGTGGGTATGAACAATTAGGTTTTGAAATTATTCCAGCATCATAATGAATTGATCAAAATCTTCTGAAACAATTTTAAGAGTTGAATTTAATTTGAACAAATCGAATCAAATCGTGGATAAACTTCCAAAAGTGACAACATTCCGATTTTGCTGAAATTTTGTATAAATATTCTATATTTGTATAAATTTTGTACAAATATTATTTGTATAAATTATTTGTATAAATATTATATAAATATTCTAAAAAGAAGCTATATACAAAATTTCAGCAAAATCGGAGGGTTGTCGCTTTTGGAAGTTAAGATGTAAGAAGACAAAAATCTAGTACATAAGATTCCCAAATGGATTTTGGGCGACCCCCTTGCCCCCAACTCCCTTCAAAGGTAAAACTGTTTTTGTTAATTATTTCATAAAATATTAATTGTACAGAAAAAGTCCTCCAACAGGAAATATAACGTATACATATTTTACGTAATTTCAACAGTTTGCAATATTTCCACCCCCACCGAAAACTAACCCAAACCTACTCGGACAGTATTTCCATGCAAGACAATATGTAAAGATTTGCATGGTTTTAAATTGGTTGAAATTTTGATGAGTTTCGTGGTCACTCATTTTTTATGTAACAAAATATAAATTAATGCGATTCATTTTTATATAGTAAACGTAGAAACTACGTGTTACCCGCAGAGTTATTTTTAGTCGTAATCGCCAAAATAATAGGATCACGTAAAAAATGTATATAACCTTTTTTGTAGAGCTTCTTACGAGCTTCATTCGTGTTTGAAACTTTTTATCTCTGAAATAAATATTTTTAAAAATATTTAGTAAGAACTGTGAAAACTTTGAAGGGGACTGGAGAGCAAACGAGACTTCGTCGCCAAAAATCCTGGTAGGGACTTTCTTTTCTAGGTTAAGCTTCGGAAAAAATTTCAGAAGTGTACCTCAAATCGTTAATGGTTAATTCCGTGATCTTCATAAAATTCGGGGCTCGTTGACGCCGGGAAAAATGGGCGGCAATCTGTTGAACGAGATGGCACAGGAAGAAGAGAGAGGCGACGAAATTAGAACGGAATTAGGCGAGCCACTTAAGCAATTGGGAAACACTTTGGAGCCGAGAGTACCTCTCCTCTCGAGGACCGAGTATCCTGCTTCCCTACTTCCTGCTCTTCCTTTTTTTTTCGTCGACGCGACTAATCAAGAAAAAAGTAACTTTGTTCCCGACGCAGGGAATCCTCTTCTCCCGCTTATCGTCGCAGGCAGATGCACCGGAGTGCATCCGCGGCGCGCATCATGGAGGAAACGACTTCCCGAATTTACACGGGACTTCACTTATGGCTCTCCCACGAGCCACTCGCCGCGTACAATCTTTCGGAACGAGAGAATCGTCGGCCTGTCAACCGTTCGACGAGAACAACCCTTGCGCGAGAGATCTGAAATTCTGTCGACATCGCTTTCTAATGGCTAGGCGAGCGCGAAACATCCGCGAAATGAGTTCCGAAATAAAATGTTACATAACGTCCACTCGGTCTTCCCGACGTCGTTAATAATAGGTCTCTGAGTGTTGTGTCATGTCGTCGTTAAGATGATAAACATTTTCTCCTTACAGCGGTAGCTACTTAGGAGTGCTGGTTTTTATATTATTATTAGACTGCGTGTCGTTGTTCTATCACTGTATCATCTTGCTAAAAATATTTCATTCGATCGTTCTCGTTATTTGCAACGGTGCAGCATTTTCATGGGGTACTTGGCCGATCTAGCTGGCCAAAATTATTTTATCTGCTTAACGTGTTTGAAATGTACCTACTAACTTATTTATAGTATTTTTTCTTGAAACAAAATAATTATAAACAAATAAAAATTAACCATTTTTATTGAAAATATTATTTTTAACTAATTTAACAATACGCGCGAATTACTGCAGTATTAACAATGAAAATAATATATAATAATAGCCAATAATACGACTAAATAATAATAATAAATAATTAAAAAATGCAAAAATGTGGTCCGCCGCTTTGTTTAGGAGTTATTAACGAAAAACACGGACCAATCAGAGCGTGACCGTTTAGACTCACCGTTGGCCGAGCTAGAATCAATCAGCTGTAGCCGTGCTCTGATTGGTCCATATTTTTCGGTAATAACCCCGTAACAAAGCTGCGGACGCCATTGTTGGAAAGAAAATTATGGCTTAAAATGAGCTCAAGAACCTCCTTCCCAATCGCGACGAACGCGATCGCCGCCATCTTTCCCAGCCGTTTAGATCGAACATCGAGCTCGTAATGAAAGATGAAGTGGCATTAACGAGTCTATATACCGATGCTCGTAGCCTCCACTGACAGTGACCACTCTGTTCATCAGTCCCTCTGTCGGTGTCGTAAACCTTTCACAAGTTTGCCAACCAATCGCCCGCTCTTCACGCGTCGACGACTCGAGGATCGCATGATCCCCTTCAGCCAGATGCAAAATCCTCACACCCTACTCCATCCAGCACGATCAACTTTTTGCTTCGTTGCGATTTATTTCCATGATCGTCCCGTCCCTTGGGCGAAACCTCGCCATATCTCCCTTTGGATAAAAACAGCGGAGCCTAAAGACGACTTCTGGGGCCCGAGACATCTAAAGATAACTGCGAGGTTATGATGGAAAGTAATTTAATTCTTTAATAAATCAGCCATATACAATTCGTGTTTGTGGAATTTGTAGATTCCAAAAAATTGATAAAAATGGTACTCTAAACTGCTAACGATGAAAAATGATTTTTTGCAACCTATTAGCCTAACAGCGGCAGATATTATTATAGTATTTGATTAAAATCGAATTGGGAAGTAGCCCGACAAATCGAAAGATAACTGCGAGGTTATGATGGAAAGTAATCACTGAAAATTCCATTTTTCCATGCCACGCCCTCGAGGACCAATTTTATTCTTCCTTTATCGAGTGAATAAATCAACCATATACACAATTCGTGTTTGTGGAATTTATAGATTCCAAAAAATTGATAAAAATGGTACTCTAAACTGTTAATGATGAAAAATGATTTTTTGCAACCATTAGCCTAACAGCGTCACGTTTGACAGGCAGATATAATTATAGTATTTGATTAAAATTGAATTGGGAAGTAGCCCGACAAATGGAAAAATAACCGAAGTTATGATGGAAAGAAATCACTGCAAATTCCATTTTGCTTTTTCAATTCTTCCTTTCTCGAGTGAAAAAATTAACCATATACAGTTCGTGTTTGTGGAATTTATAGATTCCAAAAAATGGATAAAAATGGTACTCTAAACTGCTAATGATGAAAAGTGATTTTTTGCAACCCATTAACCTAACAGCGGCAGATATAATTATAGTATTTGATTAAAATCGAATTGGGAAGTAGCCCAACAAATCGAAAGATAACTGCGAAGTTATGATGGAAAGTAATCACTGAAAATTCCATTTTGCCAAGCCACGCCCTCGAGGTCCATTCAATTCTTCCTTTCTCGAGTGAATAAATTAACCAGTTCGTGTTTGTGGAATTTGTAGATTCCAAAAATTTCCTAAAAATTGATAAAAATGCCACTCAAAACTACTAACGATGAAAAATGTTTTTTGCAACCCATTAGCCTAACAGCGGCAGCCACGTTTGATAGGTAGATGCAGCATAATGTTTTTTTTCGGATTCGATTAAAATAGAATTGAGAATGAGCCCGACAAACAGCGAGTTTCGAAACCGGAAAATCCAGACGGAAAGTTTCGGAACGATGTTCACCAGCGACCGGTGTTCCAGCATAGAATTTAATGTCTCTAATTCCGCGCGATCATCCCCTAATTTAATCAGGCCGCCGTCTACCCTCCTCATCCTCCCTTACGCCCCCGCTACGTCGTTATTTCCGGCTGCGGAATAAGCGGAGAGCGAAGCCGATTTCGCTAACTCGGTTATAAACTCGGTATTATGCCCGGGAATAAATTCCCCCTTTTGCTGTACCACCGCCCACCCTTGCGCCTTTACCATGGCCGGTTATGATGGCCGCCATGAGGAGATACTGCGTTAGCTCAGGAGTTATAGTCGCACAGCTAGAAGTTGGAACACTTGTCCTATGAGATCCTGAAAGTGACGAAAGAGATCCCGGTACGATTCTCCGCGTGATTCCAACGAAATGATTCTACTGAAAAATCATTCTTCGCCATTTGTGCAAAGAAAAATGTAGCTTCAAATCATGTCAGCAACCTTCCATTTCCGGATGTTGGAGGACTTTTCAGACATCCTGTATTGATTCGAGAAACGTTTGTTGCAGATGGATAAAAATCTTTGAACAGGAAAAGGGGCGATCTCGCAGGTATCAGTGCAGCCGCTCGAATATTCCATTTTAATTACGCGGCCGGAGAAAGGCGTTGATGAATAAAGAAAGAGGAAGTAGGAAACGAGGGCGAAGATGTCGGCGCGAAAGCGAGGCTCCACTTTGGATTAAGTTACTCTCAGCTTCGGGGATATAGGTAACAGATCGTTAAGCCGGAAGATCGAGGAGGTCTGGCGGTGAAATTACATTTTTTAATTATGGCCGGAGCAAGTTCATAATTGGTGCTCACTACGCGGGGGATGAAACTTATTAGTCGGCAAGGCTTTACCGTCCTAGGGGATGTAACATGGCCGGCTTGTGGAAGGATATCGCCTCGCAGCTTCCAGGGACGCATCCGGATGCGCGAAACGGCTCCGAAGATACGCGAAATTAATTAATTAGCCCTCTGGTTATCACGATTGTTGGATCAACATTGTTCGGCGAATAACTGTCTATCGAAACTACCGTTCGTAAATCATTTCGTAATTCATCGTATATTTTTCTATTATCTTTATGCGCGTTGAACTAGTTTTATACAGAGTTGTGCAGAATTACAATTGAATTACTCCAGAATTATAATTACAAAGTAATTGAATTAAATTGTAATCCAATTATGTTGTAATCTATAATTCAGATCTTCAGTCAATTAAATTACAATGTAATTCGTAATTGCAATGGAGTACAATTATAAAATACATTGTTTTCATGTATTCCAATTATACTGTAATTCAATTACAAATTGCATTTCAATTATATTGTATTTCAATTACATTGTGTTTCAATTATATTGTATTTCAATTACAAATCTGATTGAAATACTTAGTAATTGAATTACAATGTAATTGAATTAGCACAACTCTGGTTTTACATCGACGTATCTTTCTTTTAGTAGAGAGTGTTTAATTTGCTGACTCGTTTCAATTCGCTCTGTTCGCTTGTTGTGCGGATTTATGACAAGATTTGTTTAAAACAAGCGTATGTAATAAATAAAACAAACGGCTGTATAGCCGTTATTGAAAATGTTCAACTGAAATACACAGCCAGAATTTTTTGCAACTAATGGCGTAGAAAATGACGGGGTAGCGAGTCGTCAAAATCAGTGCCGCACCCAGAAGGGAGCCAGGGGGGTGGCAGAGGGCCAAGTCCCCCCCAAGAAATAGGAAACAAAACACTGAAAATCAGCTAAACCATAGAATAATTGCTTCCTCTCCAATTTCAATGATTTTTGTATATGTTATACGTAAAACTATATATTTTGAACAGCTCTTGACAGATATTTTTGCTAAAAACAAATCATTTTGTTCAGCTCATCCTCCCCCAAGATTAAATCCTGGGTGCGCCACTGGTCGCAACCATAAGCTTGCCCAACCCTTAAGGATGTTCTGAAGGTATATAAAAACCCAAGAAAATTTTTGAAAATTTGACAAGATATAATTCTTACTAAATTAATGGAATTACCAAAGTTTCGGTTCGATTCACTGCACCGTTTAATATTTATAGCAACATGAAGTTTGCACATTTTAACACGTCTTCTTATTCATAAACTTCCACTTCAATTTAATTGATTTCAATATTTATTTTTAACTTTTTATTGAGTAATTATATATATTGAATATCACAAAATTATCTTGAAGTTCAAATTAAGGAGTACAATCATTCGCAAAAGTCACAATTTTTTATAATATGAAGACAATTTGATTAAAAAATAAATATACCATGAAATTCACTAATTGAACGAAAGCTTTTTAAATTAATCTATTTTTTTAATGCAAAATGTACTGATAAATGACTTTTATTTCGAATTTCTTGTACTTTTGTCTCCCATTGTACCTCCAGAACATCCTTAAGGGAGGCTCTTGATCTAGAGCATCATTTTGAAGGTCTCCCTTGGATATTTTTATAAAGAACAACACAACCGATTTTGTATTGAGATTTTTCACACATAGTTTCTATTATCCGAACAATCCAATAGAATTTTCTGCAGTTAAAATTTCGAAAACACTCGCTTCAATAAACCGTAGAGCAAGAAAAATCGATATTTTCAAGGTACCAGACCCGGCAGACCCCGTTAAGCGACAGTGTCCGTCTTTTTAGCGCTAATAAAGGCTTCGGGATATTTTGAAAAACGACAGGGAGCACGGGAGAGACAGATCGGGCGAGAAGAAGGGTAGCAGCGGCCCTGACACTAATCTCGAGTTAGGTGGCAACATTTTCTCGTAGACAGGGAATATACGGGGCTCGTAGCTGTTGCACGGTTATCCGGCCTCCAATACACGCACACACCAGTCTGTATACTCCTGTGCGTGTGCAACGTGTTACAAACACGTGTCGGACGAGATACAAGGTGCGCGTTAAACTTTCCAAAGCGAATTTCCCGTTTCACCCCGAAAAATATTTTTCAAACTACGAGATGCATCTCGATTTGCTACCGTTAAATTATTTCCTGCATTTCGAACGATTCTATCCGACTGCATTTAGCATTAAAATGTTGGTTATTCGCGTAAATGAGCAAAAGAATACATGTTTTACGTGAACGTGTGCACTGGCACAAGAAATATATACATTGAATTATTATTTTTTTTTTATTTAAGGTTTATCGTCGCAACTACATCTAGGTTATTATATAGTATTATATTATATATTATATTGTATAATTAGCGACTAACTTGTATGGTGCTTTTAGATTTTATAGAGGTGGTTGATTTCTTTAAGGAATTCAAAAGTGTGTAAGCGAAATTCTTCATTCCAGTGTACGCGAGCAGTCTCTCACATTTAATAATTGCAATAATTCCGTAGAATTCCGAGCCGATTCCAAATAATCCCGTGAACAGACCAGGGTGTAAACTGCACGCTAGGAAATTCAGTGAAAATAACGCGCAGCAACGACAGCGTAACATTTCAAATCTTTCCTCTGTTTCCAGGTTCTCTTTCGCCCCTTTCTCTCCATTTCTTTCTCAATCTTCCTGCCGTTTCTATCTCGACGACCACCAGAGGGTAAGATGGGGTTGAGTCTCGTTACACGCGAGCCCCGGAGCTTATGCTATGTGTGTGTGCGCGCGCGCGTGTGTGTAGGGGATGGCGGGGGTGGTTACATGAACAAGTAAATAGACAGGTAGCTGCACAGGAGCACCCACGTACACAAGGGTATCGTTGGTGAAGGGTCGATGGCGTGGTGAGAGATTCACAGGAGGTTGAAGGGGGCTGAAGGGATGGGAAGGTGGTGGATAGCAATAAGGTGCTGGGCACCGCGCTGTTACGACCCCTGATCTAGTGATGTCGTGTATGAGGGAGTGTGCTCTCACCGTGCACCTCCACCGTGTGAAAATTATAGGAAACATGTTTCATCCTTCTCTCGTCATTATTTTCACTGTTTCCGAATAATTGAGCAGCACAATTAAACGTCACGGAGCCACGTTCTAGAACATTCGAAACTTTATCGAAAGATTAAATATTAGTCTGCGGATGTTTTTGTTTTTAACACTCTTTTTTGTTGCGAACAGACCGCGGATCGTTATGGAAATGTTCACTGGAATTTCACTTAGAAAGTTGGAAATAATATAACCAAGTTCTCAATTTGAAATACATAAAATACTTGGTAGAGTCTTAACCGTTCACTGATTTCAATGATTTTTTTAATTCGGATGAAAATATTGAAAGGTCAGTTTTTGTGTTTTATTTAAGGGATGAATATTAAAGAAAATTGAAACGACATTTTCAGAAAAATGTGCCTGTCAGAATTTTGTAGCGACGTGTTATTCTACCACATGTATTTTCAATAATTTTTTCTCTCAGGAATATTAACCTTTCACTGCATGATTTTGTAATTGGTATGAAAAAATTGAAAGGTCAGTTTTTTGTGTTTTATTTAAAGGATAAATATTAAAGAAAATTTAAACGACATTTTCAAAGAAATGTGCCTGACAGAATTTTGTAGCAACATGTTATTCTACCACATGTATTTTCAATAATTTTTTCTCTTAAAAATATTAATCCTTCACTGAATGATTTTGTAATTGGTATGAAAAAATTGAAAGGTCAGTTTTTTTGTGTTTTATTTAAAGGTTAAATATTAAAGAAATTTAGAACAACATTTTTAGAAAAACAAATATAATTTAGAATACTAGGAAAATACATTCTTAGTTTATTATATACCAGATTTGTTAACTGAAAGAAGGTCAGTTATTGGGTTTTATTTAAGGCAAAAAAATTAAAACAACATTTTCAGAAAAATGAACAGTTAGTTTATTATATACCAGATTTGTTAACTGCATCAGACATGATACACTGCAGCGAAGGGATAATATTTGTGGACTCTATTTTCGAGGTGGCTGAAAGTTTTAATCGGCAAGTCGAGTATCGGGAAAAATTCGCGTCTCCCGACGAGGATGAAATACCGAACAGAATTTCCAGCGGTTGTAATTCGCGTCGGACGGTAAGGGTGGCTGCGCAATTCGCGAAACGATTCGCCAGGGGTTGCGAAATCTTGAAAGGAGCCGCCTCAGGTAAAAAGAACAGCCGCCGGGGGCCATGATGGCTCTGACCTTTCTCGCTTATCTGCGGGGCGAGAGAGATACCGGGTCAATACTTCTCGGGAGGGTTTCCACGAGGAAAGAGGGGATCGTTTCGCCACCCCTCGTTTCTCTGCTCGCCGACGATTGGCGGTGGCAGGAGGCTGGGGTGGTGGTCCTACGGGGGTGGAAACACAAGAGATGGATATTTGATTGTATTTGTATTTGTAGCCCGTGTGTGTCCTTGTAGTCGTATCGGAAGAGGACGAGCGACGGTGAATAATACCGTTCTTTGGGAATGTGAATCTGCGATTTCATTTATATCGTTTCTCTATTGAATCACGCCATATTTAGAAACCTGCCGGGTCTGCCAGATATCGGCTGCGACTTCCTAATCGATATTTTATCGGTCCAATCTGATTTACCTGTGTTTTATAATTTTCTTGTAGTCTGAACAGTTGAGTACCCTGATTTTATCAATGTATGTTCATTCAAATAATTTGACAAATATATTTGAAACTTGTGATTTACTTTTCAAGTTTCATAGTTAATGACCTGATACATGCTACGATAAAAATCCCATGAAATCTGAATAAAACAATTTGGAGCATGGTGGTTTTGATTTTATCAATGTATAAAAATACAGAAACATTTTTAGTATACATATTCACTTCATTCAAATAATTTGATAAATATATTTGAAATTTGTGTTTTATTTGTCAAGTTTCATACTTAATGACCTGATACATGCTACTATTTGGAGCACGGTGGTTGAGTGTTGAGAATCACTCGAAAATTAATTGTTATTTCATAGATTCGCCAAGAAAAACTTCCCTAACTGTTCAATTTTCCAAAAACTAGTGATTTTATAACAGGCCCTACTTCCTCGGAAGACTGCGTGAAATCTTAGCGTTTCCATCAGCTGGATATAAAAAGATGGGGACGACAAGAATATTCGCTTTCCCCGGGAGCTATTTATTGCAGAAAATTGTATCTACTTTCAATGATTATGATTTATCTGCAGTCGGTTAAGACGGTGGTGGTACGAAGAAGAGAAGGAGAACTCACCACACCTCGTTTCAGTCCTCGACGACGATTGGCCCTGGCAGATCGCGCAGGACGAGGCCGGGGGGTTAGCTAACGGAGGGATGAAAGCGGTAGAAAACGATGCGGGGTTGTCTTCGAGGAACAGGCGAAGGGATGGAAGAGGGAAATCAAGGGTGCGACGAGGAGGGAAGTCCGTCCTTGAGCCTGCCAAGGGATGAGGCGCCTCGTGAAACGCCATCATCAAGCATTCATAAGGTGCAGCTGCCTGTTTATCAGAGGAATACTTTGCAGTAGATTCCTCGGGAATAACTGGCTACGGACTCCCTCCGGTAAGGATTTTCGAGTAACCATTTCACAAAATCACTGTGATAACGCGGCGATTTTTTCCTAACTGTTCTTTCCAATCGAATCAACACAGTGCTTGTAAAAATTTTATAACGAAATGTTATTCTACCACATTTATTTATTTATTTATTTAATGCTTTAAACCAGATGTGATTTATATAGCATATTCGATACATGAATCCATTAGCGTATTACATAATGGCTTAATGCGCCTCTTAGCTTAGCTTAACTTAACAGTAATTTTTTATTAAAAAAAAATAGATTCAATGAAATTAAATTTTTAGTGCACAACGCTTAATAAAATCGAAAATGATTAACAGACCTTTAACATCTGGAGTGTATTCAATAATTTTTTCTTTCAGAAATATTAACCCTTCACTGCATAATTTTGTAATTGGTATGAAAAAATTGAAAGAAGGTCAGTTTTTGTGTTTTATTTAAGGGAAAAATATTTTTAAAAATTAAAACAACATTTCCAGAAAGATAAACATAGCAAGAAAACGCATTATTAGTTTACTATATACCAGATTTGTTAACTGTATCAGATATGATAAACTATGCAGCGAAGGGTTAACTATATGAATGAAATATATTCTGAAAATTTCGTCAGAATCGGTCGATGCGGCAAAAATACTCGCGAAACACAAGATGGTCGGTATGCACGGCGAACGAGTTACGTTACGCGGTTTGTCCGGATTCTGGATCGACGTGAAATGTCGGACAAGACTATTCTCGCACAACGCGATTCCTCCAAGGAAGCTTCCGATCTTCGTAACGCGAGGGAAATCTCTCGATACTTCATGGAACGCTCAAAGTGCTTCCGCGAAACACGAGCCGACGGCACGAAACGCGAAGCGTTTCGGCACACGCGAAATATCAAGGACTAAACGGTCATATATGTATGTATAATATTTATTGTATTTATTACTATATTATTACTATATTTATTCTGATAAAAAAATGTTTCGAACGAAAGTTGATAAGTATTCACTTTTTTACAAACTTCAATATACAAAATTAAGGAAAAATTTTTTTTTATAAAAAATGAAGGTTACCTCAATTTTTGAAATATTAACATATATTTTTTACATCGTAATATTCTAACTGGTATCAAAACGAATCCAGCGACCTATAATAAGATAACAAGTCTTGAAATAACGCTACAATAGTTTTGGCCACAAAAAGCGGGTTACCGGATCACTGTGCAGCGACTGTTAGTCCTCGCGCGAAAAATATCGAACAAACTCGCTACCGATCGATAACCACAGATAATTTTGTCGATTTACCGTCTCCATCCTTGTCGTCAGGAGCCTCCAATCGCCATTCGCTCCTCCCGTGACCCTGGTCCCTTGGCTATAAGCGTTGGGGAGCTCACTTGGATACGGTTCGCGCACTTGAAACGGAATCTTAGGCTGCGAGAACGGAATTCTCTTTACACAACGAAGCGCACGGGAAGCCCATCCACGTGGACGCACTTTCCCTTCCCGTTAGGGCTAGCGAGACAGTTGGCGTCGATTATTGGGCCAATAATATTGGCAGGTAGTCGCAACGGGTCTTGTACCTTCCATCCGGCCTTTTAGCCGATAAATTGGTGTATATACATAGTGTCCCAAAATTCGCGTACTTCCCGGAAATGGGAGGTTTCTTGGGTTATTTGAAGCGACATTTTCCGGGAAGTACACGAATTTTGGGACACCCTATATATTATACACTTGCTAGTATTGGTACCTTCTCGACGATGGTCATTGGGCCCCGGGCCCATTTAGGCGGGAAGACGCGTTGTCGGAAACCGTAAAAGATGACGGTTTTGCCGAGGGTTCCTTCATTTCAGCGTGTTTTAACTTAAAGTTATAGGTTATACACCCGCTGGCAGAATGTTTCCGATCGGAGGCATTGAAACGGATTTTAGAGAAAACATTCACAATTTAGAAGTATAAAATATTACTTTACGGTGTTAAAACTGATGGGAAATGAAAAGGGGCTTATTAACGAATGAAAAACAAAAAAATAACATAAGCTTACATTTATTATGGCATTTGCCATAAACGAACAAATAAACAAATTGTTACTGGGAAAAATGTTTCCGATTCGATTGACACTGTCCAATTCTAAATTTGTTAAACAATTGCAGTTGGATGATTCTTATAGATGAATCTGCCCTCAATTTTTTCCCTAGACGCACGGATTTTAAGAAACTTAATTTGAATGAGAAAATATATTTTTCAATTTTAAACAAATATCATGTTATCATACAAGATATTGCAAATTAAATTTTAATTTAAAAAAAAATAAAAAAAGCACTATTAAGATAAATACATAAATAAAATCACTAATGTATTAATGTGTATGTACATTTGTATGTACATTTAAGTCTTGTATGAGGCAATGGAATTATTTTAAGTCGAAAAAAATATTGAATTTTCAAGTTAAGTTGCAAAAAAATATAGGGGATGAAAGTTGCGAAAGCTGTACAGCATCTAAATCGAGTTTCATTATTCCAAAAGTGTTAATAAGGATTTAGCTGTTTTCACAAAATGATCAATAGGATCATCCTACCGGAACGAGAAAAAATTGAAGGGCATCGTCTGGTCGATTCGATTTTGATGGATGATGAGCCGGTCGTGTCTGCACGGTGAAGGAACGGCGGAGCACCGTTCAACCCACATCATTAGTTGCTGAAAGGGAGGATAAAAATAGTCATCTCGCAAGGACGATCAATTTTATTGATAGGTATAGCTGAGTGGCAATTCTGGCAATCCTGTTTATCCTAGATGGAAGATTTCCGTTTCAAATTGTTTCTACTCGTTTTTCTCATGAATCTATAAAATCAGAATATTACGAAGTTTTACCATCGTAGAATCCTTCGTTTTACAGAGGTTTATTTCATTTATTTTAGCGTTGCAGCGATTAGAATTTCTTTTTATATACTTATTATATGCCTGTGTATTTTCCGACGGCAAAATATCCACAACAACACACTAAAATTACACTCGAATTTAAAGGAAATTAGCTCCACACATCTGTATAAATAAAAATCACTTGAGAACGGCTGAACCGATTTGGCTAATTTTTTTGTTTAAACGTTTGTAATAGTCCGAACAAGATTTTAGGGAAAGAAAAGTTGGACAAGTTTCCCGGAGATATGGAAAATTCGGGAAAAATTAAAAGTGCTTTTTGCAGTTTTAATTAATATTTCAATGGAAATTTCCATTATCGATGATCAGAAACAAATTTATCGAAAGGACAGAACAACGTTTATCGGGTCAGCTAGTACTTAATAAATTCTGTTCGAAATCTTCATCACAAGCCTGACTCAATGTTACGGTACAAGGGGTTGAAGCGCTCGTAAAATGATTAATCCCGTGGATGGACGATGATTTCGATCGAGTTGAATCGAGTTTCAGTTTTCGGCTGGTGGCCTTGTCACCTACGGGTTTACGGCAATTTCGAATCCCCGGGTCGTATAAAACTGCGCGCTGCTGGCAGCATATGTGAATGTAACCCCTCGCGCTGAGGGATGTTGTTGCCACCCGTGGCTGTATACGTTTTGTCATTGGAATTTGATGATCCGCCGTCCCGTGGGGGGATCCCGGCTACATAAATATTTGCTCGGTAATCCCTTCGTGGATCCACTTGCCTCCTCGACGATGTAATCCCCTTTGTCCGGACTTCTACAACGCCACACCCTTCCGTTTTATCGTCGCCCGGATCCTTTCCTATCCACCTTCTGCATCGCGTATTCTCATGACGGATCATCGAAATCTATTAACCCGCCATTCCCATTCTCACAGATCCGTAATTTCAATTATTCAACAGTTTATTAAATTCGCAGTTTACTGAAATTTAAATATGTTATAGATATTGACATTTTGAACAACTTTTTCCTTTTCCGATATAGGGGGGTCGCTTTTAGTTTTCGAGATATTTGCAAAAAACTATCGCGAATACTGTATTGAATTTTTCGTATTCCTGAACGCTTCGCTGCAACGTAGACTGTTTCGGAACGGCGTTTGTTTATATTTTGACGCTGTAGAGATAAGAGAGAAAACAGGGGGGCGGATCTATTAACCCGCCATTCCCATTCTCACAGATCCGTAATTTCAATTATTCAACAGTTTATTAAATTCGCAGTTTATTGAAATTTAAATATGTTATAGATATTGACATTTTGAACAACTTTTTCCTTTTCCAATATAGGGGGGTCGCTTTTAGTTTTCGAGATATTTGCAAAAAACTATCGCGAATACTGTATTGAATTTTTCGTATTCCTGAACGCTTCGCTGCAACGTAGACTGTTTCGGAACGGCGTTTGTTTATATTTTGACGCTGTAGAGATAAGAGAGAAAACAGGGGGGCGGAAAGGGCCAGTGTGACACCACACACATCCACCCAGTGCTTAACACACATCCAATGTTTCTAAAAAGAAGGTTTCCGTTAAGAAAGTAATATTTGTGCAAATTTCAATATCATATTCGTAATAAGCACTTGAAAATACGTAAGAATCTACAGTATAATTTAGAAACACTGGCCCTTTCCGCCCCCCCCCCTGTTTTCTCTCTTATTTCTACAGCGTCAAAATATAAACAAACGCCGTACCGAAACAGTCTACGTTGCAGCGGAGCGTTCAGGAATACGAAAAATTCAGTACAGTATTCGCGATAGTTTTTTGCAAATATCTCGAAAACTAAAAGCGACCCCCCCATATTGTAACAGGAAAAAGTTGTTCAGAATGTGTTGCTGCATAACATATTTAAATTTCATCAAAATCGGAGAGGGCAGTACTTTTCTATATAATTACCGAAAAGACAATTATCATAACTCTTTAAAAATTGTTTCACAAAGTTTATTTTCAGTTAGTTTTTGGCAATGGGTTAGGTAGTTAGGGAATGATTAAAAACTCGAGCGAAATGGGAGATGACGGGGTCCCTTACATATGGTAACGATGTTCGACGATTTTGCGGGGATCTACACTTGTCGAGGGGTGAATCCTCACCTGCTGTCGCCGTGGAAATAAGGGTACGAGCTGTAGCTGTAGGGTTACCAAAGGGTTGACTCTCGCTAATGAAATTAATCGAGCGCAAAATCCTCGACAGTAATCCTAACTTTATTATGCGTGACGATTCGCGTAGCTCACGCCTCGGAAAAGTTATGGCTGGTACTCATTTTTTTTTCTTCGACGCGCCTGAAGGGGTTAACGTTGTTCTCCATATATGATGATATATTTATATTGTTATAAATTATATTGGCATATTGGTTGATCTACGAATTCGTCCTTCAAACACACAATGCGGAGAGGATATTATAGTCAATATTTATATTATAATCAATATAGTATATTAATGAAGAGGATATTGTAATCGATATAGCATATTAATAAATAGACGTTTCTCTGTATTATCTACTTAATTCGATTGGAATTTCAGGATTATTTTAGAAATTATCAACTCGGAAAAAATGAGGATTTTCTCTTTAGCTCGACTTGCGCCTGGCGACAAGTCTTCCATTTCATTTTGTTTAGCAGTGCTTACTATTATTGCATTAATACACACTTCACGCAATAGTAGCATCATCTGTCGGACCACCAGGAGACAGCATATGCCCCTAAATTCGACAAATCCCATGCTAATCCCATTTAAAACAGCGATCATGTATAATGCAGTGACTGCGTCTGTCGCGACAGGAAGTCATCCGGGGATGATTAATCGGTCTCGTAGATCCTTGCAGCCTTCTGCTGTCACGAACTTTGCAAAAAAACCGTACTCCTATAATCCAACATACAAATCTACACTGTCTAAAAAATGAAATAATTACCGAACAATTAACTATGCAGCACTTGTCACCTGTCCCAATATCTACAGTTAAACTGTGAAATATTTCTAACAGAAAGAAGTGTGTGTGAATAATCTTATGTATATTATAACATAATAGTTACAGGTACGATTCTGTCTAAGGGTAACAAGAAATACATTTTTGTTTAATTCATATTTATTTCAATGCAGAATATTTTTATTCTGCGTAGAGATTTGCAATCTAGTAATGAGCCTAAAGAAATTATTGAAGTGCAATTATTGGTAAGTGATACAAAGAGGATTGAAGATATCGGAAGAATTTGACAATATTGTCACGTCGTTTTCAATTTATTCAAAATTATTAGAAGAACAAATATATTCTTATTGAATTTTTATTTTGTACTAGCTAACCCGACAGACGTTGTCCTGTCCAAATTTCAATAAATTTGCTTGCGATCATTTTGTGAATTTGTGAAAACCTATTGGTAATTTAAAGTTGTAATTAATTTCAAAGTAAAAATTAGAAAAAAACGGTATTTCTGAGTGATCATTGTATTTATTAATGTTGAGCTACTCTACTTGTACCGTTTCAAATATTATGATTTTTCTAATTGTCTTGAATTTTTTTCAGGACCATAACGAACAAAACAAAAAAAAGAATTAAGCATGATTATGGTCTTGAGTTTATAGAAAAATCCCAAAGAAAACAGCACTTTGATTTTTTCCCGAATTTTCCAATTTTTTTTTACTGTAAAAACCTGATTCGGTCTACAACAAACATTTAAAAAAAATTAACTAAATCGGTCCAGCCATTCGCACGTGATGTCGTGACCAACGAACAGCATTTCATTTTTATTATATAGATAGCGAATCGAAGTCGATTCTGGAATCCTGAAGGAATTATGGAAATGCAATTATTCGCCGAAAACGCGAAACAGAAATCGTTTCCTGTACAATTTCCACTTCTATTCAGCTCCTTGCAATAAAGATGTCAGAATGTTCGCCGGCGCGCGCGCCCACGTTCGAGTTTAGCGACAATCGTTACTCTAGAATTTTTCCCAGAGTGCGCAGTTTTGTCCGGGGGAAAGCTTTCGATTCTTGCGACGATCGCAAGGACCGCGGGAATTAATTTTGTCGCGAGAACCGGGCCCGACGATCCTCCACGTCAATGTGTCGTCGTTATCAACGTCCTGTTCACCTCTCAGTTGACACGCCGTAAATCGCGGATCGACGTGCTCCCGCAAAAAAATGGAGCCCGAGCGAGAGAGACCGGGACCGTCCTCTCCTGCAATCTCCAGGAAAATGAACGCCATAAATAAGCACGGTCGGCCAATAATTCCGTCGCGATCGAGCAACAAGAGTTTTTCATCGGTGCAGCCGGAACGGGGTTGCGGACGCGGTTGAATCTAGCGATGGAGACGATCCTCGACATCCTGTTTCTAATTTCACCCATTTCCAACAATTATCCAGTGGCTGCACAAAGAAATTCAAATATTCTCTTATCTCAATCACCAGATCACACGCTATGGTCCTAGAGAACAATTCTCTCTAAATTCACACGATTCTCGACATCCCTTCTCAACAATCCAACCACAAATTCTCCAAGGAACTTTTTTAAACAGCTTCAGATTTTTGAACAATTTTGTAATATTTTTAACTGGATTACAAGTCGTACTTATATCTTTGGGGGTTGCAATGTAAGCAATTTAAAAATTTATCCGGTGAGAGTGTGTGGAGAGAGAGAGAGAGAGATCACAGACTTTTAAAAATTATTTTTTGGGGTAGGTTTTCGGTGTCGACATGTTGAACAGGACGATTCGCTCGAAGGTGTTTTAAACGCCTTCACAGATGTATTTGTGAAACTTTCTAATATTTTTAACTAGATTGCAAGTCGTACTACTTATATCTTTGGGGGTTGCAATATAAGCAATTTAAAAATTTATCCAGTGAGAGCCTGTTGATTCGATTTTCGAAATTGCTGGTATTGTTGAAGGGTTCGTTAGAATTCTTTGGTTGTGGATCATAGACTTTTAAAAATTGTTTTTTTTGTTGGGTAGGTTTTCGGTGTCGAGCTATTAGACAGGACGATTCGCACGAGGTTGTTTTAAACACTTCAGATGTATTTGTGAAACTTTCTAATATTTTTAACTAGATTGCAAGTCGTACGACTTATATCTTTGGGGGTTGCAATGTAAGCAATTTAAAAATTTATCCAGTGAGAGCCTGTTAATTCGATTTTCGAAATTGCTGGTATTGTTGAAGGGTTAGTTAAAAGTCTTTGGTTATGGATCACAGACTTTTAAAAATTGTTTTTTGGGGTAGGTTTTCGGTGTCGACATGTTGAACAGGACGATTCGTACGAGGAAGTTTTAAACACTTTCAGAGATGTATTTGGGAAGGGTTCATTAGAAGTTTTTGGTTGTGGATCACAGACTTTTAAAAATTGTTTTTGGGGGTAGGTTTTCGGTATCGACTTGTTGGACAGAACGATGTGCACGGGGGTGTCGTTGCCATCGCTAGGAGCAAGAGCGAAAGCTCGATCGCGGACGTGGAGGAGACGGTGCCGATGGCGGGGGAGGATGGGTGGACGCGTTTTGTAATCAAATCTAAAATTCCCAGCGCGGAGGAACCCGATGAAAGAGTAACCAACGGACACAATCGAATCGGGCTACGAGCTTGTCACCTGACTTCAAATAAGCGACCACTGTCCTGCGATTTCCGCGCGGCATTCCCTTGCGCCACCTTTAGCCTTTTCCCAACCCCTTTTTTCCCTAGCTCGACCTCAGATTTCCCTCGAGGCCGGGGAAAAAAAGGAACGCGAACCGTAGCACACCCCTTGCCACGTCGAAAGAGTTGGAATCATGTCCGCCACATCGTATTTTGAATTTTTAGCGAATCGTTCCCTTATTTTGCCAACGCGGTCCTCCGTCCCTAAAACTTTGACTACCTCGCGAGTAATCAACCTCTTGCCGTGTGTTTTAACGAGCCAGATTCGTGATGAAGATTTTGACAAAATCATAACAAATATAAATTTTCTTTTCTCTTCTACACTTTTCGGGACAAAGACTTTTTAATCAAAGTATCTCGAAAGACAATTATAGGACAAGGGGTTAATAGGCTTTTAAAAATCGACGATTCTAAAACAATTTTTAATTACGAATTACGGAATCATCCGGAGTAATTATCTAATATAGCGCAGTTAGAACTGTTAATGAGTCTCCTGTGGGCATAGTTGAGTTTTAATCAATTGGGTATCCATCAAAAGGAGATCGTTGATCTTTATAAAAAATATCTGCACCAATTACGTGAAACTGAGATGGAAGCAGAATATACATATTTTATCTTATATTAGTTTTAGCAAGATAAAACCTCCCTAACGATACTGGCAACTCCATCTGTGGCAAAATGCTGAAGCTGGTAGGGTAACCACACACGACACCGACGAGATATTGTTAAAGATTGCCAGCCCCCGTGCTATCTGGCGGGACCAAAAAGGGGGCGCAATGGGCAGGGTGGTAACGGTGGAAGTTACAGTGACCTGAAAGACCACATCGCTAAAAAGTTCCTCCACCGACGAGATTCAATCGGTGGTTCAGCGCTCTCTATCTAAATAGATCATTTGTCCGTGAACTACGTGAAACTGCGTCAATGGCGTAGGTAAATAGATTTAGTACCGCAGGTAATAATTAAATGTAGAATGCTGATGTTACCCATTCTATAATTATTAGAAAAAAATTACTTTTTATTGTATAATTTCATTACGCAATCTTATTGCTTTCTTATTTCCCTTATTTTTCACCATTGTAATTATTGTCTTATAATTGACAGTGTGTAGATGTAGGAAAAATGAAGTAATTACCACGTAATACAGTATTTTATGGATATAAGTCCCTAGCACTGGTCTGCCGAGGGACATATATGCATCAGGGACACTATTCTTTGAGTGTTGCCGAACGTAGAGAAGGACAGCCGAGCTCGAGAAGCCTTGGTCGCCGAGATAAACACCCAAGTGTAAACACAATGTGATCAGAATTTCCAACTTCCTCATTTTTCATTATTTTTTTATGGAACTTCAAGTCCCATATTTTTGGCATTTTTCTGATTAAAATCATAACAAATATGATATAATTCCGATGATATTTACTTGTGTAATAGACAATTGTTGTCCCAATATGTCCCTGACTCTTATATGTCCGTACACCTGTATATGATCCGAATTATATCGTGTTTGGTATCATTTTAATCAGAAAAATGTCACAAATCTATTTAAAAAAGTCTCATAAAAAAATAATGAAAAATAAGGAAGTTGGAAATTCTGATTAGGCAGTCTCACCGAGAAACCCGAGCCGCATGATATCATACTTCTCGGCGACCGAAGCCTCTCGAGCTTCTTGGCCCCTCAAGGGGGTATACCCCGCAGTAGTGGGGATAGATCAGGGACTTTTATGGCTCAGACTTTTGGGACATTTACGCATAAAATACTGTATTCTGAAAAAGTAATTTAACACAGTCTCCTATTGTGTCGGACACATTTGCTCGCACGTAGTATGTACCAGATATATTGGTACGGGAGTTCGCGGTAGTTTAATATTAATGGGGGGGGGGGGGGGGCGAGACGCGTTGTGTCGGGTTTTTGTTGAGCTGGTATCGGTATCGGACCTCCTCTCGACCATTGTTCGCGTCACCCTCAAACCAGAGCCTTCTGCTCTGGTTTGCTTTTCTTTTTCTCTCTTTTTGAAAGAATCAGAGCCTTCTGCCTGATTCGCTTTTTGGCCCCGTAGGGTTTCTTCCCCGATTCACACTCTTTTGCTCCGCGATAATTACTCGACGTACTTGCGTAACTTGGTTCAAGTCCTGCGTTGTGAGAAAGCGAGCCAGAAGGAATAGCGCATTCGTTCTGAAATCTTACGAATAAAGGATCATGTCGAGCTAATGGCAGTACACTTTGAACTTTCGTTAATATTGTAAATAGTGTAAATTAATATCCGAAATTATTTCAAACCTGTTCCCTTCCATAACATTTTGTAATGTCACGTTCCCTTAGAAAAAAATATGTAAAAAATTATTCAAGTTCGTTCACTTGATTTTTGTATCAACGCGAATAATATTGCTTCGAGTCTCGATCTACTATTATTCTATCACTTTTCCCAATATCCATGTAATCATCGTGTGCTAATTGTGTTTCTTTCTGTTCTTAGTCCTTCTGTTTGCAGTAACTTACACTCGTCTCTGGTGCAAAATTTCACGGGCTGATTCAAGTAAAAATTAGATGCCATTGCCTGGGAAGCAGCCACCTACACGTTGCCGAAGATTTACGTATTCGCATGGACAGTCTCAGCTATGTTACTGCAATGCTACAATCCTGCACTCGTTTCTTCTCATCATGATACACATTTAATATAGTGTAATCTTTTAGTGAAAAATAAAGAATATTAGTTACAACAATGAATGTGTTCTTTTTCTCTTACCCTACACATACACTTTCGTCCTTACCCCACACATCTCGAAAAATTTCGAAAATCTCGAAAATTGAACTTTGTATTAGGAGAACATGATATCGAAGGAGGTATCCGAAATTTCAGTAGTACAACTCAACGACAAGTCAGACGCTTGAAAATTTTCGAGCGTCTGACTTATCGTTGGCTTGTACTACTGGAATAGAAAAATTGACAAAATCTTAGAAAATTTCGAAAAGTAGTACAAGTCAACGATAAGTCAGAGGCTCGAAAATTTTAGAATTTCAGTAGTACAAGTCAACGATAAGTCAGACGCTCGAAAATTTTTAAAAACCTCGAAAATTGAACTTTTTATTAGGAGAACATGATGTCGAAGGAGGTATGCGAAATTCAGTAGTACAACTCAACGGCAAGTCGGACGCTCGAAAATTTCGAATTTGAGTGGTGGAACTAACGACACATCGGATGTTTGGGAAAAGATTGGGATTCAACAAATAAAACCGCAAATACGTTTACCACACTCTCTTTATTTATTCATTTCATATTCGTGCTTTGTTTTGATTGATTGTTTTGTACATGTACATATAAATTGTATTCTAATAATCTATAACACGTCTGGTCGAGTTGCTCCGTGAGACCAGGCACCGGTGTGAAATCTGACGGTTCAGACTTCTACTTCTCTACGTCGAATAATTGAAATTACCTTTGTATACGGAAAAAATATGAGTTTTCAGGGCGCTTGTGGCCTAGATTGATCTTTTATCTAGCGTTTTTGACTATTGAAACAACCTGTGATTGTGTTATTATCAAATAACACCGCTAATACCGCACCCTTGCATTTGTGCCGATTTTGAGGCAATTTTGTAACTGATCTGCGCGCCCACGCTTCATCAGTGTACCTGCAGAAACTGTGCCGACTCGGCTTAGATCAGCTTAGATCAACTCGAAGCGATGTTCGGCATGGAATCTGCTGTGTGGGGGCCTTGCAGGGTGGGCTCGGCGGCAGATGGTGCTGACTGGGAATTCTATAAATTTCTAAATGAAATACTTAAATTACGAAGTCTGTTTATATTTACACGTTATACAAGGGAGAACGGATCCGAAACATTTGAAGCCAGCCAACTGCCAAATGGAATATTGTAAAGGCAACTGTTATTTTTTTTTTGTCGCTGGGAATTGCTGGGAATCCCCCGGCTATATTCGCATATGTACCATATACTGGAAATAGATCGATTCAACCGTCAGTATTTATACGTTGGGTTATATCGTGTACGCCATCGATCATCATGAAAATAAGGTAACACAGAAGCAGTTTATATATACATAATATAATTAATTATTATGATAATAATATAATTACTATGATTTAATGAAACAAAAATTGAGAACCGTAAATATATGTGCACATGCTACACACTTATATCATCAGAAAAATGAATTTCTATCTAAGCACAAATTTCTTAAATTTCTTGTGATCTATTTTCAGAGATTCTTCTAGAGATTTGTAAAGTTCTTCCATAGAATTAAGCGTAATATTTATGGGTATACAGAGAGATTAAGTATAGCTGTACATTGTCTCTAACAAATATTTCAAAACTTATTGGAATCTGATCAAGAATCTCGTCTACAATATATGTACACTATTATTTTGAATACGGAATTCTAGTAAATAAAAAGCTTCGTCAAGAGTAATAGAACTTTCAAAGTTTGCAAAGATAGCGGCATTTGAAGAAGTGAAATATGACAGGACGTAGTGGCCCTAAGCGAATAAAAATGGACAATTTCAATAAGGTATCCCTTGTTTTTTTGTATTTTCATTAGTGTGTGATTAGGTTATATATAATATTAGAAATCACATTTGTGTATTTTTTAATCAGATGGCAGAGCTTGCATTAAAACAACATCAGTTTTTTTATGAACATCTTCCTGACTGGTTCCTATATAAACCAGAGGAATTCAATTACATAAAGCAAAGAATTGGATTTACATTATATGGTATTCCTGAATGTAATACCGATGAACAATTAACTGATGACCAGGCTACTGATTTTTCTACTTTGAACTATGACAAGGAAAAACTTATAATGATTAATAACATCTCTGCAAAAATACTTGAATTTAGTTCTCGTAGTGTTATTTATGTGGGCATCATATATAATATAGCATTTAATCAGGAGGTGTCAAATAGTACCTCCAATGAGATATATGCAGTACCTATTTTTAAAATCAGAGCAAATGGGACCACTGTATGGTATATTGATAATAATGGCAGAGTTTACAAAAGTTGGAAAGATTATCTAAATAATAATACACTACCAAAATGCATGATGGTTATACCAATAGATGGAGTCTATCAATGCAATCCACATTGTACAGTTGCTAAACGATCTTCAACAGTGTGGACCCATATGGTAGTATCGCCTGCTTGTAGAATTGGGAAAAAAGTTGCAAACGCCATTGATATTGGTTCCAGTGTTACAGGCTTTACTGCAGCTGCAGGAATTGGAATAGCAGCGATGTTTACTCCTATTGGACCTATATTAACTGCTGCAGGCTTAACTAGCTCTCTTCTAGCTGGAGGATGGAACATAGGGCGAAGCATAGAAAAATTAGTAGATCGTAGTACACACAAAGAATCTATATGTCCATCGGAAGGCGATGCTTTGTCAGCATGGTTTGGAATAACCAGCTCAGTTTTAGCCATTGGATCGAGTGGCGGAACCATGTTGTTATCGCGAGCTATTTCAAAGGGGGCTACTATTAGTAATGCAGCAAAAATTGCTTTCAATTCAGTGCAAATAAGCAATGTTACAGTCAACGGTTTCGGTATAGTTTTTCAAGGATATCGTTTAATAGACCAATACCAAAAAAAAAAGGAGGTTGACATTTTTGACGTGGTCATGTTTAGTTCACAAGTATTATTTTTTAGCAACTCTCTAGTGAATATGAAACTCGCTAACGAGCTTATAAGTACGAGCAACGGGACTATCCTCGAGAAATTCAAGAACATGCTACGCCTTGAGCGCCTTGAACAAGAGTTCAATAAAATATATGGCGGAAAGACAAACCATGAACGAATAATACACAGACTTACGAGACTCGACAATGTAAACGATTTTCTGCACAATCACAATATAAGATTATCATTTGTAAATGGCGAAATCCAGCTGAATGGTATTTCTTTGATTGATCCATATTTGGCAGTGGAACGATTGCTAACATCGGGTGCAATGATCATCACAAACCCAGGAAACGGATCACTGCGCATTAAAAAGACAGTGACCAAATTAATAAAGTTATTTAGGCAGTTGTTACAAGATTTCATTTCTAAAGAACCATCTACATCTTCGTTTACATCGAACAAACAATCCGATGATTTTAATCAGCTTCAATGCACTCCAATGTTTAATGAATTGGCGCAAATGAATAACTGCACAGAACTCTTGAAAATTATTTTTAAAATCAGCATGCGTTTGCTACTAGGCGAAGTGGGCCCTACGGAGCTCTTGCAAAATGGTATTTTGTTTGTGTGGGAGTATGCCAAGGCGAATTTAAGACAAAATGGCAAGGAAAACTACTCTCTGCAAGGGAGCTCTGTCCTGTACAACTTGTTGACCAAAATTATTAATAATTTAGGTGATGCCATCGAACAGTTAATTGACGATATGCATTCAGCATTCCATTTGTACATATCCCGTAGAAATGAAATCCGATATTTAAGCAGCAATTAGCAATTGTATTTATTTTATTTATAGGCTTTATAGTGTTCTTATTGATAGCTTTGTTGTAATAACATGTTTTTATATTTTTTTCCACCATTGCATATCATTGAATATTATATACTTTGTGATAAGAAAAGGAAAGAATAAACAAACTCGGTGATTCAACTAAAACCTGTCAAATAGACTTCCAATTTTACCTTTAACATTATCTTTAAATGAATTTAATTTCGAAAAGAAGATCTAATATTCACACTTAACTGGCATACTGGGGTCTCTCATGACCGGAACAAAATATTTGTACACTAACTTCTGCTGCTGTATTGTATGATAATTGTAAACATAAAGTTTACTTAACTTCTTTCGAACATTTAGGTTATTTAATCTTAAATTTATATATCTATCTATCGGAGAAAGTTTGTACAGCACTTTAGAAATGTTCCTGGTATAACAGTTCGTAATCTAAGTAAACACTGTACTACACTTAAGAGGCAAGGGGCACCACGTGAGATAACTAGAAAGTAACTAGAATCTTACTAGATTTTGTATCGAAACATGGATTTGCGGGAAGTCGCTTTTTTCCCTTATACGAGCATATTTTGAGCTGCACAAGGGTTCATTTGATAGAGGAAGGTTAACTGTCCAGTGCTCTGCCCATCATATCAGTCAAAAATGTCTATTTGTAATAGAAAAATATATCGAAATCTGCTGCTGTTTTTCTCGATGTTTGCTCTACTTTGGGCTTATATTTCTGTCACAAATAGACATTTTTGACTAATATGATGGGCAGAGCACTGGACAGTTAACCTTCCTCTATCAAATGAACCCTTGTGCAGCTCAAAATATGCTCGTATAAGGGAAAAAAGCGACTGCCCGTGATTGCATTCAATTTCCCCATATTCTATTCACGATGCCAGAGTCTAAAGCCAATTTTAGTTCAGCTAGTTAAACCAGATGGCGCCTAGTCAGAACTGTCAACGTGGAATCGCAAAACAAAAATATATAGGGCTTGATTAATGTCTTTTAATAAAGACATTAATAAAAAAAAAGGAAAAACGTGGAATAATAGCAAAATTGAAGCGTTAGACGGATACATATGTATGTTTATCAGTGTTACCACAACAAAAAAAACTTTCTTCGCTCAGACATTGGTAATACGGAAAAATACAATAAAATAGGTATGTCACGTGGTGCCCCTTGCCTCTTAAGAGTTGAAAATACTTTTTAAAGTTTCATGTCGAATACAGACACCTGTACCTTCGAACTAGTTCTCGAACACTTACCGTCGCAATTGGGAGGCGAAATGACGAGAACCGAAGTGACGCTCGCGTTGCACAGAAGTAAAGGCATTCATTTATTTCATTTCTCCCAATATTTAGATTACAACTCACACAAATATATACAGACGATACTGAGCACATTTACAATGTTTCTTTCGATCATTTGGTCGCGTTTATCAATTAGTCATCCACAAGCGAATGTTACAATTGCTTTTGTAAAATACCTTAAACGATCACGAAGCGTCGAGAGTCCGGCCGTGGATCTCTCGATTCCGATCCTCTCCTCGATCTCCTTTGAATTAGTGCCGCGCGTGCACATCAAATAAATTAGACCTAAACTAATTTATCCGAATAAATTACTTAGGTGTGTAAAAAAAGAGAAGACGATAGAAACAAAAGATAAACGATTACTCGGAGAGTATTGATCCGTCGTTTGGCCGTGACAAACGACGATAATACTGATCCAGCGTCAGAAGAACGACCCGCGGATCGAAATAAATTACCGCCAAGCATAAATACGAAGAAATTTTTTCACCTACGAATAAATATTCGACTACACGGGGTGGTTTATCTACAATAATAATAATAAAAAAAAGAAACAAAATGGAAGATAAAGGAAACCGATGGAGACGCTATTTCGCGTGATCGCAATTACATCGTGATCGACCCGGCTGATCGCGTTACATCGTGACAGTCGAAAATACTAATTATCATAACGCGTTATAATAATTAATATCAGCTCCTATGATTACATCGTCGACTCGCTTGCTCCATTGAATTAATTACCTTTCCGTAGAAGAAAAATAATGCCCGACGAGATACCGCGAATTCCCGTCGTTGCGAATGTTCATGCGAATTGAGGGGTTCATAGTGAAGTACGATCCTCGTCGACGAATTGCCGAACCGCCTAATCGTTGAAACAACCGTTCACCGAAATCACACCCGCGACAACCGTTCGTTTCGGCCACGACACAACTGTGAAACGCATGAATAATTTCTTTAGAAGTCCTACCTTAAACGCAGAGCTTCTCGCGATGCAAATATCAACGCGTTACGTATTCGTAAAAACCATAATTCCGCTAGCCTACATCAAAGAGTCGAACGAAACGTGAACTAGCGAATGCACCACAAAAGAATTTTCCATAATTCAAAGATTTCCCGTTCTTCGTGCAAAAAGAACCTCGCCTTCTCTTGTCCCGAGCATAAAATCGTTTAGACAAGGATCGTTTTCGCTTCGCGCTCCTCAACCGTCGTCCTCAGCGTGTGCGTTCGAAGAGAAACCGTTTCTTACACGTTTGGTACACATATGTACAAATATCGAGAACGTAAAAAATCATAACGAAGGTGCGACGGCACCGAAGAAATGAAGAGTAGAGAGGTCTTGGGAAGGACCCGTTGGCGGGATCGTCGATTCGTTTAATAGTTATATGTAAATCGCGAAGGTTTGCTGATTACACGGTTCTCGTTTAGCTTGGTCTCGGGGTTCGTTCTATCCTATTTCGTCGATAATGAAAGATAGGTCTCCGCCTATTCGAACTCTCCCAACAGCCGAGAAACAGCGACTTGGAATGTTTGCTGGTTTGCTGATAAACGAGCAGTCTCTCGTGTTCCTCGCTGAACACTAATGGAAGCCCCAGTCCACTTCCACGATCGATTATCTCTCAATCGATTATCTTTCGTTCGATCAATTAGCCTTCGTCGCTAAATAATCGCCTAATACCTTCCTCGGTCTCCGAGTATTTTCTTCGATGATCGACCTCGATCTACATCACAGACAACGAAACGTTGGTGCAACAGATCTTTCGTTCCCTCTCGATTCTAGTTGGTCGTGTATGTTCATTGAAGGTTCGGATAGACGCGGTGTGTCTTTGACTCTCATGATTTGGCAGCAATTCCAGTAGAGTATGACAGTGTAGAATGTTTCCGTCTAGGTCTATCCAGCGATCAGCGTCTCGCACGCAATAGTATCATCAGCAGACATGATTGTATTATTGGCTAGTCTTCTCTTAGCCGTGGTCTATGTATTCTAATCGTTCCACTAGGTCCTCGAATGGCTTGTAAATCGCTCGCGCGATCAGGGTATACTTTGTCCTAGACCCATGCTCGATTATCTTTCTACTGCCAGTACTACTGGTAAACAGTCTTTCCTCTACGTCTATGTCGCTTAACTGATACGAAACTGGTCCTGACAGTCGCAGCACGTTCTGCGATTCGATATTTCACGGCTCAGAGCGATTCCGACGTTGAAACGCAGACTCGAGGCTTCTGGTTGTTGAAAATCAACTGGATAGAAGTTAAAGTAGCGCTCTCTCGAACGAACATGATCGAACGAGCCGAATGGAAGATTACGAAACTCTCCTGAACGTGTCAGGATCTTCGGGTAGATCTTCGAGTAGCCATTAAAAATTTATTTCACGTTTACCGTTGTTCACTATTTGATAAAAACACGAGAGAAGGGAGTCAACGAGAAAACCCAAGTCTCGTTCGCGTTCTTCGTTGATTCAATTGTCGTCACGGCGAATCACGCGATTCGCGATAATTAACTTCGTCTCTCGAATGAAGATTAAAACAGCAATTTTTTTGGCCAAGCCAAATCCTTGTCAAAATGGCGGACCTGTCGCCCATCTTGGAGAAGCTACAGCAAACGTCCTTGCCCAGGTTATTATCAAATCGAATGGTCGTAGAAAAGGAAACAAGACTCCTGTGCGACTCCTTTCAAAGCCAAAAGGTTACTCCCGAAACCAATGGCATCAAGTACGACTGCTAGTCCGATATTTCGTCAAACGAGGCAAGAAATTCCTAGCAGAGCCTTTCTCAAGAACGAAAGACACCTGTCTATGGCGGTAGCAATGGGTCCTTTCGGTGGAGTTTCCGTCGCAGGATCGGCCAGAAAAATTGCTGTTTTAGCTTCGATTCAGCGATCGAGCCTAGGCTAAGTGGGTCCCAGAGTTGGACTCTGGGTCAGTATCGTCCTTCGTGGAGCAGACCCAGGCTTCTTGACCAGGCTGCCATACCTCTGGACACCTGGGAAAGGTGGGCCGGTGCTCTGCGGCGAATAGTAACCGCCTTCCAGCTGATAGTAGTTGCCAGTTTGTTGATACTGGTACTGGTCGCCAGGTGGAAGGATGTTGCTATATCCGGAATAGGAGCCGTACTGTAACGAGTACGTCGACGAGTATCCTCGCTCGCTCAGGCTCCTGTAAGGCCCCGAATGCTGGGGCCTACCCTCCTGTCAGACAGGGGTGCTAACCGCCGCGCTGGTTATGTAGTCGATGTCCCCGATGCTCTTCACTCTACGGTGCCTCTTGTTTCCGGTGATCGGCCTCGGCGGAAGTTGAGGCGGTGGTGGAGAATTGCTGCGGGCACTGCTCATGTACTGACTCGCTAAACTCCCGGTGTCCGACGAGGATGACGGGGAAGCCTTCTCGCTTCTGGGTCGCAGACCGAAGGCCCGACTTAGCGATCCCTGTGGAAGGACATAGAACGATTAGTTCGTGACCTTGACATACTGCTATTCAATCGTTTCTGAACGCAAGGCGCAGCGAACTCGTAAAACTCTTTTTCAAGATTTGATTAGTTCGACTAATCCAGTAAATCGTACATTTATATCGTGTTTCGTGTGTGTTTAATCGGAGAAATGTCATAAATACGATGACAGAAGTTTCATCAAAATATTATATTTAAATTATTCATCTGATTTGTAAGGACTTTCCTGTTTACTGAAATTCTGGGTCCAAAGGAGCCTCGACTGTTTAAGGATGTCCTGGAGGTACAATGGGAGACAAAAGTACGAGAAATTCGAAATTCATTAATATATTGTCAATGAAAGCCATTCACGAGTATATTTTGCATGAAAAAATAGATTAATTTAAAGAGCTTTCGTTTAATTAGTGAATTTCATGTTATATTTATTTTTTAATCGAATTGTCTTCATATTATAAAATATTGTAAGTGACTTTTGCGAATGATTGTACCCTCTGACTTGAACTTCAATAAATTTGTGATATTCACACCATATATAAAATTACGCAATAAAAAGTTAAAAATAAATATTTAAATGAATTGATAGTACCTCGGAAAGCAATATATCTGGTTATTATTGAAAGTAAACAGTTGAAATAATAGTTTACAATTTTTTGCTCTGTAATTGTTTAGTGAATCCTAACAAATTTTTAATGTAATTAATTACGTAATTTTTTACTATATCTATTAAAAAAATGAAGTTTCTAGTTGCGTTTTTCAAGGTTTAAATAGGGTTTGAAGTGGAATTTTATGAATTCTCCATAAGAAGACGTGTTAAAATGTGCAAACTTTAAGTCGCTATAAATATTAAACAGTGCAGTGAATCGAACCCAAACCTTGGTAAATTATCAAAAATTTTGTTGCGTTTTTAATTACCTCCAGAACATCCTCAAGAATTTAGTTGTGATTAGATTTTTTAAATTTAATACGAGTCCGGTGCACCTTGATCCGACTATAGGTTTCGCTATAACTAAGGAAACGATGATCAGATTGAGGATGTTAGTGGATGAACAACTTGATTATGGTTTCTCATGCGACTTTAGGTTTTTTGTTTTGTAGAAACAATGTCTGAAGGAGACAGGTAGATTGATCAACCGTATGATTGTAAATTGATTCTTCGAGATGACCATTATGGTTTCAGCAGAAAGATGTCCAAGTACATCCTCTATGAAATAATTTCTTAAGAAAAATAAATCCGACAAGAGAAGCCAAGATAAGGGTCAGTGAACTGATCGAATGACAAATACGATGTCGAAGTGTTCAGAGTTTTCGTCAGAAATTGTATTTCGAGATTGAACTTGAATGATCCACGATTCCATGATCGGCGATCGGTATAAACTGTTTTTTTTCTCGTGAACGAAAGAAGTGAGATCGAAACGTTGAGCATGAGCTTCGTGTGACCGCGAGTAGACAGAATGGCGGACGATTAGAAGAAACGGTTAATACTTCTGGGTATGATGATCGAGCAGTTATCACGCGAACAAGAAGCAGTTAAAAATCAAACGGACGTCAACATATTTAATCTGGCGATTGAAAACAACACAACACGATGATGATTAAAACCAATGATGTTTCACGAGGGAGTGGAAGTAGTTGCTATGAAGCGGAAGATAGAGAAGGGTAAAGCTGGCGATCGAAATTGGCTAGCGTTTCTCAAAATTGATAATCTCTAAAATGAAATTTCAAAAAGGATTTAATTAATTCTATTAATCCGTCGCCTTAAAGTATCGTGTCTGACTCGTGATGTAGATTCTGAACAGATTCAGATAAAAATGAATGTTAATAATTTCCTTTAAACCGCGATAAAATTCTATTTTTGTTTTGTCAAAATACATCCATTGGAGAACATGTAGGTACTAGAGCTCGGACTTTTACCCGGGTACCCGAGTACCCATGAGATACCCGGGTAGAACAAAACTACCCTACCATAAATGATTTTGTGCAATTTAAAACAATAATGTAATTAAAAGAACGTTGATATATTAATTTAAATTTATTAAAATCGTTCAAGAGAATAAGTAGTCGTAATATGAAATTAAAAAAGAACGTTGATATATTAATTTAAATTTATTAAAATCGTTCAAGAGAATAAGTAATCGTATTATATCGTCTGCTTTTTCCTATTGATGCAAACGATTTTTATTTTGCATAAAGATCCGCAGTGTATTCATGAGATACCCGGGTACTCGGGTAATTTTTGTTTACACGAATACCCGGGAATTCGGGTAATGCTGTTTATCCGAGTACCTGGGTACCCGAGTAATTTTTGTTTAGCCGGGTATCTCACAGGTAACCCGGGTACCCGGGTATCTCATAAGTCACAGCTCTAGTAGGTACACAATAGCTATAAAATTGTCTCCTTTTTAGAAAATTGCGATTCACAAAAAGGTGTTTTGATAATTGAAACCGTGAAGTAAATTGTAAAGCAAGGGGTTAATTGCAAGACAAACTCTTGTTTATTAAACAGATGGAATAATTAGCCATTTTCGATGTTACTGGAGTGAAAAGAAAATTTCGAACGGCTACCGAGCAATGATCGGGGACAAATGACGAAGAAACACGTACGATGACACGCAAAGTAGATGATGATGGGCGCATACCTGTGAGCTCTTCCACGACAACTAGTAAAGGACGAAACAAGGTCGATTAAGAACCCACACACCGTGACTTCCACATTGAAATCATCAGTTTATATTTACACAATGGCATCGTCATCGTTATTATAATTAGTTTGTTTAGGTGGCTAGAAATCGAGCGTCTGCGGGCATTTCGTTTCAAACGCGACATTCACTACAATTAAGATGTGTATACCCTTCTTGTTTGGGAACGGGACACTCCGATTAACATACATTGGAAGGTGATAAGGTAGCAATCGACTGTTTCCAATCTTTTCCTTTATCCTTTATGTACAAGTGTTTACAGTGTGGCGGCGATACGGACAGCCCTCTGAAGGAAAATATAGTCGAGGATAATTATAGGGGTCGCGATTACTCGCTCGTAATTCGTCCGGCTATCCAGAACCATAAAAAAGAATTAATCATGGAAGGGAATGATCAACGAAAACTGTAATCGTGTTCTTAATTTTTTGTCCAGTTTCAAGTTCAGCAAATCCTATAATTAATATTTCTGTTCTTAGATCAATTTAAAGGGCAGAAAAGGAGAGAAGTTACGAAAGGTATAAAATGCAACAAAAAATTGATCGAAGCTAAATGTATGCGAAATTCTGATCAGGAGTAAGAGGATGTCAAAATTCCAGAGACAGTCGAAGAAAAAAGAACGGGTTCTGGCTTAGGTGAAGGTGTTCCGAGGTTCCTGGAGGATCGACGAGTTACGAGCGCAGAATACCAACCAGATTTCCCTAAAAATTTCACTAACAAGTTAAGCTCGTGATTTGAGAATGTCTCGAGGCCGACTGTCGCGCATCGCGACGAGTCATCTTCTCGAGAGAATCATTTTCTTCGATGACCGATCGCTGCGATCGCCGACAAGATACGAGGGTTTACAAGATTTACAAGTAGACAATCTATCCGGGAAGTGAGTAGGATGATTTTTTTATCCGGCGTTCACCTACGCACAAGAGTGCATTACCTCAGTCTTTCTTCTTCTCTACCGATTTCCGAAGCGGGACTTTCAAAAACGCGAGTTCGTAAATATCTAGAAAGTGGAATCGAGCTCGGAACGAATCTCGCAAACTCGGACACCGTTGCCACGCAATCGGACGCTCGTTTTGTCGTCCGTATTTGTCGAGGTTCGTACAATCGAGATCGATATCGTGAGGATCGTTCGATCGTCGGCGTGGCGTCGGACGAGCACCATCTCCAATGAATAATCTCGTTGATTCGACGCGAAACACACGTTCGACGCTTCGTCGACGATCGTACGTTGTTGACCAGGAGACATCCTCCATGCTGTTTGATGGGGAGGATGTCTCCTCGTCTCTGATGGGTGATCTAAGATAACGATGAGTATCTACTATGTCTCTACGAAGATCTTGGAGTGTGCAACGTGGACGCTAGATCGCGGTTTCTGATCATGTTTCCGCGAGAAATTAGAAATTCAATTAACGCAATTAAACACGCGATTTCATCAGGAATATAAACTTTTTTTAGAGACTCTATAGACATGGATACAGGACTACAGTAAAAACATGATTAATTAAAATAATTTATGCGTGTTTTAAACGTAACTTTTACACGTAATTTTGTAATAATTTCTCAGCCGATTAACAATAAAAAATTACCGAATGGGATCGAAGAGCGATCCATCGTGCGCGTTGCACCCTCCACAAGATTTGTTTCGAAGTTTCCCGCGGGGTGTCGATCGCTTAATCCTTGATTCTCCCTAACGGAGAAACGAACTGTAGTCTTATAGATCGTAGCAACCTCGGGGAAACTTCGAGCGCAACCAGGCCTCATGAACGACAACCTCGGTGTCTCGACGATAGAGTAATGTACAGAGACGTAGGCGAAAGAAAACGATGGATTAATATAGATCTAGATACATGTACGTATATATACATATATACCGAACCTTTTTCAAGTAAAGAAGACTGCAGGTCTGCGACGATCCACATGATGCAGGGACAATGATTAACGTTAGGTCCGAGCTCATAGCTCACAGCTTGCGACCCTTATCGCGCGGAGGTTCGATCGCGTCGCGGTTATGGTTGCGCGCGTTCATCTCCTGTTCGTCGATACCGTGCGGAACGTATTAGAAAAATATTTCATCTCGGTAAACTGAATACCATACCTGAGCAAAACTGGAAGTTTCATCGATTCTTCATCTCGAGCGCTATTTTCTTTTTCTGGATTAATCGGAACGATGATCGATTACGGACCGTCGTGATCGTCGCGAAGGGATCGTACCCTCCGCTCGATAAGGGTCAAGCGAGTTTTCGGGATGCACCGAGATTAGGAGAACGTTTTACTTTATCTTTTCGAATTTGTTTACGGCGGAGCGAGCGTCGTTACCTAAGCGATGCCATGCAATCGTGCGAATGAGAAACGAAAGAATCGAGACAGAAAGAAAAACATAGTAAAATATTTACAGAAATGAGATGGCCAAAGAGACTGATTCGATAGTTCGGAAAAGGTGCATGGTGTACAGAGTCCCCCTTGGGGAATGGCAGCTCGAGTGGTTTTCTTAATTGAAGATGATTGATTCTCAACGAATGAATTTGTCGAATTTAAATGTTTCTCGCTCGAGCGACCATCGAAAGCAATGCGTGACGGTGATTTGTCAGTGATGGCTTTTTGTATAATGGTGTTTCGAGATGTGATGCAATGGTGTTCAGAGTGGCAAAGAAAGTCGTCCGTTAGCAGAGTGACACTCGGATGTTATTCAAGGCAGATTGCTTCCACAAGTGGTTTCGTTTCTTGAATATTTACCTATTTTTGCCAACGAAAATCCCGTCTACTTTTAGCATTTAGCGACTGAGGCGGGCTCAGTGTTCTCTCAAATATTTATTCTCTTACTTAAGACCCCGTTACGTTTCGAACTGTCATCTATCTGACGTCCCTTCGTTCTCATATCTGGCGATTTCTTTGAAAAGTACCACTCCATAGATAACTACTGAAATCAATAAAGATTAGTCTTATTTTTATGCGGTTGCGGGGACTCGTTAGAGATTGTTTGTAGCGTGTGACTGGTCTCGACTGGTTATGGCAATTTAGTGTCCTGTGCAGTGGGAGCTAAACGCAGAGTGTGCTTCTTCGTTCTCTTTCGAATAAACTAATATGCGTTAGATTCGTCATAGCTCGAGAAGTTTATGATTTTTGGTACCCAAGGTCATTAAATTGTTCAACTCCCCGTATACTGTGTTTCTTCCTCTAATTTTTTAAGTAGCTTTAATAATCAACCAACGTTCAAAAGAATCTACACACTGTTTCTTCCAAATCTTTCAAACAGGACCTACCAAGAACATAAATTCTTTTTCAAGGTCCTTTACGTTGACCACATTATGTAAGCTGCTAGCACCAACAGTAACAAACAAAAGTTGTACAGAAAAAAAGCGATCGCGATTACCAACGATAAAGCCAATAACTTTGGCGGACCTCGGTGACCTTCCAAGCCTGTGAACTCTTTTTCAGATACACCGAAGGTACGCTTCGTGTTAATCTGATTGCAGAAGCTACACAGTTCTAGCATCGGCGACTGGGTAAGAAGCGATCTGCCAAGAATTGCCCTCGTACCCCGTGCAAGTTTGAATAGATAGATAGATAGATGTAGAGAGATAGAGTATACGCTAAGAAGATGGAGTACCAACGAGTACCCGGTGCAGTCGTGTATGGACCAGGTGGTGTTAAATCTATGCGGTACGTTACCCTGAGGCTGGATCTGCGTCTATCGACCGTGCCAGTGTGATTAGCCGTCATGTGCAGGGCCGAGAGGGAGCTCTGATGATGCTGAAGGTGCAGCGCCCTGCTTCCACGACCGAGGCTACCCCCTGCGCTCACGGTGCTCATCGGACGACCCCCGCCGCTGCTGTTCCTCGGGACCACCTCCAGCTGACTTCTACGCACACGCACACCACGCTTCATGCACGCCTTTCTGCGTACACGCACTCCTCAGACCCGCTTATATGCACACACCTCCTTTGGTGACACCGCGGACACACACACGTTCGGCACAGTTTGCAGCGAACCTCTTTCTCTTTATTATTCTGCACCGCCCCCTTTGTTGCTACGATAGTACTCTCTTAAGTTTGCTATTCGCTAGACTCCGGACGTTTATGCGAAATAACATGTTTGCGCGTCAAGTGCAAGATGCAGGAGCTAAATTTGTATTCTTCGTTAACCCTCATCCACACTCCGTGGTACCCGGGTACCTATTTCAAATTCATTCACATAATATTCAATATTTTTCAATTGATATGTCCTTCATCTTTTGCGACGTCTCAAATCTACTTTAGATGAATTAATATCCTTGGAATTAAACAAATATTTTGACAACATTTCACAAAAAAAACTCCCAAACCTTTTTTTCCGCATTCGCTATGATGAGGGTACCCGGGTACCACAAGGCTCAAGTAGGCAAATTAGATCCTATATAATTGTCTCGCCAAAAACCAGTGGGGATAAAAACTTGGCGGAAAAGCTCGATAGTAGCGAAGACGTGCCATAAAAAATCTCCAGGTCATGCGGGGCTAGCTATCAGGTATACAGGGTGTCCCAAAATTCGTGTACTTCCCGGAAATGGGAGGTTCCTTGGGTCATTTGAAGCGACATTTTCCTTTACAAAAATGACGCCAGCGACTTTGTTTAGGAGTTATTAACAAAAAACACAGACCAATCAGAGCGCGGCTAGAGCAAACTAAGTCCGACTCAGCGACAGGTCCCGTTTAGCGTGGCGGCGCCATTGGTCGAGCCAGAATCAATCCGCTGTAGCCGTGCTCTAATTGGTCCGTGTTTTTTGTTAATAACTCATAAACAAAGCCGCAGGCGTCATTTTTGTAAAGGAAAAGTACACGAATTTTGGGACATCCTGTATGCATGAACCTGACCAAGGACCCTCGCTGGGGGCTGGTAGCGACGATGACGCTACAACAGTATGTATATGGGTACCCGGGTACCTCTTCGTGTAGAATCGTATAAAAAATTACCCGTGTGGATGAGGGTTAATCATTTTAATGTGATGACAATAATATATTTTATCTCTGTTCTTTAGAGAGTTCTTAGCTCTCTTAAGGTCTTTTAATAATTTCACTATTTTAAGTTGCACTTGCTCATTTCTGTTATAAATGCATCAAATCCGGAGTCTAATAATGATACTCAGCGTTAACAGATCGAGGGATCTGTATGTTAAATAGTGGGGGATATGCTGTATAGTTTTCTTTTAGTAAATGTCAACATACTCATACTAATGATTCTTTTCTACGTTCGGCACGCTACAATGTAGCATCTACTGTAGTCCAGGAATAATTTGAGATTTTTTTATCTTGGATCCTAAACTTTTCAAATTCAAGTGAGCACTACCGCATCAAGCTCGAGCACTCTTTCGTGACGGGACGTGAGGTGCTTCTTTAGGGGTGCGAATCCAGGATGGTTTGCTATTATAAATAGTTGCTGGTGTGGTGGATGGGATGGGGTTGAGCAGAGTTGGGAAAAAATTGATGAGTAAAGAAATGGAACTGAAACTGATGATGCTACTTTAACCCCTTTGCATTCTCTATTATAAGGAATCCGAACATACTATTGAAGTAAATTTTTTAAAGAACGGGGTAGAGGTGTAAAGGATAATAGAAAATTTTCAGGGGTTAGGGTCCGAAGGGGTTGTTTGTATAAAAAGAAAACAGTGCAGAGGATATGGAGGGAGGTAAGATTAAAAATCGTTTTGGCACACAAAATCTATCGTGATCGATAAACATTCGAAATTGAAGGCTCGCTGCAAGTGCTCGACGTTAGGACCAGATCGATCATAATGAATATCTAGTTACAACATAAATATACATACACAAGCATTTTGTGCACCATTGATATATATATAAATATATATGTATATAATAGAAGAATGTATATATGATATTCGCTGGACACCGGATGCGCAGGATCGTCCGCGGAGGATCGACCGAGACGCAATCGGGGCCAACTGGTCAATTGGAATAAACACCGAACAGTCAAAAATGTAAATATCAAAGTTGGCAAATTAGAAAAAGGTAAAAGGAACCATAATGCATACTGGTGTAATCCATGGTTACATATTGAATCGACGCAACGAACCATACACATCTATATTGCTTTCTTCATTTTACTAATCGAAAACACTGAAAATATTCTAATTCAAGTTTTAGGAAATTGTCGCAGAGAATATCTGTGCAAACTCATTTTGGAAATTTCGGGCTGTAGAAGCATCCAACACTGGCCGTCCACAATGTCTGCAGCTTACAAACTTGTTGGAAAACTTCCGGATCTAGCGTCATTTTACTTTGTCCTCATTACTTCATTCCGTTTCCACCGTGCATTTAATTGAATAAATGTTATAGTGTATTGGTTAAGCAAGTTCACCAACATTGGAGCGAGCTTCTGAGCTCTGGAATTGAACAGACAAGCTCTAAAGACGGACGGAGACTAAATGATGGTCCTCAAGATTCTAAACTCAGGTTTTAAATGGGAACTTATTTCGGTATTTCTAGTATTAAACAAACTTTAAGGCAAAGCAAGGAGTCTTTGATGGCGCTCAGATGAAGGATGGCTCTCGAGATTCTCGAGCCCAAGTTGTCGATCTTAACTTATGGGTTTCCTTCGGAACAGCGTATTAAATGGCTCGGCACTTGTTAAACAAACTCTAAAAACAGAGGCAAAGCAAGGAGGCGGACTATCAGGTGGCGTTCAGCTAAAGGATGGTCCTCGAGATTCTCGAGCTCAGGTTTCTGATCGGAACTTGTGCGTTTTCCTCGGAGCAGTGTTCGAACTTGTTGGGCCACGGATCACACCAGAATTACTAATATTAACATGTGCTGTACATAGCGCAGTGCAGTGCAGGCGGCAGCTGTGGGCTACGGCTCAGCTATGAAAGACATTACCGATGGATCCGCGATCGAGTGGACTGCAGACCCAGCGAATTAGCTGCGGTGCCGAGTACAATGTTTCAAGAACCATTTCATCCGGGTATGTTTGTATATGTACATTATGTCGACTGTACTGTACTGTATTTACGTGTGTGTATTCCCGATATATCCAAGTATGGCGTGTGTATTACGGATGAGAGTACTTAGGCTACGGGGCGGGTCCCGAGCGACCCCGACCCGATCTAGGCCTGCAAACTTTGGCGAGTTGGTCGGGGTTGCCGAGATCCTGCGTGTACATTTACCTCACTGCGAATCGATCATTTTGATCATGATCGTCACTCCGGTCTTTCCGAGACCTTCGTGACGGGTCTGATGTTTGATGTCGATGTCTGAATGAACTTATGTAACGAGCAGCGACCTTTTTTCTGGGGAACCCAAACAGCTTCGGAAGCTTAGATTTAGGGTATTGTACGGTGGTCCCTCGTTACATGAACGTAACGGAGTTGCTTGGCACACGAAAAATAAAATTGTCACTCTAGATCACTCTAGCCTATTTACTCAAGTGAGTTCTTAGGACTGCACTAATTTTATCGATAGTGCGCCAAAGGCAGAAAATCGGGATTATGATTCGACTCTTAACGAAGGAACACCGTACCTTCGAGTACGCGTGCTCCGTTCTCTCACACTTCTCTCTCTCTCTAGCAAAAATTGTAAACAATTACTCGATTATTTACAATCTCCCGCCGTTAAGAATGCGTTATCTTAAACGATACCGATGCGGACTATTAGTATAAGCTTGCCGGTTGCTATAGTTATTTACAGATGTCTCGGGACACGATAATTAATATTCGAGCCACGTGCTCTCTCGAACGTAGAACGTTGTTGCGATCATTTTACGATATACTTCGAAAGTAGAAACCTTGAAAAAATCGAGGCCTGTAACACTTCTACACGCGACTTTATACAATAACAAACGTCTTCGAAGCTAATCGCGTGGCACCTCTGCTTTTTTCCACGGAACAGTCGAGCTCTCAACGGTCTCGACAATGTCCAACGCGAATTCGAAATAATTGACAGTGACTCAACGAACGTTTCCCTGTGGATAGCTCTACCTATAGAAGACGATGAAAAAGAACCGCGAGATTTGATATTATACATAGATAGTCTCTAAACGTCGTCCGTGCTGGAAGTGGCGGTCTCATTGACTTCGAGTGCGATTGTTAACCGGTGTACAATCGACAAGCTGCGACGTCGGTGCTCAAACGAACACGAAATCTGTTTGAAGTAACCTGTTGCGTGGTCCGAGCTCGAGAGAACACCAGGACACGCGTGAAACACGTCCAACTTGTTGCCATTAGTTTGTGCACGAACTGCTTCGCTATGTTTTTATCGGTTACCTAGTTATGGTGGATCGTGGGCAGTAGCAGCACGTTGTGGATTTTTATGCAAGATGATTTTTATGAAGAATAAATTGTAATTCAAAGACTTCCTTTGTAAATATGTGCACTCTTTCTCTCTGTTTTAATCTTTAATTCGACCTCTCTTGAAACAGTACCGATCGTTACTTTGCACTCTTGGGCGTCTCGTTAGTCGAGAATTCATTATTCAAAGTTCATAAGCTCAAAGGAGGGATGATTAGCACAGAATATACTAGAGAAGTACGAGGGAACATGCTGAAGAAAAATGTTAGACTGCAGTTGAAAGGAAAGAATCCTTTTAGCAGTTACGAAAAAAAAGATTAATGAGTCTACTGAGGAAAAAGATGAAGAATATTACTGCGTTGCTTACATGAAATAACACAAGCAAGCCAAATGAAAAATTTCGTTCATCACTTACAATTGCGAGAACTATAGTAATACTACAAATTTTTGTTTTAATAAGTTTCCGCTACTCTGTCTATCTTTTTGTTCCTGGTCATCGCTCGACCCAAAGTGAAATTATTGTCTCTCTCTGTAAAGTTATTTTCCCGTAATTCTATTTTATAATTAATATGTTGCTACTGCCCATGACCTACCCTATGGATACGTTTATCTGCAATATTAATGTTTTTTCTGCAGTCCATGCCATTTCATGAAGGGCAACGTGCCCGATGAGGATCTCTCGAGCAAGGACAGTTGAAATGAAAACGCGAGAACGATGAATCGTGTTTTCGTGTCGATCTCGTTATGTCGATTAGTGAGCGTTGTCCAATGTCGCCTCGGGATGATAGAAGACTGAGTACCTTGCTGGAACGACGAGGGCTTCCAGTTCGGCGGTCAGGTGTCGTCTGATCATGTGTTTAGCTGGTGGTATTCCCAAGGCTGTGGCCATCGTGTCGCCGGTGAAGGATGGTTCGAGCACGACCAGGGCACCGTGCACACCGGAATCTAGTTTTAGACGTTAATCAGTCTTCCTATCGTTCGAAACGAGCCGAAAAATCGGGCCACTGGAGCTACAAAAATGGCATCTTGCTTTGCAAACATTTTCCGTCACAAAATTGGTGTAAAATATTTTTGCATTTTGATTTGATGCATTGCATTGTTCTAAGAATCTTTGGGTCCCATGGAAATCACCGACACAGTTTTCATCGACTTCAAATTTGACCGACAATGAATTTAACCGGCAACACCTTTAACCGACAGCGGGTTTGATCAACACAGGTTTGACCGACAATGATTTTAGATTCGTTGTCGGTCAAATTCGTTGTCGGTTAAATTCGGTGTCGGTTAAATTCGGTGTCGGTTAAATTCGGTGTCGGTTAAATTCGTTGTCGGTCAAATCTGGAGTCGGTGAACTGTTGTCGGGGAAATCTGAGTCGATGATTTCCATGGGACCCGATCTTTATGGTGCGAAGTGCCATTTTTGTAGAATATTTTCACAGAATTCTGTGCCGAAGTGAGGTCGTTGAGTTAATGATAAAATGAAACTGATACCAGGTATCAAACAAATTAAAATGAGAAAACTTTGGTGAATAGATTTCCTTCGAATACTGGAACGAGCGTGTAGATTGAATTATTCGTCCCTTTCGATGGGTTCGGTGGCTAATTATAGACGTACCTTTCAAGTTCTCAGCGTATTCAGTTAGATCGATGTTCCTCGCCCACCGAATGAACCTCTGGTTCGTCCAAACCAGAGGATCCGTGTCGACTTGCTCGCACTGGTGTCTTCTGACTGCTAATGCCTGCCGAGGAATACGATTAACAATGTCCTTTGAGCGTGATCAAATTTACAGTAAATGAACACAGTCGTGTCGTCAATCCTTAAACACTAGACCGGTTGAAAAATTTCTTCGTATTTCCCAAAAGAAATTTTAAACTTTAATAAATTTAATTTATCAGTCGTCCTATTCGGTAAAAAATTTCATTGACACCTGTCTGGCAATCTTTCACTGTTCGACAGATTTTATTCAGGCAGTGTAGCTCGTTAATTTATACATACTAGACATTTGGAAAATTCTTTTTACCTGGCGATCGTAGTTGAGCATCCGCAGCAAATGGATGCCGTGCACGATACTAGCTTGATGGAACTTCCTGGTGACACCGAGCAGCTTCTCGAGTTCCTTTTTGCCGAGGTGATCGAGCATCCTGGCGTCCACCATATTGGTAGCGAAACTCTCGGAATATTGTGCGAGTCCAAGGTCTGGCAGCCACTCGGAGCTGACCCACGTGTGACCTAGTTGAGCAATGCATGGATACCGAACTAGACTCGGATGTCGATGCTCCTCGATAGCTAAACGTAATTTCTTTCGGTGGAGGGGGTGCGTGACACCCAACCCTGCCTCCAATTCTGCGTCGCTCAGCTCCAGCAGTACCTACACAATTTCCAAACAATTAGAAACAGGACTTGGGCGCCCTTCGGGACATTGCTGCCCTAAACAATTCTCTTAGAATAAAGAAAATTCTTAACAAAATTTCTTCAACAATTACTAGACTCAAATAGTTTCTCGCAGGAATTTTTGCTACAGTGGTTCTCCAGTTTGCAAGCACTCAAATCAAGAAGAATTGAGGAGTTAAATTGCTACTCATACTTATTCTGTATTTAATTATTTCAGCTTGTATCCAGTTGCTTTAACAGAATTTAATTAATTATTTTCTATGTATAAGAAATTTGAAATAAAATGATGAATTTTTGCATGTCTAAGTATTGTCACGACTAAGTAGAATCGTCAAAAGCAAAATGTTTGGTAATTATTTATTTCAGCATTATAAGCAATGTTTTTGACAAGAGTTGATGTCAAATCGAGTTACGTTTTACAAGATTTACCTTTCCAGACTGTACCCTTTACCTCAGCTTTGTATTATATTAGGATATCTTTTCTTGTCGTGCGTCCGCTCCCACGACTAGAAAGGTTTCCTCTTTATTAGGTTTTTATACTTAGTTTTTAGAAATTTATTTTTTTTTAGTCTAGACAGAGCGGATTGTAACATCAAACCGCTATGATTTCTCTTTGTTTTAATAGCTTTACTAGGTATAAGTACTATTTTTTTTATTTGTGACACGTTTAGATTAAAATTTTTTGACGATGTAATCACTGACAGGTAGAAAAATAAAAAAAAGAAGAGATTTACCTTTCCAGACTTGACGTTTTCGGCGCATCGCGGACCATACTGTGGCATCCCAAGAGCAACCTCTAACCATGCTAACACCGTCGGTGCCCTCCATCGTTCCATAGGCACGGATGCGGCTTCTCTAAGTAAACGAAGTTTCTCTGCGTAACCTTCCTCGGTAAGAGGTGACCATGATCTATATGGATCGAAGCCGTCGGAGCCCTCGTTGCTTCCGCTCCCACCGCTCGAGTTGTTTGCAGCCTTTCGATGCCGGGAACGGGCGAACACTCTGAAATCCCGATTTAAAATGCGGTTTTCAAACTCCGCAGACTCTTGAGAGTCACCTATTTTATCACCATCGGGGCCATTTTCGTGCTGCCATTTCCATTCGCTTGTAATTTCATAGTGACTGCGGCAGCTGCAGTTATTATTATCGGACCGAGCCATATTTTAATCACAAGCGGATCAATTTTATAATCGACGATAAATTCTATTAATAATAATTTTGTGTGCTTCTTATATTTAATTATTATTACGAAAGTGAGCCATTTTTATCATGTCGTATGGACCAATTTTTTAACAAAGGTCTAATTTTGTTACTATGTTGACCATTTTCGTGCTACTCAGATATTAAATCTAGATTATAATTGTAAAATAGGTTTGCTACCATTATTAGCAGACTCAGGCAATTAATTTGTTTCTGATCGTTTTAATTACGCGTATCTATCATTCGAATCGTGAGTCACGGTCCCTAGTTCATATAAAACTCTTATAGAAAAAGTACCATTTTCATTTTTTCCCGAATTTTCCATTTTTCCGGGCGACTTTTCCAATTTTTATATATATTTTTAATAAATTAAAATATTTTATAAAAAATAATTTATATATATTTTTTTATATACTTTATATATATTTTTATTTTAATATATTTTTAAAATTAGTCAAATCGGTCCGGTCGTTCTTAACGTTTATCAACGAACAGCATTTAATTTTTATTTATATAGATAGATATATAGGTAGATTACGAACCAGTTTTTAAAGTTATATAATTTAAGCTAGCAGTACCGTGTATAGAATGATCAGAACAGCCCACAGAGGTTCTAATATCGCTGTGTGTTCGCGAACGACGGCTCTCACCTGGAAATAGATCCCCACGTGCCTCCTCGGGTTGCTGAAGAACGCGAATGCGCGGCAGGTGCCGCGATAGGTGTGTTTTGTTTGCTCCTCCTCGGTTCGGATTCCAACGGGCTCGACAGCTGTTCCACCGATCGCGATAACGACGAGTTGTCCATAGACCTAGAGAACGCGTTCAGGGGTGACAAAGTGGGGCTGCAGTCCTTCGGCGTGGTCGCTGCTGAAATTAAACATAAACAGAACCGTAGATCATCGACTCATTCTACCGATCCCACGGCTAACACAATATTATCGCACCCTGGAGATTGACCCCTCGCTTCGTAACACTTTTCCTACCCCTTCTGCAAAGAATCACTTCGTCTCTTATCATTTCTCAATGGAAAAGTTCATTTCTAGTTACCATCACATTTAATGTAAATTGCACATGCATTCGTTACTCTGCTCTTATGTTTACCAGCCTTTCTTAGTCGTTCCTTGATCGCTTAAACATTACATCAACATGTACAAATGTTTACAATGTTGTCAAATTATGTACCATTTTATGCGCAAACATTTTTATAACTTTCACAGCTAAATCGCAAAGGATGGCTAAAGTTAGAAATTTGAGAACTGAGACTTTTTGAGGAATTGAAGGCGTGAAACGATTAAATTAGTTGTGTTTGTTGATTATCGATCGTAGGGTAGTTCACAACAAAAAGTCTTCGATCAGAATTAAATTAAAGCAATCGTGCTAGTTTGGTTAAACTTTCAACGTTTCGATCCCAATATGGATCCTTTTCAAGAAAGAGGAAACAACTGCGTCTGTAAATTTTTAAAAGAGTTTTCGATAGTTTTCAATAGGTTTAAATTAGTGTTAATTGCATGGGGACCAATAGGCTCCGATGGTAAACTATCGGAAGCAAAAATTAGGATATCACACTGTGAAAGTTAGGGAAGTATGTTACTCTCTCCGGCGATCGGCAGCGGAATCGCCTGCTGCGATTCTCGGCTATTTCATCGACACGGGTATCTCATAAATCAATAGCTGTGCTTGGTAGTCCTCTCGAGAAAGACGAAGAAACGGAAGGAGAGGATGATCGTCGAGTAGAACAAAGAGAGAGAGAGAGAGAGAGAGAGAGAGAGAGAAGAGAGGCGCAGAGAGAACAGCCAGACAGAAAGAGGAGCAACGAAGAAAACGGAAGAGGACGGACGAACAAAACGAACAAAACAGAGTCAGAGAAAGAGGACAGCTAGACAGAGAGACAGACACAAGCAAGAGGAGTCCACTGGACAGTGGAGGACGACGATGAAGAAACGGAAGGAGAGACGACGATCAGCGATTATGTTTGGACACTTACACTGGTATATGTGGGATGGTGCAATGGAGGAAACCACGGAGATGCTGTCCATGTCGAGACCGCTCCCCTCGACCGTAATTGTCGGTGTGCCTGCGCGGAAATGTACAACGTATAGCAAAAAAAAAATGAAAAAAGAAATTTTGCGTTTGAAACCGGTGTATCGTTTGTCTCTCGACTTACAGCGAGCAGTGAAAACATGCGAGGAAGATTTCCTTGTTGAATTTCGATTTCCGTTTCATCATTCTCTCTGTGCGTGTTTTTCAAAATTCCTCAGATTTGTCAACGAAAAATTTTTCTACTGAAAATTGTATTTGGAGATGAGTTTTGTACACTCGACTGGACACACGATCGTGGGACAGTGCAGTTCTTTTGGGGACAGAATACAACAGACTCGCACATATTTGTTTGTCATTCTTTCGTAGCACAATTAATTTCAAGTCTTTCCCAAAGGATGCCTTTTAAATATTCTCAATCTTCTCAGAATAATTTCTTTTGAGTCTTTCAAGAGGAAATTCTTTCAAATTGGAATTGTATGTGTAGATTGGATTAGCGAACGCAATGTGTGAGCTGTTGTGCTTGGAAGTATGCGAAACTAGAGTTGCTTTAACAGAATTTAATTAATTATTTTCTATGTATAAGAAATTCGAAATAAGATGATGACTTTTTGCATGTCTAACTATTGTCACGACTACGTAGAATCGTCAAAAGAAAAATGTTTCGTAATTATTTACATTAGGGGCTTCCTCATCGATTTTGATGGCCTTGAAATATATTATCAAGGTCATCATCCTGAACAACTTTTCCCTATACATGTTACCGCCGCTTGGCTTTAGTTTTCCCGATATTTGCAAAAAAACTATTGCTAATAACTGTATTGAATTTTCTCTCTTGGATTTTCGTATAACAGCATAGGCGATTGCGTAACGGCGTTTCTAACCAAACACAAAATGAATAACACAGGTATATAATATATAACATATATGTAAAAGGATTTTTCGATATAAAAGGAAAATCCAGAAGTAGTCTTTCAAAATTGAAAGCACACCCTATGTATGTATGACAAGACTGAGACTCCACAGCGTGTTTAGAAGCAAAATGTAAAGAAACGCCGCGCCGGGACGGGCTTACGTTGCCACGGAGCTTGCAGGAATACGAAAAATTCAATACAGTATTAGCAATAGTTTTTTGCGAATATCTGGAAAGCTAAAATCGAGCGGCGGTAACGTGTATAGGAAAAAGTTGTTCAGAATGATAACCTTGACAACATATTTTAAGGTCATATAAATCGATTAAGAATATAATTACCAAATGTTTAAAATGATCAAATTGAGGATTGAATTAACTCTTCGAGTTATATTTTGTGTATCGATTTAAACCATTGTCTGTTTGGAAACGTTTTATTCCATGGACTGTGGACACGCGGAGGATATTCACGAAATTCGCGCGCACGCATGCGATCGGCTGCGAAGTATGTTTGTCCTAGACGAAATCGATCAATCCGTTTTAATGCACGGACACGGCGAGCCTCTGGCTGAATAATACATGAAGGAAATGCGCTCGATTAGCCCCGCCACCTACGTTCGGCTAACATTCGCGGTTGACGGAGCTATCTCTTCTCTCTTTTTCTTTTTCATCTCTTCTTCTTCTTTTTATTTCCCTCCCTTTTCCGGCAACGAGCGCGGCCCAACGATCCGACGGGATGCACCGTAATGCACTTTAACTAGGCGATTAATCTTGCCGCTCTGGTCGCACACCTAAGCGCAGGAATCGTTGCGAGTCGCCCTGACATTCGGATGAATAATAATGGCGATTACGTTGTTACGCGTCACTCGACTTCATTCGTCAAGACGATTACCCTCGGATGACTTCTGCGCGATTACGTTGTATTATGGGTTAATTAAAACCGGCACGCTCCGCTCCGGGGCCCTGTTGCTTCGGTATCACGACTAACAGACTTCCCTATGCATCCAGTTGTTCATTAAACGTTTTTAACGTGCCGTGATTTGAACATTTTATTAGTTGAGTAGCTTCAACATTTTCTTGAGGCGAAATAATGTGAGAAAAATAGTCCGAGGAAGCGACCCTTTACGATAAATACCGAGTACAGAAGATACTAGAAGAGGCTACAATTTTTTTTAAAATATTAGATTTTTATCTATTTGTGCAAAATAATTAACAGAATGTATGCAGGTAATTTTTAACCATTGTATCGCTATTTACACAATTTTATAAAATGCATTTCGACAGTCAATGTACGAATCATGACATTTTCTTCAATTTATGCAAAATAATTAACAAAATGTATGCAGATAATTTTTGACCATTGTATCACTGTTTACACAATTTTATAAAATGCATTTCGACAGTCAATGTACGAATCATGACATTTTCTTCAATTTATGCAAAATAATTAACAAAATGTATGCAGGTAATTTTTAACCATTGTATCACTATTTACACAATTTTATAAAATGCATTTCGACAGTCAATGTATGAATCATGACATTTTCTTCAATTTATGCAAAATAATGAATAGAATGTATGCAGATAATTTTTAACCATTGTATCACTGTTTCCACAATTTTATAAAATGCATTTCGACCGCCAATGTATGAACCATGACATTTTCTTTATGCAAAATAATTAGCACAGTGTACGCATTATTGGCATTATTTCCATTATATCATCATGTACCCAATTTTATAAATTAGCTTAATTTTATAAATTCTATTTTAAGTCTCGTTCTTTTGCAACTCTAAATCTCCGCGAAGGTCCGCAGTCTAGCGAAGAACAGCATAAAGTTTTTCTCACGCAGTTTTTTAAAGGACGAGAGTCGAGATGCATCGTTGGTCGCAACAGCTGTCCACCTCGCTCTTGTAACCCATATGTTACGAGTCAGGTGTAAGCGCAATGGGGTAGCAAGCCGTTATAGGTCTCCTCTTTCGAACGACAAGCTGTAGTATTTACGAAGGCAGGTAAAAGCCATTTCATGTCGTTACGGTTACCACTAAAAAATTCAATGTACTGTCGAGTTCGACGTGAAACTAGCTGGAACGAAATATGATATCGAGCCGGACTCGACAAGGAACCACAAGAGGTTAAACAATTTTCACATTTTCAGAGCGAATCACCTAACAGCCCCCCCCATAAATAAATATAAATAGAACCCTCACCTGTAAGTTTATTGACAAATAAATCTTCCTTGTTTACTCTAAAGGTATTCAGTTTTTCTTAGAAACATCCTGCTTCTCTGATTAAAAACTTTCAGCTGGCCATCCATTTAACGTTAACACTAAACCCACCACCACCGGTTCTAGATTTATTATGTTACAATTACTGAAATAATAAAAATGATTTTAGAAGTCTAAATAAACAAAGTCTAAATAAACTCAATCTTGCAATTCTCGTAAGGGAAGATGTTCCAGTTACTTTTAAGGCTCGGTAGGTTTAGCGTTAACCCTTATCCGCCCCTCGTGTCAATCTCACACTGTTTTCCAACATTATAACCGCAAAAACCTAAGATGTAAATGTTAACTCATCAATTTGAATGAAGAAAACATCGATAAGTAACAGTTTCACTTATTTTACCGATATTTTTAACCGACTTCGAAAAAGAAGGAGGTTACTCAATTCGACCTGTATGCGCCTATTTTTCGCTTTTTTTTCTATGTATGTTCACCTATTACGCCGAGATGGATGGACCAATCGGTACGAATCTTTTGCATCTTGTAGAGTATGTCCCCGGGGTGGTCCCGTTATAAATTTTTTTCATTTTTTTTATTCAAAACGACTTTTATTGCAAAAAAGGTAATGCTTCATTTATTATTAACTGACTTTTTCGGCGTTTGCTCAGCAAAGAATGTACCGATCGCGATGAAACCTTTCACATTTAGTAGGAGATACTGCCGCGATGCTCCCAAGAGAAAAAATTTATAGAATTTGTTATTGTTAATAACTATTGCTATAGCAAACAAAAGAACATATTAGTTGGTGTTTCTCTGGAAAGATTGTACCGATAGCGATTTAATTTATTTATCACTGTGTCAATTTGACACTGAGGGACAGATTCAGTTCGTGAAATGAGAGACGGACGAGGGTTAAATAGACGAAACTGAGATCCCTTTTCCTAACTGCTGCATAAATTGATGCACGCAGAAGAATGTCATTACGATAGTCTGCGAGTTCCAGGCTGGGAATAGGCGAACCCGGGAAGTTTGTTCGAGCAGTTCGAGATAAAATGAATGGTGACTTACCATCGGTGGTGGAGTCGGATAGGTTTCCGCCCACGCTGGTCGCGCCTCCGCTCTCTCGATCGCTGGATCCCCTCACCCCGCTGTCCGCGCTGCAACTTCCGCGATCGCCCGCCTGTCCACCGGAAGAGCCTGCACCTGCCGCATTCCCGACGTTCCCAACAGTCACTCCTAGTTCTGTGCTGCCTAATGGCGGTTGAGAATTCATATGAGGGATGATACCACAGCCGCCGCCACCGCTGCTGCTTCCGGCGCCTGGCGTCGCCGCCCCATTCACGCTGCCCCGAGGGAACGAAACCAAGGACTCCTGGTCGCTTAAGCAGATACCGCCGCCGCCCCTTTCCGCCAATTGACGCTGCAACTGTTGACAGAAACAGTTCCGTTCACGATCCGTTGTCCAAACCCTTTCTTTCGCGACATCTTGTTAAGAAAAACAAGAAAATTATCCACTGTAGCCGTTGAAACAACAGAATCGGAAAAGAAACAAACAAACGGCCAACACTAGTTCTCACAATTTTAAGCGTGCGTGAAATTCTTTTTCTCTGTCTATATTTTTATTGCAGGCTTTTAGTAAGAATATATATATTTTTATAATAAAATTATTTTTTTAAATTTAATTTAATAATTTAATTATTTATAATAAAATTAATATATAATATATAAACAGTACAGCGCACATCACGTCACTCACGATTTGTATTAAAGAGTACATTAAATATACGATAAAATATATAGCTTAAGAAATATATGTACGTCGGAGGCTGATCGGTTAGGTTTTTGTTTACGTTCTTCACGCAAGGTCACTTCACTCATCTTTCCACACGTGCGCGAAATTAAAAGAAAGCGGAAACAACAATCGCTGTCGACCACTGTCCTTTTGTCCTTTATCGTATCTACCCACTGCGATTACTTTCCAAAATTCAAACGCTTTTTACTGCAGCGTAAACCGAACCGTTTTGCCGTTCATCGTAACGTTTAACAAGGTCCCAGCCCATTGTTTCAAGGGACCTTATTTTATGGGGATGCAGGTAAATGGGAAACATTTTATTGTCCTTTCGCTGTGCAATTAATAAAGTACGACCAAGCATCTGGCTCTCAGCTGTTCGATGGTAAACACAAACTAAATGCTAGATTGTTATTTAATAAACTGAATACGCGTCTTATCCGTCACGTTCCGATATGTATTTCACTTCCAAATAATCAACACTTTCCTGAGGCGTTGCATGCCGGATCCACCGTCCGGTTGTCATTTTCAAAACAGTTGATTAAAGTAGAAATCTGCGGGAACATTTGCCAACCACTTCTATTTAATGAAAGTAGAGAGAGAGGACCGGGAGATGTGCGCAAGATCCTCGTCGAGGCGGGAAAGCGAGAATATTTCGGAGCGTGCGTGACTGTCGAGCAGATTCCGGGGGCGCAACCCTCGAGCCATCAGTTTTAAACTCGTTAGCCAGAGCGACCGTTTATGCACAGCGTCGAGGACAATTTGAGGGCTCAAAGCCGGGGCTCACCCTTCGCGTAATTGCATGTGCAGGCAAAAGAAATGCTTCTTACCTAACTGCTCGTAATAACCGGCCGATCGATCGCCGATACTTTTCCCTCGCCCCTTTTGCCCCGACCACCCCCGACGAGTGGTTCTGACCATAAAAAGAACTTTACGTCGGTGTTCTTTAAGTAACGGAATTACGCAGCCCTCCCCGGAGACGGTCGATTTAACCGAATCCCCCCTCCACGACCCTCGATAATTAGTCGAAACTTTATTCTTTGATACCTTGACGATATACGCCACCTGCACGACTAAAAATATTTCCGTCTATAAAAGCACTTCGGGGGAAAACATCCCCTAAGTAACGGGCATAAATGCGCGCGGCAGCTACTCGATTCGATCGAGTCCTCCGCGACTACTCGTAATTATGCTTTATTTTCTAATAACTCGGAACCACTCCATTTTTACTGGCCTTAAAGTATACTTTATACCCCTCGCGATTACTCGCGGCTGCTTTTAGCCGACCGAGGAATTTATGGGAATGTTCTGCCATAGTACTGTGCAATCCTCCTACAGAGAACTTGCTCGAAGCGATGCTGAACGAACGGTGTTGCTACTGGAAAATTAAACGAGAATGCGAACGAGGACTGGAACATCGAAAATTATTCATTCTTCATTCACTAGGCCTACTATTCAAAATAAAAGTTTACTTCGCGCCACTTTCTTCGAGCTAGCTCGAAAACATGGAAAATTAGGGAGACGACCACGAAGAAGGCCCCCAAGAGCTCCGACGGTAAAAGTGTCGAGGGAATCGCATAAAATAATTTTCCTATTTCCGCGAGTTTATTCAGAACCGCGTTTTCCGCGGGTCTTGACTTCCTTCTTCTTTTTTTCGACAGCGTCGAAAGGGAGAACCGGGGACAATTTAATGAAGCTCTTCATGGCGAAAAAAAGGGAATTTCGAAGTGGATTCGAGGTGACTTTCTTAGCCGTATTCCCAGCAGCATTTAATTCCAGGAAAACTTGGTCGCGTAACAATTTCATCGTTAAAACCTTAGAGACCAAAGTTCGCCCGGACGAGGCCAACTTCGCTAAAAGCAGAGTCAACGCGTCCGGTAAATAATTCAGGAAGTTCAGCATCCGACTGTCTTCACGCGTACAAAAAAAAGTTCTCTCTCTCTCTCTATCTCTCTCCGAGGAGTCTCATTTCAGTTATTCCTCGCGAAACACTCGAAAATAATAGCCACCGGCTGCATTGAGCTGATCAAAGTCACTTCTGGGCCAGGCTAATACATACTTCCTTGCCCGGGCTATTTACTTATCGACGTCGCTCCGCCATTTTCCCCTCGAAACAGGAAACCTCATTAAAATTCCCCCGGACACGACGGAAAGTTCTTTTCGAACACAATAATACTTTCGCCGAGAAATGCCGGCGAGCATAATGCCGTCGACACCCTGTCATCTTCCACCGAACTTTTCCGGCAAACTATGCCGCTCGGAGAGAAAAAAATGTCTCGCCAACAAAAGTCGTTTATTCTTCGCTGACAAAGGGGCCAGGGATCCATTTATTTGAGACATGCACTCGGAAAGTGAAAACAATGGTAGACACCGTCATTTTTCTTTAATTCGGATGACGCGCACGATTTTCGAGGAAGAACGTTCTTTCTCTAAAACTTTAAGGGTTGCCTCCACCCTTGTACATACTACATACATATTAAAAAGAGTTTTTTTAAAGAATCATCATCGTCAAAAATATTTGGAATACGATCTTGCGTATTCATAGGAAATTGTTTCTGTATAATTGAACCCTCATCCACACGGGTCCACCTACCTCAGGTTCATGCATATACCTGAGCCTCCTAGAAGTTAGCCCCCCACTTGTTGAATTAAACAATTTCAACAATTGTGCTGAATTGTGCTAGGTTTGTGCTATATTGTGCCCGAATATTATCACTATAATATGAAAAATAAAATTGAAAAAAAAAACGATTTTTTGAGTAGCCCCCACTTCTCATTTTTTTCAATTTTCTCAATTGTGCTAAGTTGTGCTAAGTTGTGCTCAAATATTACTTAAAAAAAATTATAAATAAAAAAGTTATAATAAAAAAACGTTTTCGACATCTAATTAACGTTTAAGTAAGAAATAGTTATCCAAACAGCATATATTCATATATCTGAGTTGTGCTAGCCTAGCACAAGTCAGCACAACGATATAAAGGGCACTTTACTCTTGTACGCGTATGTGTGAACAATAAAATTTGTACTGAGAAATAGTTGTACTATAAATCACAATTGTATAGGATCTAATTTGCTTACTTGAGCCTTGTGGTACCCGGGTACCCTCATCATAGCGAATGCGGAAAAAAAGGTTTGGGAGTTTTTTTTGTGAAATTTTGTCAAAATATTTGTTTAATTCCAAGGATATTAATTAATCCAAAGTAGATTTGAGATGTCACAAAAGACGAAGGACATATCAATTGAAAAATATTGAATATTATGTGAATGAATTTGAAATAGGTACCCGGGTACCACGTACTGTGGATGAGGGTTAATAGTGTTTTGTATTTGCAACGCTGAAGAGTAGTATTCCCGAGGTCAAAAATAACGGGAGCAGAGTCACCTATTTTTCAAGGAAACGGGGTCGTTGCACTTGTATTGTACGACGGCTCTTGTTCGTTTATACACTGTTTCAGCTGTGTACGGTGGCTGATGAACGGGGGTGAAGCTAGCCTAGTTGAAAAGGAGATTCTTACCTCTTTTATAGTGGCGTGTGCGTGCGAGAGGGCGGCCTCTTTGTCGGCCAAACTAGCCGCGAGGCTGAGGCTTCGATCGGCTTCATCCCTCGCAGCCCTCAGCAGACTCCAGCGTTCCCTTTCCCTCTCGCGTTCCCGTTCCTCCGAGGGCATGCCGACTCCTTGTTGCTGAAGGCGTCCTAAGGTCGCCTCGTTCTCCCGCATCCGCTGCAATCAACGGTCAAAGAGACCCATATCCGGGCAGTAACTCCACCCAAAACCACCACCGTCTAACAATGCATGCGAGCATACAAAGTGCAAACTACTTGCTTCCAGACAAAGCACAAATGATTAACGTGTCGACCGGCCGACAGTTTTCAACATCCAGTTTAATTCTTCTCTGCTAACCCGACGTCATTGCTTCTGCAACCCTTAACTGTCTTCACTGACCACTAGAAGCGACACTGATACTTTTGGGTCAGTGATTGCTGGTTTTGGGAACACCGTTTCGAAATAGGGGTTGCTAGTTGTTAACTCAACGTCCGCTGATCCTGCAACCCTTAATAATCTTCACTGATGTTTCAGATTCAGTGTTTGCAGATTCTTAAATATAGTAAGTTCTTCATGGGACATGGAGGCCCGAGACAATTTCAGAATGAACCTAATCTTTGCTACCCCTAAGTTTCTTTTGCCTGATAACCTCTTCTTCTAGTGTAAACATTGATTTACGTGGTGTGTCACATTTTTATTAAATCCTAGACACTATGTAAGATATTTGTTGGATGCTTTAAACAATTTAAAAATTTTAAACCTCCAATAACAAAGTTTTCGTTCATAAAATTGAATGACAAAAATTGTTCAGGTCCAGAACAGTAATTCTTCCATTTACTGTTTCTTAGAGGACAAATTACAGCTGAATGCCGCAATGTTGAGTTGAGAGAATGCTGTGAAACCGATTTCGCATGGGAATTCGCATTGGATGCATTAAACAATTTTTAAATTTTAAACATCCAATAACAAAGTTTTCGTTCATAAAATTGAATGACAAAAATTGTTCAGGTCCAGAACAGTAATTCTTCCGTTTACTGTTTCTTAGACAACAAATTACAGCTGGATGCCACAATGTTGAGTTGAAAGAAGGGTGTGAAACCGATTTCGCATGGGAACGTCGGATTTCCGCGCGGGACGACGCAGATTGAATTCTCCCCGGTTATTTTTTCGTAGCCGGTCGATTGGTAACTCAATACAGGTGCGACTCGAGACCCGTTTATTTACAGGTGTCACGTACCCTTCGCTTATTAGGCGGCCAGGATATCAGCTACGGAGAACTTAATCCACTTATCTTTCCCTCGGGCGTAAGTTACTTCGCGCTACGTAGAACAGGTGCTGTAGCTGGTTTATCGGCTAAACTTCGGGACAACGCGATTACTGCCACTCCGGCGGATCGGTCAGGTGTTAGCCGGTGTTGGCGAGTCAACATGTTTCGGGGGTTAAAAACTGTCGATCGCGCGTGTTACTAGTCTGCTCGACCGGAAAACCGTGCTCCCTTACGCGAAAACAAGTTAGACTTCGTTCGAGAATATTCTGCACGTGTTCGAACGAACCTATCGTGGTAGAACCGGCGATGTGGCTTCCATAAACTATATTCTGTGATGGAAACGTTTTCAGAAATTTGTAATTTCGAAAATACGAGATATTCAATTTTTTAAGTATGTAAAATAGTGTTCTTCAACATTTAGTTTTCAAAAATATATCCTTGTTTTCAACTCACTTTATGCATTAATTCACACATACATTAAAATGTATATATAAAAATGGTTATATCAAATTGAATGTTAATCCTGTACAAGGAATACCACAAAAAAGTGGTACCTAGGTGAAAAACGAAACATATTATGTTCTTAGTAAATAGAGGTTTAAATTTACCGCCTAATCTATAGCCGACCAATCATATTCTTTTCCAAATGTCTTCAGGTTGCTTCCCTTTCATGCTGACTGTCCGAACAGCAACATGTGGGTCAATCACAAACGTTTAATTTTTAAAGTTTAATTATTTTGCAATACTAAGCAAGCGAGTAACGATTCCTTCTGTTTTATATTGTTGTTCTTTTCCTATATATATATGCATTGAATTATTATTCTCTTGAAAATAATCTAAATGCAGATCGAAACGTTGAGATATAATATTGTGCTAATTTGCAAATAGTGTTTTGAGTACCGATTGACCATTAATTTATGCTTAAAGCAATTTAAGATCGATATTATTTAATATTTATTCTTCAACATTCCTACAAAATCGTCAGATTGCACAACAGCTACCAGATGGAGAAATTTGTACTAATTAATTCACAAAGATTGAAGTTACTTTCCACCTAGAAAAAACTCACCCCCGAAGCTTTATTAAAATTTCTAAATACCGGCGCCACTTCAGTTGGACCACCCTGTACGTTCCAAGCGAACAGGTGTGCCTGCCAATCAGAGTACGTCAGTCGAAGACCCTCGAAAATCGATAAGCCTGTTCAAACAGCGGCCATGGTCGAAAAATGTATATCCGCGGGGGTTGTCGATAATTTATTTAAGCGTTGCGCGTTCCGTATATTCTCCCGCGTATCCGCGCGCAGGATGTTAGCGAAACATCAAACAACGAGATCCACGGGAGCGTACATAGCGACGTTTACGATGTCAAACAACGGAAGAGAGCCGAGGATATGGTGGAGATCGACGAGATTGCCTGCGTGTTTCTGTTTGAACAGTTTCTGACGGGGGTGGTCGGCCAAGGGGGGGTTTGTTGGATGCGCGGATGTTAAGCCGACCGGATAAAAAAATCATGCAGGGATATATGGGTTCTTTCTCGTGGAAGGAGGAAGACCGGTGCGACACGTCGGACCATTCGCTCCGGTGATGAAGTGGATTACGCGCGATCCGACAAGACGGAAGAGTATAAAGCAAAAGGGGAAATTGACGTGCTCCGCGGAAGAGAAATTGCCGTAAGACCCGGAACAAGGTCTGTTTCCTTTCATGTTCCATTACGAAGAAGCACCGGCCGCTTTCTAGTTAGGAGATATCCGATGATAACGGATAACGCGGGCCCGCCACCATTACGAGCTACCATGATGGACGCTGATGACCCCGAACACCGTGAAATTCGGTGGAGCAATAATAATGCGTTTAACGCTGTCTCTCTGGGCCAGATGATATACTGCCAGCATTCACTGTGACGAAATTTCGAGGATTTCACGCTCCGAATTTATTATAATCGTATAAGGGTTGTTTTTTCATGAATATTTTTATTCTAGCGAAAAATAGTAATCACTTTTTTCATAAACACGAAAATTACCATTTTTTATAGTGCAGCACGCTCATCGTTAACTGTAAAATTATTTTGTGCTTAATAACATCTTTCTCGACTTTTTTGTATAAAATTAATGTTACTTGGTACTAGATAATTATAACGTATAAAATTCATTTAGTCCATGCAAATATTTCATTCCGAAGAAAAGAACCGAAAACTAGAATCGTACTTTCTGCGATTTTATTAACAGTATTAATTAACGTTCGAAAAATATTTCACTGGTATCAGCAAACACGTAAATGTCCAGTGGAGAAATAATAATGCGTTTAACGCTGGGCCAGATGATATGCTGCCAGCATTCACTGTGACGAAATTTCGAGGATTTGACGCTCCGAATTTATTATAATCGTATAAGGGTTGTTTTTCATGATTATTTTCATTCCAGTGAAAAATAATAATCACTTTTTTCGTAAACACGAAAATTACCATTTTTTATAGCGCAGCACGCTCATCGTTACGAGGTTCACTGTAAAATTATTTTGTGCTTAATAACATCTTTCTCGACTTTTTTTTGTATAAAATTAATGTTACTTGGTACTAGATAATTATAACGTATAAAATTCATTTAGTCCATGCAAATATTTCATTCCGGAGAAAAGAACCGAAAACTAGAATCGTACTTTCTGCGATTTTATTAACAGTATTAATTAACGTTCGAAAAATATTTCACTGGTATCAGCAAACGCGTAAATGCCTGGATACTTCTGGATGGCGGTGCGTGTATAGCAAAGCGAAGATAATGCGAGCGGAAAAAGTATAATTAAGAGGGGAAAACAGAATGTAATTAGAATAGAGAGATATAAAATCGTAACAGAAATGCGCGCGTTATAAACATTCAGATACGGAAATGAGGAGGTACAGAACGTGGAACTGTGAAATATAATAAAAATAAAAAATGTAGATAATAATGAGCAGTACCATTGCAGGTTCTCCTATTCAAATTGGATTCAAGATAGTATAAATATAAAATTAATATAACATCTGTGATTTTACTTGGTCGTTAAGCTTTTAATAAGGTGCTGCAACGACTAATTTGTATTCGTAACAAATATATTGCACGTATACTCTAGTCTATGTATATTGATTGCATATTTACATAAAAAAAGAAAATCAGGAGATCTTTTTAATATTATAATGAATGATCAAAGCTAAAAATAAACGGTGTGTATCTATGTTGAAGCTGTGCGATCAAGAAGATAGAATAATAACGTGGCGACTATTAATAGCCAGTGACCTACGATTTAATATATTTTTTATTTTCATTAATATCGCGAGGGCACATCTGGCAGAATAAAAATAGTTTGTCAACCTTTCGCATCGTTGGGACTAGAATATCAGGGTTGAGGAACACTTATAAACATTGTTCGCCTCTTTTCTGCGAAATAACTTAGGTGTTTCTTTTGCGAAACGAGAGACCGGGAACTTCGAATCGCGGGCCGCAGTCTGAACGTTTAAAAAGGCAAGTTTTGCAATGCTAACGGAGACGTTCTGGCAGAGTTTTCCGAGGATGAAAAGTTTAAATTAAAAACGTGATTTTCCAAGAGCGAGAGGGTGGATTTCCGGACAGAGTTCAGTCATGGTTGTCGATCTGCAATGCTGGAAGTCCAATCATAAATCACGGAGGTCATCGGAACTAACATCGGCTTCCGGAAACTATTCTTAATTAATTGAACCGCGCGCGGGCTTATTAAGTTCTCGGAGGCGCCGACATTTACGGCTTGTTTCGAGGAACGTTTGCGTCGTTTAATTTGGGACACGGTATTTACGATCGTCCGCGTGGAATATAATATTAAAGGATATTAAAGTGTTCCTTCCGAGTTCCCCAGGGGAAGACACAGTCGCCGTATGATGCATGGTCCCAGTTCTTATGAGAATATCTCTTCTTCTCTCTCCCCCCCGATCCACGGAGAGTAAACTCTGTATTTTTCGCTGGGAGCGCCATTACTGCGTCTTAAGCTGCTTGCAAGAAACATTAAAGACTGTCTTTGTAGAACAGGGCATTAGCGATCTCCTTCTTTTGTGAACGTCGAGCTCGATTTTTGTCGACGGGCCGAAGAGACCGGGAGCAAAGGGAGCGTGACAGAACGAGAATGCTTTTTAATTTTCCCGGCAAATACTTTAAGCCGATTCCGGTAATCCCTGTTTAGACTTGGCGCGACTGCCGTCCTACGGAACTCGCGAATTCGGGACGATCACTATTAGCAAGTTCTGACAGCTCGCGACGCGTCACTCGACCTGACGTTCCTCTGCATACCATACGAGATTTTATCATTTTTGTACCTATAGTTTCGACTCTGCATCACTCACTTTTTTCCAAACAATTTCCCGGTATCGATTTATGATCAGTGACGATTTCGTTAAGACAAACAGTACATTTATAACCTTACTGATGAGTCCTCTAACGGGTCTAGGACGAAACACCTTCTTTCTTTTAAAAACTGATTAAAAACATTTGTAATACCTAACGTGGTTCTCGAACCTGAAGATTCAAATCCGAATCCAGCGTTTAGTATCCTACAAAATGGCTATTTGTTGTTGTAAATGATCGAACCTTTGCGCCGCGAATAAAACTTTGTATTATCCTGAAGATAAATTACGATCGATAACCAATTAATTAATTATTACATTTATTCTACAGCTTTAATTCGCTCCTTTAAAGAGTTTTTTAAAAATGAAATTCCAGCAGGCTGTTTGCTTCGCAATGATAATTTTTCATTTTGCTCGTCGCACGAAATTCTGCGGCTAATAAATGCTGCTTTTCGGATGGGGGGAAAAGTTGTTTTCAAAGGGACAAAAGTTAATGGGAATTTTCGCGCGAAAGCCGGATGAACGAAATTAGTTTTGAAAATGCAGTGTCTCGCGACGTGTTTTTGAACGTTTGAAAATCTAATATGAAAGAGACAGCACGCGGCTGGAAAAGTCCGTCGTCGCTCGGCGTGCAACAATTTAATAACAGTCGGAGGAATAGTGCACCTGATAAAAACGTACGAGATTGTGCCCTGGTTTCGGCACAAAGAGCCCTTCTAATGCGACGTACGTGTACCACGGCAGAAATATTCTTCTTTCAATCTGTTTAAAGCCTTAGAATGCGGTTCTCCGGTCGGGCCAGACATTTTTCGTTCAAAAATGCATCCTGCTGCTTGAAACTTTGAATCCGAGTCGAGTGCATTCTAAGGATTGCAACGCGCGGCTGCTTTGAACGAATTGAAAGGGGAAGATCTCGGTGTGTGCTTTCCATGCCAGCTCGGGAAAGACGATGCATTAGGCGTTCGAATTAATTCGGTGTCTACGTAGTCACTCGCTTCTAATGCTCGCTGTGCAAATTAATTCTTAGCCCTGACACGAAATTAGTTGTTGCATTTATTTCAGTGGTCAGTCCAAATGAAAATGATTTTTTCTACAAGTTTATATCACTGTACTGTAAACAGCTTGTTAAAAATACAATTTCATTTTTAATTTGCTGGAGTAAGAAATAAGATGATTTTACTCAATTTATAAAAATACATATTATCGCGAAGCAAACAGCTTGTAAAAATACAATTTTTATTTCAATTTGTTGTAGTAAGAAATAAAATGATAAAATTTTACTCAATTTATAAAAATGCAAATTATCGCGAAGCAAACAGCTTGTAAAAATACAATTTCAATTTTCATTTGCTGGAGTAACGAATGAGATGACGAAATTTTACTCAATTTATAAAAAAGGTATATTACCGTGAAGCGAACAGCTTGCTAAAATTTGATGGAACACCATTTTTCATTTGCTCGAGTCGAAAGTGTGGATGATAAAATTGCTCTGGATTTCGAAAAATTTATATTACTGTAGAGCCATCACTTTGTTAAAATTTAATATAGTTTCTCTTTTAATTTGTTGGGTTCATCGAGATGCTAAAATTCTATTTAATTTATAAAAATGTATATTATCGCGAAGCAAACAGCTCATTAAAATTTAATGCAATTCCAGTTTTAATTGCCTCGAGTTTAAAGCGAAGATGATAAAATTGCACTGGATTTCGAAAAATTTATATTAATGTACAGCAGACAGCTGGTTAAAACGTAATAAAATTCCCTTTTTAATTTGCCAGGCTTGAAAATGCAGATGATCAAAGGACTTGATATCAATTTCGCGAAGTTCCGCGAGAAAAAGTAAAATAGCGTATCACTGAAGGTAAGCTGCGACTAGAGCGAAGACCCTTGTTCCAGCTAGTTTAAAAAGTTTAAGCCCGTGAAGTTTCAACATCTGTTACACGAAAATCAAGCGCTTACATAAAAGTTCCTCGTAGCGCTATTTCTGTTGAATGTAATAACGACAAGTCTGTCGATAATGAAGAACAACCTGCCTATGCTGACACCTACTGTGTACTTCTATGTAATTGGATTATTTGTTGACGCAGTCAGAACATCTTGAGACTTGAACCGTGTGTGTACGTCCAGTCGTATAGAACCTCTTTATACTCTTTGTACATTATAATAAATCAGTTTACAAGTATTCAATAAATATAGCTCGTTTCCCATAAGCGAACCTCGTACCTCAACAATTTCAAATGGCTCGTCAATTTTTGCAACAACTTCGAGAAAGCGCGAAAAACAAGAACTGCATTTTTTCGAAAAACCAGAATACCCGGCGTTAATTTAAATTAACCAATATTTTCTAATGATCTCGGCGCCCAGGTTCGAATAATTTTTCCGTAATACTCTCAGTTAGCAGTATGTTACAGGTTTCTTTTTGGTTTTAAATTCATACGTTACAAAAACTTAATTTTGAATTATTAATTTACAGAGCAATCTTTAAAATTTTCTTGAAAATGATCTAAAAAAGACATCGAAACGTCGAAAAGAAAAAAATTGTGAAATTTTGTAAATAGTGTAGGAGTTATAACAGATCGAACCTGGGCGCCGAGATCATTAGAAAATATTGGTGAACAACAACTTACGATTGAGAATAACAAAGAAACAGTTAATTTAAATGTTGCGAATAGGAAAATTGCAAATTCGAGTAAACATTCTGTGCGCGCGAATCCCGCGGATTCACCGTGGGAAATGAATCGGCTTAGGGTATCGATGAAGCACGAATATTGCAGGCCGGTTTTCGCGAGATTGCGCGACCGGGATCAGCGCGCGTTGTTCATTTGACGAAATTGAAATGACCGACAACGTCGACCCGGCCCGGCCCGGTCCGGCGCAACGCGCGAGCGATAACGGTGTCGAGAAAATGAGAAATTCCACCAAGTTTAATGAAAGTATTTAACAGGCAAAATTGCTGTCTCGCGCGTAGAGAACCCCCCTCCATGGTTTGTTACCGGCGAGAGCTGGAGCTGACGCGCGCGCCCCACAGGGAAAATTGAAACGCGGTTCCACGAAGCCGTTCGTTAAGCGAGTTTTCCCGCGGTTATTTTTCCACGAAATTATAAGGTCAAGTCGCCGAGAAAAATTTCGGTTCCCGAGGGGAATCGGTCCGAAGGCCACAGGGTCCTCTAATTAGCAGCTGGCCCCTCTCTGATGGGCGCAGATGAGTTTTAGATTGGCCAAACGAGCCCGAGGGCGGCTTTTGGCAAACACTGGATTAGCCGAACACGATTCGGTTGCTGGACAAAATTCGGTCGGTCTGTTCTGCGAATTTTTTCGAGCAACGAGAAGTCTGGTTAACATTAATTTCTCGCGGACGACGTAACAGAGAATTAAAACAGCTGCAAATATTCAATGTAAAAATATCGAGTAACAAGATATGCCTAGCAGTACTTTTTTCAAATAAACTCCATATGACAGCAATATGATGTAAAAATATCGTCTGGAAGGAAGAAGCGACGAAGAAAAAATGAAAGCAGGGTCTACAAGCTTCTCTACGAAACTCCTCCACCCTCTACTCTACCTGTGTCATGCGAACTTCTCAAATCAACGGAAGATCGACTCACCTGTTCGTAGTTTCTGATGAAGTCCCGAAGTTCCCGTTCCTTGTCCTCGAGGGTGCCGTATAGCGCCTTCATTTGATTAAGCAAGTCGAACTTTTCCGCCTTGAGCCTCTTCCGGTCGGCTTTCAGTGCTTGCAGAGCTTCTTTCGCGTGTTGTAATTCCATCTCGAGCGCAACGAATCTAGCCTCCTCTTCGAGCACTGCATCCTCTGAACCAACCTCGCCCCGAGCCGCTCCGCTGAACAATAGCTTCCTCAGTCTGGCAACTTCCGCTACCAAACGCTCGTTCTCCAATCGGAGTCTTCTCGTGCTGGCTAGCTCCACGGAGCCGTTGCTGCCGCTCCCGTAGATGTTGGACAGCCTGGATGCTACCAGTGGATCCCCTATTCCTGAAAAATAGCATCACAGGCTAGCTAGACACAGTATAATTCAGAGGATGTTTGGAACATTTGAATTTATATCTCTGCCACGTCATTACGAATCCTTGTAGCCCGAATGTTAAACTAAATCGACCCGGTTTCATCTTCTTCGTTGTATGCTAAATGAACGTGAACCTCTCCGCCGTAACAATCCCCCAGAAACCAGTGGGAGAAAGGGGGCTTTAACAAGGGCAACCCTAAACAGCAAAGGAAGACACGCGCGACTACATCGATCCCTGGAGCCATCGGCGAAGAGCGCAGGCCGAAGGAGTAGATTCGGTAAGGCAACAGAAGGAGGGGGATAGAAAGAGAGAGAGAGAGAAAGAGAGAGAGAGTGCTCGAACAAGCTAGAGGATCAGCGACGTGTCATTCTCAATAATGCACCGAACCGGTGGCTAGGCGGAACGTCTCAGAAAGGCGTCTCGTTAGTCACCGAGGCCTCCGCCACATTGAAGAAAGCTCAGGCTAGAATTCATCTTGCGCCGGAGACCCCGTTTAATTCCCGGGATTCGTAGGAACGAACGAGTTGCTGCCAGGAACAATCGCGGACACCGAGTGCACGGAGGGCGAACTTGAAAGGGAGGGTCTTCCATAATTAAATGCTGGGGTTACCCACCGAGGGAATTAGCCGGGGACGAGGGTCTGCTGCCCGGGGCTGGTCCAGGTGGTTCATTGTCCTCGTCGCCGGGCCGCACCTCGCCGTCCACCAGGTCCTTGTCGATGTCCTTCTCGTGATCGTTCATCTCCTTGCTGGATCGGAGAGACTCGCGGTTCGTCGATATCCGCAGTCTGTCGCCGCTCGATCGATCGCTGCCACCGCGGTGCAGGAAGCCCGATCTATTGCTGGATCCTCGATCCGGGCTAGCGCTGCCTGATCGAGAGTCCACGCTGCCGCCGGAGCCGCCGAGGCGCGTCTTCTCGAGCGCTGGGGCGTACGGACGCCGAGTTTTGTCGATCGGACTGCGACTCGGTGACCCATTGAGCTTCTCTGCGATGGAAACAGACTATTTTGGTGGCGCTTCTGGCGATCACGCGAAAATGTTCGTGTTTGGATACGTGTGCCGTTTCTATTGGAACTACGTCTACAACATTCTTAGACCATATATACTCATAGACGCGGCATGGGTATAGTATGTGCATACAATGCAGTGTGACGAGATCCAAAATTATCTGGTGCCCACAAGCCTCGATTCGAGATACAGTATTCTGTCCATAAATGTCCCAAATGTCTGACCGCTAAATGTCCCGAAGCTATCCCCACTACTGAGAGTGTACCCCCTTGAGGGGCTAGGAATCCAATTACGAAACGTCTTCATTTTTCATTATTTTTTTATGGAATTTTCACCGACATATTCATGACATTTGTGGCAAAGAACAGTATCCCTAGCGGATTATTGTCCCTGATAGACCCGTGTTGGGGACAATTATCGAGAAAATAGTGGATAGTGTATGAGACGAAGCGAGTACACAGTGCACAAGTATATTTTACAAGTTCATCATTTGGGAAAAATTTGAAAAAGTGGTTAGCCAGCATTTCAAATAGTTAGCCATATTTGAAATAATAAGAGTAAAGTAAAAATGAACGAGTAATAAAATAAAATACATGTATGTATATAAAACAGTTACCCTAATTATTTATACAGAATGATATGTGACGTCGATTCCCCTTTCCCCTCTGCCATTTTAGGTTTGTGGTACTGTGATTTCTCAACATACTATAGCACTGTGCCCACAAGAGTTGTCTGCTAAGCGGTTTAATCTGGTAACGAGGCAGTTTTATCTCGCCGCGTCTATAGGTATATATGGTCTAAGACAACATTCGAACATTTGCTTATTTGGCCTGGACTTATTGCGTATTGAGCACCGAGTCGTTTTTGTGCACCGTTTACATTCAAAGTCGCTGTACACTTTGCTAGCAGCTGACGACAGGAAGGTTACGGTGGGATCTTTTAAGCGCGCCTGGACACAACGTTTTGCGATCAATAATTCATTCATCTTAAGGAGATTCCACCTTTAGATTACTCCTACGACGGCGGCACGCTTTTCATTCAATGTTGAGCAACTCGGTCAGAAAAGATTGTACTCCGATTAGATCTAGTTGGTAATTTGTGCACAACGAAATGTAATGTACACAGCAAATTGAAGTATTAAACCGAGTAGCTTAGACGAAGTACTCAACTGGATTGATAATAAAAGTTTCACGAGCCATTAAGCAAAGTGCGCGAGCTCCTTCGTTTGCATATCACCGATTAGAAATGACCGCACACGTATCCTAATAAATTCGACGTAATGTGTATAACAACCGGTAACAGTTTCACAATGTAATTGGTCCGGCACGCGGTGGATCTTTCATCGAAACGCGTACACGTCGGCATACTCGACGACAAAGGGGCCGAAAGAGAGGAACAGACTAAGAACGTAATGAAATCTCCTGCTGGTCACAGAAGAATCTTCACAAAGGCCATGACAGCTGGCGCACGGGGTTACACGCGTTCTTCCCATCGTATTACAAGTTGTAGGAGAAAATGGTGAATCATGGACCGGCAGTCGTAAAACTGGCAGCAAGTAACTACGAGATAGTGAGGTATATACAGCGTGTTCCGGAAATCAAGATAAACTTTTAACCGTGAGCTATGCACGGGAACCTTACAGTTTTGAATTATACCGGCCGGAGAACTTTTCCCGTGGTAAGATTTATGTGTACCCTAAACGTAAGTTAAAGGAACGAACATTTATGGGAGAAGTTGGAACGGTGTCGTCTACGAACACTTTTAAGCCCCGGGCCCCGGAACTCTTTTGTTGTGTCGAACTACTAAATCAACATAAAGCATCCCCCATTTTCCAGAGGTGCCGGCAGCTAACGAATAGGTCAGCTAATTAGCGAACCCACAACGTGTACTCATTGCTTCTTAGTGGTGAATCCGTGGGACTTTGTAATCCTGGCTGAAAGGACCGGCACGGTTATAATCCTTAGAGATATATTATTGTTCTGTTCGATATTTCAAATAATTTCTATTGGATTAGTCCTTTTGCGTTGATTAATAC
>CM052337.1:6930365-6961396 GCA_028455595.1 Lasioglossum vierecki | reverse complement strand
TTCCTATAATAAAAAATGTTCTCAGTCAATTTTACGGCACTAAAATTCAATGAAACTGTATCCATTTATTTGACCCTTTCGCCAAACGACCGAAAGATTGGAGTCTCCTCTGAGACAACTCGATCGTACGAATAATAGGCTGAAGTGACGTGATTGAATCTCTAGATGAGCCAATTCTCATTCAATTATCACGGAATCCCCAGTACGGAATGATAGACAGTTCTCTCCTGTTCCGGCTAACATGGCAGCCCGTTCATTGAGATAGGTCAATGATTGCGGAATGTAGCTAGAGCTGCGGTTAAGCGCGGACATCGGTGAGGTGACCGTGCTACCGGACCGCATCAGAGGTATATTAATCGAGATCAATCGTGTTGTATTTGACACTTGGCCTTCGTTCGACGCTCGTACTCTCCGTGCTGTCTAATATAAATTCCTCGTTGCACACCCCTAACTCGATTGGGCTCGCGCGTCTCCCTTAATCAGCCCGCGATAACCAGACACTGGTGTCTGCTCGGAACTTTCTTATCAAACTATGTTGTTCTAGGGCACTTATGGGGGTAAGGGCTAGGCAGAATGTTACTAGAATATTACTAGAGAAACAATTAAACATGTTAGCGACATCGAGTTGTTTGTCATTATACGAGCATAATAGGAGCTGTGTGAAGGCTCATTGTAAAGAGGAAGGTTGATCGATGCTTGTTTCTATCATGATTTAACGAGATTATGATTATAATTAATAATATGAGCGTCTAAAATCGAGACAACCACCATCAGGTTCCCACGTATTTTTCTAATACAAAACGATTTTTTTACTGAAATTATGAGTGCACCTTAGAACAATCAACCCTCCTCTTTATAATGAGCCCTCACACAGCTCCTATTATGCTCGCATAATGACAAACATCTCGATCTCGCTAACATGTTTCACTTGTTTCTCTAGTAATATTCTAGCAATATTCTGCCTATCCCTGATTTCTGCCCAATTTTAAGTAAGTCCCTGTTACCCTCTTACAGTCTCAGACATACTTAAAAGGCAGAAACCAGGACCGACGGGCCGAGGGCTGCTTGTGCCAGGTATGAGCTGAGGGAACGTTACGAGCCCACACAGTCAAAAAAGCCTGGGTCAGATTCTAGTCAGTATGTGTCTTGAGCCCGTTCAAGCGACGTTGGCCCATATAATTCCCGATAGATGTCTAATCCTGGAACGCCGAGCTCGATTTAGTCGTTTATAGTCGCTTGGCTACCTGGGTACAGAATTGTCATCTTTTGCACGATGGTTCTGGTGCTCGTACAAAGTCGTCATCATTTGCGAGATGATTCTTGTGTTAACCCTCATCAAATTCATAGAGAATCATACAAAAAAATAACTGTGTGTATGAGGGTTAATACAAATTCGTTAATTTTTTCACGGTAGCCGTAGCGCTCATATAAAGTCTTCGGGAAGTTCTACAACTTTAATTATTACCAAGGATAACTTTGCGAGAGGTTCCAAGACAGCACTTTCGACGGAGCTATTTTTGCGTTGGAACCGAGATAACGTGTCGGTCTAAAGGGCAACCCTTAAACTTGCCGTCGCAGCAGAACGATCCGCTTAATCGTTGGCCGGAATCGGTTCCCGGCAAAGTGGAAACCGGTGGCGGGCACTCGTTACACGGTCAATCGCGTCCGAACTTTGCTCGTAGCAGTCGGTCGCGGGAGAGTGATCGCCCTCTGAAATGATTGATTGCACTTTCGGGTTAGATAAGAACCCGAAGGCGAGGGTGGTCGGAGGATAAACGAAGGGAGGAGATAGTCGGACGGGCGGCAGCGGCAGCGGTGAGCCACCGTTGGCCAAGTTCCAGGGACACAAAAGGATAGCCGACGAGGATAAAGGGATCGCGAACTTGTTGCGTTCCCGGAGGCACCTTCCGTTTTCTCTTCATCGCAAGAGCGAGAGAGAAAGACCAACGGCGAACTCGCATTCACGCCCTCTTCGCACCAGACAACCGCACGATCATCGATCAATTTCTACTCGACGACAGAAACCCCATTGGACAGCGAGTCGAGATTTATCGACGATGCGCATGCAACAATTCCGCTGCGCGTTTTCGACATTAGTACCCTTCGCGAAGCTCAATAGTGAGATTTCCTTTAATTTCTAAGCGATTTCGCATTAGCACTCTTTTAAACCCTTGCCGTACTTTGACGAGCCAGACCGCGATGGAGGATTTTAACATTGGTAAATATGAATGTAAGGAAAGTGCTTTAAAAGAATACGGCCGATGATAAATAGACAAGCGACATCTAGAACACGCGACCAAGCGTATGAGACGAAGTTATAACGAGGTTAGTAAAATTGTTCAAATAGAATTGTTCAAGTAAGATTGTACAAAGGAAATGACATCAAGAATAAAATAAACTTTAATGTCGTTCCTCTTTGTTACAGGTAGGAACAAAATAAATTAATTTGATTGTGGATTATAAATTACGAATAAATTAACTTCTTTGTTACAAAAACTCAGTACTGTATATTTGACTGTGTCAATCGCAACGATAGAACAATCACATTATACGCGTTTCATTTTAGATGAAATTAAATTTGATTCTTTAATCAAAAGTTAAGCATTAAAAGAAATGTAGCTATACAAAAAATATAGATTCTCTTTTCACTTCCACAATATTTTCGTGTTCGGCTCCTAACAACACCTGCTCTTGGATTTAATAGCAGCACAGCCACCTGACCAACGCCGACTAAATTAACTTTAACTTTCTTCTATGTAGTTTCAATGAGCACACGCATACCTACTATGCTGTTTCCGTCCCTCTAATAAAATCGCAGCCGTTACTATAAAACGATAAACGATTTATAGGCAGTGTTAATACTAGCTACTGAAAACTACCTGCACCCAAGCAGTGATAATCCACAATAATCAAATTACTACAGTGTGTCATAAAGTAATAAAAACTGGACCGAACGCCTCGTCATTATTGCCATCCTCGGACTCGTACCTAGACTACCTGCGTACAATAAACTGATGCCCTAAAGTCGCACCTACAAAAGTGTCTTGGCACCTGGCTGCTATGATCTGGGCTACAAGGTACGCAAACAAATTTAAATCAAAACATCTAAAGCAGATCAAGCTTTCAAAATCAATATAACAGTAATTATCATTTATCATTTTTTATTTTTTATTCATTTTTAATATAAATTGAAATTTTAATATTATTTGAGGTAAATATTAAAATTTTCAATGATCTGACAAAAAAATGCTGTTATGAAAAATTAACTCATCAGCTTGTGGAACGTTGGAAAACAATTCTATGCTAATATTCATCCTATCGAAGATGACCTCAAGACAAATCTAGGAGAAGACAACATTAGATACGTCCTCCTCTTTTTTAAATCCATCGATTTATATAAACTATTATAAATTCACCTTTGTATAAAACCACTTTTGATTGTATATGTTTTTATTATTAACTAATAGGTTATGTCTTCATGTAATAGTAAACCCAGAGGAAAATGAAACAATAGAATTTAATAAGAGAATTTCATATGGATTAAATATAATAATATTTTTAGGTGGTGATATTATTCCAATTTAAATTCTAGGGGCGATTGAAGAATTTAAATATGCTAAAAAAAAGAAATGAAGAAAAATAATTCTGAAATAATAAACAAAATTATTCCTATTATTCTGAGTTTTAGGCTAGACCAACTTCTTGCATCACTGCAAGACGAGTTCAGGGTCTAGCTAACTTCTTGAGCTGTGGTCAAGACGAGTGCAATACGGATCGCAACAACAGATCCGCGCGCGTCTAAGGTAAGACTGAATATATAAAACTGAATATATATTAAATGTCTACAAGTGAACCCTCGTCTTGTTAATTCCAATGCATAACAATATCCAAATAGTTGCTCAAGATTAAGTTGACGGGCAACAATTCTCCCAAAATTTACAACTCGCGTAAACACGGAGAAATAGTATATTATGTGGTCACTAGTGACCCAGTTCTTAATGCGACCACATTAAAATAAACAATAAATAAATTTCTAATACTGTGGTGCCCAAGATGGTTCGGAACCCAACTTTAAACTGTAGGTCCCCGTCGCGAAATAATTCTTAAAAAGAATTGAAAAAGCGACGTTAAATAAGGAAAAATAATGAACAATTACCAATGTGAAAATACCTTTTAAAGATTCCTCTAATATCATCTTTAAAATTGACGTAAATTGCTGTCTGCGCATTGAAACATCTGAGAAGTCCACTCGTACAATTACTTACAGTGATAAAGGCTCGGAGCAAGTCACTTAAAAAATTAATACCGAGGATTCAGGGGAACTGTGCGAGACGCTCGTGTGATAATGGTAATGGAAAGGTTTCCAGCGGATTCCGTGAAGCTCACGGACACTTACGGACCCCGGTGTGGGTTTGATTTAAACAATAACGGGGGACGAGCTAGCGGTTTCACGCTAGCAGCGGAAAAAGTATTACGGCCATTCATAACCGCGGGAGCTTACGGAATTAGCCACGACGAGGCTGCGTGACACGGAACAACAGGGAACGTGGACCGCCATGCTATTTAAATCATACGTCCCTTGTCGAGCCACCTAATGTAGGTCAAACTCGAAATTATACTCGACAAAGTATTTCAGGCCATAATTTCCATGATCACCGTGGTCTTTCGGGATTTCCGGCGTTCGAACCTTTGCGGCCTCAAATGCGAAATGTCGTTCCCGATAAACAAAAAGAACCTTACCCAGTTGACAGAAGAGGAAGCATTTCTTCTAACTTTAATTTTTATAAATTAGCTCACAACATTCTATATTTTGCAAAGAAATCCACAGTCTAATTATTGCACAATTGTTGGAAGTCTTTTGGTATATTTCTGTGAAATACCTCGATCTAATAAAGTATTTAATTTAAACATTATACAAGGCACTTTTCGTGGCACTTGTGTGTGAAAGAATTATTTCAACGAAGCTGCTCGCACAGATGTAAAATTAATTTAACTCGCAGAACGAATTGCTCGAGTATCGACAGATTTACAGATGCATGTTAATTGGACGGCAGCTTCGATCCACTGGATTTTAAAGAGTATTAATGTGACAATTATGTGAACATCGAGGAAAAGTTCAAAGGAAAAGCGCCGGTGGAAGGAACACACGTGAATAGGAGCGGAAGAGCGTGACAGAACGAAAGTAGAAGCGCTTCTCTGTTTCGTAATGATTACGAGGCAGCGAACTGAGACCACGTAATAAAAGAGAGCGTGGCTTCCTAAAGCGGGGTTAACGAGAGCCACTGATTTCATTGTTCCCAAGAAGCGTCATCGCCGCCTCAATTCATTACAGAAACTTTTCTCATGGTTTTTGCGCCGCTTTTTAGCATCGACGCGTTGCTGCTCGTTACAAAACACCTTGTACGCGAAGGATAGCCTGAAGCACACCGAAATTTCTTGGGCTTCTCTCATCTAGACCACGGCGATTGCGAAAGTGTGAAAATCGGATAGGTTCAGATTTGTTCATCCGTGTTTTCGTTTAGCTCCAATTCGAGATAAAATATTGATAAAATAAAGTTATATAAATTATTTTAAAAAGTCGATGTTTCGTAATATATTACATACAGACAGTTCTGGACAACTTCGAGAGTTAGCGAACTTGTGCCTGTGAAATTAACGAACTAGAAACGACCGCAGTAATTTATGAATAACTAGAGCTACGTGTGAGTGAACGTTTTTAAAAATAATGGAGGTTATTTTTCGTGAAAAACTCTAACGAGAATTCAGAATAAAGTTTTTTCGTTTCGATACTCCGTTTCCGAACGAAGCGAGTTTGAAAATTCCTATCGCGCACGCAAGTAGAAACGGCCAGCCATGATCAGACACGGTCGATTCCAGTTTGAACTCAATTTTCTCGGCAACGGAGCCTCGTATGCGAAAATTTTATTCTGCACTGTCGGTGCAGTTTTTCGCGAAAAATGACCTCCAGTAATTTTTGGAACGGACACTTGAACGTAGCTAGTGTTTTTTATAAAAATAAATTAATGTAGTTACTCGATTTTCTCGAATGGACTCGAATTGTTTCTCGAAGCAGACGATAAAAATTCTGTAACTCGAAGTGAGGAGCAATAAACAAATAACTAATCTAAAATCCATAATCTGAAGCTGTTGAAAATCAGTTGATAATTGATTGGAATCCGAATGCTGTAGCACGATGAAACAGTTTGTCTGGGTAATGCGCGTAGCGGCAGAAATAGTAAGATGTGTTCGCAAGGTTAATTGCGACGCGAGACGCGAATTGTGGTGAAACGCGAATCACGAAACCGGAAAGTCATCCGGATCGCGATGAGCAGATGGAGTGGTGGGAGACGTCGAGGATGGGGGAGAAGTAATTTCTGGAATTACAAGAAACACCGCGCATCAAAACGGCCTTTGACGGTTCTCCGTCAAAGATTAAGTCGGCACGAATTAATTGGATTGATTGCGACAGTTACAGACTCGTAATCCCGCCACTGTACAGTTACTTCTGTTACTTTGCTCGAACGCTTTGATGTGCCCGCAAGCTTTCGCCAGCTCCTGCGAGCGATTTCCGGTCTGCTGGGACTTCGGCGTCAGGTAAAAGCGATGTTAATGAAGGTGAGGATGAGAACTCGAAGAAAGTAATCAGGGATCATTATTATCATATAAAAATTATTTGTCTAAAAAGAGGCCGGACTAAGATAAAAATGTTTTTCTTCTTTTAATAATTTTAATAGAGTTAAGATGTGTTGTATTTCATGTGGTATATCTTTATTTAATATATTTAACTAAATAATATAAGCACATATATTTATATATTAATATATGAGTGAATATCCTAATTGACTTTTCCTATCTTTCATTCTTAACGACTACAGCGCTCATATTAATATAATTCATATGTAATTGCCTACAAGATGTTCCCGAACTGTTTGAATGATTATTATTAATTAAACCTAACCAATCTTATCATGAATTCGTAAAATTACAATTGTCTATGTCAATTTCTAAACGCAGTAGTCATCTATAACTTTTTTTTCGTTGAATAATCCCAACGAGTTAATTATTCGAGGATTAAGGAAGTCCACGACGATCAGGCTGTGAAAGGGCCTGTATAAATTCGACGGGGGCGAAGACTGTACCACTTTCGCAGGAATCCGATGCGTTCGAACGGGGCACGCCGGGTCGCTCGCTAAAGTCCGGTTAATTATAGACGGGGACGCATAATTTCGGCCGCGTGTTAAGTTTATATTCATCTGTCACGCTCCGAAAAGGTTCACTGCACCCGGCATACTGCGGCACCGGCTGATACGGCACGGCCAGCGGGTTCGCAATTAAATGTTCCGCCGTCGACGTCGTGCAGGAGAATTCCGTCGACGCCTTTGCCGAAACTGTGCCGTGCTAAGCTTTGATCTTCGCTCACCCCGCTTAACCCTTCGACTGGCAAGTTATGGCGGCAATAACGCGTCATTGGTACCGCCCGCATACTCCCTGCTATACGAGGATTAATTTTCCGCGCGTCGGGAACCTTGCTCGACACCCTTGCAACAATTTATGTACCTTTTTGAGCCACATCCTCCTCGATTGTTGCTTATTTAGTAGTCTCAGCTTTATTTAGATCGTTGACTTGATTAATCTCTTCTTTCTCTTCCGCTTTATCTTTCGTATTTGTACTTCCGGTTTTCTGACGTTCTTACTGTACCTAGGTATTTGTTTGTGTACGTATTAGTATGAGTTTATTTAGACTTTGCGCGGCTCCTATTGTATTTATTATTTTATTGGTATTATTGAAATCATTTTTATTATTTCAATAATTGTAAACTAAAAAATTCATCCTTGTTGGCTACTTCTTCTAATATTCTCGCTCCCTACTCTGATTTTTCCAATAATTTTAGAAAACAAGCTAAAAAGCTAACCAAAAACCATGTTCTTAAAGAAGCAGAGTTCAAGGGCGTAAAATTTTTCAGTTCCTTTTATCACTCGGGGTCCAAACCTTGGTTTGCTCATCTGAGGCTTCCCAGAGAATTCATTTGCTGGTTTAATAGACTTCGTTCTGGACACTATCAACTGAGGGCCTCCCTGTTTAAGATTAAACTTGCTGATGACACAAGTTCTCCGTGTGGTTGTCTGCTACAGGATCCTAATTATGTGTTATGGCAATGTCCGATCTACGATAATAATAGAGATACTTTGATTTGCAAACTTTGCAACCAGGGTCACTTTCCACCCTATACGATAGATTCCTTTCTGTACGGACCCTCTCTCTGTCCCCTGTTTTTTGTACATACATTTCTTAAATCTCACAGTTTCTTTAATGTTAATATTGTATTCGAAAATGTTCAACATATTCCTTAGTTATAGTTCATAAGTTATCCTCGTCATGTTAGCATGCACAGCCATGTGCATGTTGCTAATAATCCCATGTGGGGTTTCATAGCTTAATAAAAAATTTGGATCCGGTGGCGATAGACTTAATGGTAAAAGCCCACTAACAACCTAACGAATTCCAAAAACGCGAGAAACATGCTCGCAATTTTCGATTCCTCTTACAAAGAAAAAGGCGAGATTGCCGGACGATTGTTTCTCGTGTGTTCGCACGAGATTTTCTAATGACTGCAATTGATTAGTAGAGCGTGATTAACGAGTTAACGAAATGCACGCGGCATCGGTTCTGGGTAGCAGATTCGCGGAGAACTAGCAACGAGCTGAGAGAGCGAGAGAGGGAGGAAGGGGAGAGCGAGAAGGGAGATCAGAGTTTCGAGTGGCTTTTTTTTATTGCACTTTCGTGGCCTGATTCAGCCCCGGGGCTCGCCGTTGGAAAAATAAAGGAATGCAAATTTAATTACCAGAGTACTCGGCAGGTTGACGAGTACCGAGCACACGTTCCGCGAGCACGGCCCCATGACGTTTCGCGAATTTTAGTTTAAATTAATCTCGTTACCGTAATTCCCCCTTGCACCCCCACTCCTCCCACTCTCCCTATCCTCCTGGTCACCATACTGTTCGCGCTTGTCCAAGATCCACGGGGATACGGTAACGTTGTTATAACCCGCATTATGCGAGCAGAATGTTACAGCAATTCCGCGTTAATTGAACCGGGAACGGGTCGCGCGCGCACGAATGGACGAATTACCTCCTTTTGACGCACTTTTCGACCGGTAACGGTGGACTCGGTGAATCTTTAATTCGCGTTTGATCTCACCAACGCTCAACACGGCCTGTCGCATAATGCATTTTTCACTGATTCGGTTAGCCCGAGCCTAAATTGTCGCTTGAACCAATTCGGACCGCCATCGCGGCTGTAATGACGAAATGTAAAAAGGACCTTTATCGGGTTTCGACGAAATTATACCGTCGAGCATTTTAACAGCTCTGACGAAAATGAATCGCAAAGTTGCGAGGAAAACTGTGCGCAATCGCTGAGACGAAGTTGTTTCTGGACAGTTCTATTTGACAATTCTTTAGACTAGTTGTTCAATGAGTTTATTCGAGAAGTATAACGATATTGTTTGTTTGATTAAAATTATCGTGCCGAGACTGTTGACAGGAGTTTCACGTAGCGTCGACAATAATTATTTGGAGCAATGATTCAATTTATTGCCTTCGTTGCAACGGTTTAAGGATATTTATTGGGTCTGATTAAAATCATAATGCCGAGAGTGTTCACATTAATTTGACGTAGCGTCAAGAATAATTATTTGCCCCAGCGGTTTAACGAGTAATTTATTTAAACAGCTGAAAGCGTCATTGTATTTATAACGCTGAAAGTGCGAATAGTGATTTAATATTAGACTCGCAAACGATCATTGGCACAAACGGTGTAACGAGTAACGGATAAACGAACACAGACATGGAATTGTTAACACCATGCAAATTCAAGCTATTCAATTTCTCGGTTATTCGATTACTGTATCGCGTGTGTGCAACTTCTAATTCGTTTCGTTGCTCATGCGAATTTATCTAACGTCGCGTCGATGTTATTATTCGGCGAGAAATAATAGAGTTTGATTGTGCAAAATTCACGCGAAACGAACTTCGGATAATACGGGGAATAATTGAATTGTTATTATTCAGCGTACGCGTTTCGGGGGGAGGGCAGGGGGCAAACATCGATTCCCATTTATCGGCGTATCCGTTTAAAATACTCTCGAATATTGATCAAATCAATTTTTCCAAATAACTCCGATAAACATCCCACGATTTTTCACCGTTTTAATGAAAAGTTCGAGGTTCCGCTGCCACTCGATTTCAATTTTTCTACCCGCTGTCTGTCGATAATTAATTGCTGCGATCGAGCAAACAATTCTTGTTCGACGGTGTATGATAATTTCTGCGAAGCTGACGGAAAATATAAAACAACCGAACGTACTTGTGTATTATCGGATGTTTATAAGCGTTCATGTTTTTCGAGTGCAATGTTTCAGAATCACTTATGGTTTTAATGGTTGCCCATTCAGTTTCAATTACTTCACAGTTGTAGCATACTACCATATTAACACTAGAAAAACTGAAACTTAGTATATACCTTGTGTATATACTATGTATATAATGTAATACATTAATAATGTATATACATTGTGAAAGAATAATTAATGTGTAGAGAAATTTGTTTAAAATTAACTTTTAATATTTCTTATATTATTTACAGTCATACAACAAGTTATTAGTAAGTTCGCGGTCCTTCCAGTTTATCAAAGCGTATCGATTACAGTGATTCTACAATCAGTGATCCTCCTTCCCCCCTAAACTACGTTATCACGCATTCAAAGGGAATGAGTGCGTGGGCAGGCCTGGCATAAAGATTCGAATAACAAGTCACGTACAAGTGACGGTAATCAAAAAATATATAAACTGTTATGCGAATTCGGAGCCGATCTGGTCACATAAGAAATTTACTCAATTCAATAATAAAAGTCATTTGATTATTTAAAATTTCCCAAGTAGTCGAAATGACTGCTTTTGGACAATACAGGTGTAACACATATACAGGGTATCTGAAAATTCCTCCAACATCTGGAAATTGGTGATTCTTGAGATCATTGAAAGCAACATTTTCCTTTGCAAAAATGGCATCCGCGGCTTTGTTGAGGAGTTAAATATTAACCTCTTAACTGCGGAATTTAAAAATCATCCACAGACTGCAGAATTAACATCAAGCAATGACGAGTATACACGTCGAACGCAGGGCAAATGGTTCTATTATAAATTTTACGAAGAACGAGGAAGAATTACATTTTTATTTGATAAAAAATTGACAATTTATACTTGAAAAGGTATTGTTATTGCACCGCAATAGCAATTTGGATTGACGTGTATACACGTCGAACGCAGTTAACTGGGTAACGAAAAACACAAACCAATCAGAACGCGACCTAGACGCGTGTTGGCACAGTCGGCCCGACGCGCCACCTGTCAATTGGTCGACTGTATCAACACGCGTCTAAGTCGCACTCTGATTGGTCAGTGTTTTTCTTTAATAACTCCTTAACAAAGCCGCGGACGATATTTTTGTAACGGAAAATGTTGCTTCAAATGATTTCAACCTCCCATTTCCGGATGTTGAAGGAATTTTGAGACACCCTGAATATACCGGAAATGAAAGACGAGGGAGGCAACTACAATGATCAATAAACGCATTTATATGTTGTACAAAAAGTCACAAAATTCTAAGAAGCTGTGTCATTACATACACAATAGTTTTTCTAATTGAAAAGCAATCAAAATGACTTCCTTAGGCAATCTAGTGTTAATGATATTTCAAATGAGTCTACCGCCTTAATAGGCTTCCGGCAAATATATCGTGAAGAGTCATTAATAGTTGTGCAGTTGGATAAATGGTTCGTCGTCCAAGTATTATAATATCATTTGCATCTTCTAAACAACGAGTGCACCGAGATGTACGTTGTCCAACGATGCAAGGTGTGCAAACAGTTGCACATACGGTGCCGGTGTACATATGTAACGAAATGAGAACGGGACGAAGCGGTCGCGAGGAGCGTTTTACCGGAAACGTTACGGTAAACGTTTTGCGGAAAGATCCCCTGTGAAACCGGAAGCCGGTGGTGTTTCGCGGATCATGCACCCCGTTGAACGGGCAATTCCCTGTTTCGTTGTCGAGCTGAAGGGCTCTGGTACACGAAAGTGGAGACGACGGGGTCGAGGGGGGAGCCGAAAGGAACGCGGTGTAGGAGGGGCCACGTTTCAAATGCAAATAGGAACACGCCAGCCGCATAAGAGACCGAGCTTAGCAGTTTTCAGGGGTGGTGGGCGCGAAGTTTCGAGTTCGATAAAGAGTAGAAAAGCAATTTGGTGGTGGTGTGCGGCCGAGGGCTTATGCGTATCGCGGAACGAGCGGGAATCAGGAAAATGGTGAGAGCGAGAAATTACGCGAGAAAACGGATCTCGCGGTCCGACTCGACGAGGTCCCTTTCTCTCTCTGTCTCTCTCTCTTGTTGATTCGAGGACAGTTTTATTGTCGTACCTCTAAAGGGAACACTGAATTCTTCACGAACCTCCGCAAACGCTGCTCTGTTCGCTTCTGCTTGCTTCTGGTCGCCGATATGTACACTTGTTGACGCGATCGATCGCGAATGCCCCGGTGTCCGACGCAATCTATTGTAACGATGTTTGTCGAGAATGCTTGTGCAATTTTTTAATCCTTCACCGAGAACATGTGGTCGTTTTATAGCCTATTTTCAGGTAAGAAAGAATTAGTCGTTGAACATACTATAAATGCAGTTTGTGTACAGGGTGTATAAACATTATATGTCACAACCACCGTTGTGTAGTCTTTAAAACCACCAGTAGTCTTTAAAAATTGAAAAATTACCTCATGTATGTCATATATGTGAATTTTTATGGCGCTGTGAGGTGAACCAGACTTTTACAATTACTTGAAGATATTCTATATAAAATACAAAGTCGCTAAGTCGGTAAGTTATAGAGCGAGATTGAAATGATTAAAAAAATTTTTGGTTCGTGAAAAATCCTTCTGGCAATCTTCATTTTAGTCAAGAAAGAACCTATTTTCAAAATTTCATCGAATTCTGAGAATGGACGTTATCGGAAACTTCGCCAAAATTTGACATTTAAAACCTTAAAAAAGTCAGTCAAGGATAATTTTTTGGGAAGTTTTGTTAATAGATCTTCCTCGATCATGAGGTGTAGAATCACGCTATGGTGGTCGTGACGTATAATTTTTATACACCCTGTACAACATCCGCAATGTTAACCAAATTTTATTTTCTACAGATCATTTTATTTTATAGATTTACGAAACATTGGATTTGATACGAGCTGCATAAAAAAGATCAGGAATGAATATAACGACGGATTATACCTCCTGCCTCCTACCTTTAGCATATTTAATCATAAATAATTGAATATTTAATGAGACGCTAATGAAACACACCGATGCCCGTGGTAGGTGTATTTCTCTCGTTTCATAATGCAATATTGAATTTAATGAAATGTATAAAAGATTTAATTATTGTGTACTGAATCATTAATTAGGCATTAAATGCATAAAAATGTACAATGCGCATTCATTATCTTCATGCACAGTTTCTCTTATCGAAATAATACTTATTGTTGCTTCAACAATGCCACGAAGTACCCAGAAAATTTCAAGAGAATCGTTTGCATAATATTCAAGATAAAAAAATTCGAAAAGGTCACGCGACTTCTAACGACTTATACGAAGTTCCTGTAATAACGAATGCAACGAGGACGTCGTTATCGTTAATATTATAATGCGAAAATTCATATTGTTGCTTTGGTATTGCGATAAGATAGTTGAACAATTTCAAGGGAACTGTTCACATAATTTCTAAGAGAAAAAATTACAAAGTTCAGTCAATTTCCAGCAAGTTACACAAGGGCTTCCTGTAATGAAAGCAACAAGGACGCGGTTGTTATTAAAAATAAAATAGAATCACGTTATAGCTATAACATCGTCCACAGCGGAAATAATACAGACAACCAACGAGAATAGAAAAATAATGAAAACGGTGAGAAACTCACCCCCACAGGATCTCAACCGCCGCGTTTCGATCTGCAGCGAATTCCGTCGCGCGAACGGTCATTGTCGTCGGAAAAATCTGCAATATTCGTAAGTGGTCGGGCGAAAACACCAACGGTGGCACGGCCAACACGAATTTCCCGTGACATATATCCCTCGGCCACCGGGCCGAAGTTCGAGCACGCTATTTCCCCGGAGGTTCTCCCTGATAGCGACGCCGCCGCTGCGAGGAAAGTCGTTCCCGCTAATGCACGTGAACGTATTAACGTCACGTTCGGAATTACGACGGGGATACACCGGCATCCTGATTAAAAACACCAGACATCGTGACCCACTACCTCTTCTTCGATATGTTTACCGAGCACGGCCATTTTATGCGGGCGTCAACAATTCTTTCGCCTCCTCTAGCCCTTCGCGCCTTCCTCGCGCACCCTCGCGAAACAGCTTTCTCCGGTTTTAATGCAGCGGAATCGATTGTCGTCGTAATGCGTTTCGCGTACGCGCCGACACTTTCGTCTTTCGGCGTGCGAAATTTTTTCCATCGTTTTTTCCGTCCTCTGGGTTGAACAAACGCGCGAAAGCGCCACCCCTGGTGCTGTGGAGGTCACAGATGACGACATAGGTTAAAGCGATCCTTGGATCGTCGCAATAAATGTTTTCGTAAATTATCTGACAATATATCATATTAATTAATTTGGTTCTCGATCGTAATATATCTGAAGATAGTATAAATATTTATCCGCGGCACACTGGTTCGAACATTTATAACAATGGAAAAGAAAAGGAAGGAGGTGTTTCGTCCTAGACCCACTAGAGGACTCACCAGTAAGGCTATCTAGCGGGCCTTTGCCTTATACAGGGGATGCTAGAAGGCAATTTGGAAAACGTATTTATACTGAAAGGTGACATACCAGTAACTAGCGATATAAACAATATATTACGTTGTTAGATATAATAATATATTGTTGGGATGGCGAGGTTGGGAGATGAAATCTGTATCTTAGGTTCAATAAGTGTTCATTGAATCTCCACTACGCTCGTGGAATTAACGTATATCAGTTGTGAATTAAATCGCACATAACACAATATTTTTTTTTAGAAAATCTCAGAAGAGATTTATTACAACGTTAGATATAATTATACATCGAGTAAACAGAGCAAGAAAACTTATACAAAGTTAAGCATGAGGATGTACAACCATTTGGTTTTTCTTAAACATATAAGTTGCAACTTTTTAGAAATGTAAACGTTCGAAGTGTAATAAAACTCAGGTAAAGAAAGACCCTTTGCTCGTTAGTGTGGTTCGTGCATTTCGTTGTACACTCCAACAGAATTTATTGTCGAAAGCTACGGACTAATTTGTGCATCGTGTTATGAACCGGTATTGCAAAAGAGAGCGATTCTCGTTCCGGTTTTTCAGCGAGCGTCACGAGATCATGCTCTTGCATGCGACGTAACGTTACACAACGGTTAATTCAATAGTCGTGAGACCGTGGCTGAAACGGAACTAACAAACCATCGTGCTCGTAAAATTCGTGGCGCTTGTTCACGCGCGTGGATTCACGCGTCGCGCGAGCATTATACGTGCCTTTACACCATCGGTGACGGATTAACCCCCTTCGAGACCCAACCATACCACCCGTATTACCCACAGGACTTCCTCTCTCTCTTGCACGCTCTGTCGCCCCGCAAGAAAATGTCATCCATCACCATTACCAGCGGAACCATTCGTTCTGTGAAAAAAAACCTGACAGTCGAACAGACAAGCGTCTCTGTTGAGCGTAAGCCGATTTGATGGGGACGCACGAAAGAATACATTCGCATCCGGCTCTGTACTCCACGAATCCGTTAACAGAACTTACCAAAATGGCGGGCATCTTTCAATTCGTGATTAGAGCTGACTTATAAGATACCCGGGTAAAATAAAATAAAAATTACCCGAGTACGCGGGTATCTTACGAATACACTGCGGATCTTTATGCAAAATAAAAATCGTTTGCATCAATAGGAAAAAGCAGACGATATATTACGATTACTTATTCTCTTGAACGATTTTAATAAATTTGAAGTAATATATCAACGTTCTTTTAATTTCATTATTGCTTTAAATTGCACAAAATCATTTATGCTTTATGTTTTATGAGGTACCCAGACACCCGGATAGTCGGCTATCTCATGAGACACCCGGGTAGTTTTGCTCTACCCGGGTATTTCATGGTTACTCGGGTACCCGGGTATCTCATATACTCATATATGTAAGAGTAAAAGATGTTAAAACTCTTAATATATTTATTGAACACAACTGAGAATAACAATATAAACGTAAACTCTTTAATAATTCGCGTAACCGTAATCGTGCCGTATCGTATAATCTCTTTTCGTGATTTACGATACGTGAAGTTTTGTTCATGCGTTTCGTTTGTCTACTTATTTACATCGTTCGTTACGTAGTCAATTGATATCACATGACTATTGCACACACATGGATAATATCATTACACGCATACAGAATGTCTTAAAAATCTCGCTCCTACATATATTATTGGTAAATATTCCTGAATTTCAGCAAGGATCTCTTAAATTTTCTTATTCCACCGAAAGAAGATCAACAAGATCGCGATGGATGATTCATCCCCAAAATTGGCGACACGAAGGGAGGATGTCTCGAATAAAGGGACGGTTGTTCACCGGTGTGCGGACGTCGCGGAATTCTGTTTGCATTGTTGTCTTGAATTACCGGTTTCTATGCTAACCAGAGATCCGTGGCGAGTGCATCATGAATCACGCGCACTTGCCAATGCGCTCGAGCGAAAGGGGGACAGGGACTAAATGAAAAATGCAAAATCAGGAGACGCAGCAGCCGTCGTTCTCTCTGCCACCCCCGTCCCCACCCTCTTTTCCAGCCTTTTTTCCGCGTACCGCGTGTTTGTCGAGCTGCTAAGTGGTACCCCGCCATGCCTCACAGTGAATCCTCTCTCTCTCTTCTTCCTCTTCTTCGAGCTCCCTTTCACGTTCGCCGCAACCAACCCCGACGCGCACCCAGTCTTCTTCAACCTCGAATGCAACGCTGTCTTTCCGCCCCAGAATGCCTCGGGAACCGGAAGACTTTCGTACCGAAACCGAACGCAGAAATATCCACGATGAAACGCTCATTGTGCTCGAGCTTGCACCGCTCGAATTTTTCACGATTTCCTCCTTCCGGTTCGCGGGAACACTATGCGCCACCGTGTCTTGAAAAATATTTCAGCGTTGAACGCGCTCCACCACTGGTTTTGTGTCGACTTCGTACCGATACCATTCTCGCGTGTTTTAATGCCATTTCGCATTGAATCTTTCGTTTTCTGTGAGGTGCAACCTCGTTTATCCGAGCAAGGTAAATCGATAGAAAAATTATAACAAAACATATTTCACTTTTTATCTTTTGTGAATTTTTAGGTTCAAATCCACGCGGAAGTCATGGTGTTATAGGTCGTTGCATTCGTCGTGAACTCTATTCTAAACAAATACTCAACTATCATACGGTCAGAAGTATGTACGGAGAAGTCATCTCTCCGATATTTGTTATTCATTGATTTGCGTTCTTCATATTTTGTAATATGCGATTTTTGATTATCATTGTTCGACGTGTTGAAAAGTAAAGACATCTTTTACATTTAAAATTAAAAGTTAATTGTTTGTGTTTACGGACGTGTTATTTTATCAACGACTTAAATCCTACAAATATACAGTTTCATTGTTAAAAAAACGTGTATACTATATTTATACTATTTTAAAAAAATTCTATGCCGAACAAACACGTTTTATTTTTAAAAAGTCTGTTCACACATTCAGAAAAAGCATTTCTCGCGTGAAGATAAATCCGTTGGAACCGTTCGAGGGTCTGCCATCTTGAAGCCTCATTACAAAACCAATTATAGCGGTATGGAACGGATTTCCATCGTTCGAGCATCGCGATCATGTATTCGGGCCGACTATTTCCATCAGGCCGTTTGCTTTTTGTTATTTTTGCCGGGGGATCCTCGAGAGCTTCGAGGGGCGAGAAAAACCGGGGGATCAGAAAATCGAACGCGACGCGCATAAAAGGGCGATTCCGACATCGAAATGTCGGACATGGAATTCTCGGTTCGTACCCGGTGCAGGCTCCTTCCGTTAGATATTTTTCAGCGGGCTATTGATCATTCCGACGACACGGTGTAAGATTGAAAACGTGTCTCGGCTCGTGCTGCCGCCGCCGCCGCCGGCCAATTTCCGTCGTGTCCTCGTTCCCGGGTTGCGCGGCACATCTTTTTCTTAATTTTCGACAGTCGGCAGCGATTTTTCCCGGATGCCGTGACTGCAATGACGAACGATCTCTGGTTGTAACGAGGAATGTAACGGGCGAGTTACACGGCGAATGATACGATGCGATAAATCGCGATTTGCAGCGATCCTGCGATGTCTGACCACTGGCTGACCTATACTACTGGCGAAAATAAAATCACTTACTATCGCTCCAACGACGAAGTATTTAAAAATTATTAGTATTTATCATATGCATTTCTTTGGCTTGTGTCTTGCTCAAATAATTTTTAGCCAAAATTAATCGTACTTAAAATAAGAGGAAATTAGTTGTATGGAATAAACAAAGTTCTAAATGGATTTTAACATGTGTTACCGCAGCACTGCCAAGTTACCACGTACTTTTTTTACTATTTGTATAATAGTATAAAATTTGAATTTATAAATTCAATTGACTTAAGGTACATGTCCATCTGAGAGCAAAACTATCGCGAGCAAACAGAAAGATGAAAAAAGATGAATCCATAAATTGAGAGTACTATCGAGAGAAATTCTCAGATGGTCACGTACCCTTACAAATGCAAACATAATCTTGTTTAAAATTTAAAAGGACCTCCTTGCATTCGAACACATAATTTAGAATTGCAGCCTCGCCGGACAGAAGAGACAAACTATTGTGAAGCCAGTGCAGCGTGTGTATCGATTAATTTCGATCACAAAAGAGTGCACACGTTTGTGCCAGCGTTTCATCCAACCAACCGAATTCCAATTGGGTAAGAGAAAGAAGAATTTTTGAAAAATTCCACAGGGTTCTGTGTACCGGATAGAATCCTCGGGGACATTGAAAATATCCAACGAATTCGCGATTCGCCATGAAAAAAATTTCATTTGCGCCATACGTGTCGCCTAAATATTCGAGCGGGTCGAGAGGATGCCGGTAGCATGATCGCGAGAGAGTCACCAGAGGAAACGGTTTCATAAATAACGGAGAACCCTGGCGTATTGTTCATTCTCATCGAACCGGGGACAACCGCGATCCATGACCATCATCGGCCGACTAATTGTTAGCCGTCTATTTAATCGCGTTAATTTCGGAATCACCGCAACGGCCGCGGCAGGACCCGATTTACCGTATAATGTGTTTATACGGGACGCGATTCGTTAATTACGCGGCCACCCCCTCGTTCCTCTTTAACTTCCTTCAATTTTTATCATTTTCCCGTGGATAGGGGACGCCGGATCTCGTTTTCAATGCCGCGGAGCAACAACGGACCTGGGAAAACGACGGAGGGCTCGTAGGAGAAAGAGACCGCCTGGAAAAGGGACCAACAAAAGTCAACGAGACGGCGCTTCATTTCATTTCCCGTGGAAAATTGTTCGATGTACCCGGTGGCGCGTTAATTCGTTGCCCGAATTCAAATGTACATGTAGTACCTTCCTTTCAAATATTTTGAATACATGAACTGCAACATTTGATCGAATTCTCTTGAATTATAATAAATCACGTGGTTTTCATTACTAATTGATGAATGAAATTGACACCGGATATAGAATTCTAAGTTGGCTGAGGAGATTGGCATCTCGTCGATTTTAAAGTATAGAAATAAAGTATCACGGGTTAAAATAACAGAAAAATTGTCGAGCATCTACATATATCTCCCTTCTCGATCGATTTTTCAGCGTGTACTCGCAATTAATTGCTAGCGATTCTTCTTTCATCTGTCCGCGTTTGATCGAATTATCGTTCGCATTCGATTCATATTTAACGATTCAGATTGTTTCGAATCCGAAACATCGATGAACGCCTCGTCGCGAAAAATAGAACCGCGACAGAAATACGTATAGTCCGTTCACGATGGCTATTTTAAAAAGCAATTTACCGTGACATTTTATGGAGTATTCGGGGGGCATAAACTTCGGTCATTTCCAGCGGGAAATGCAGTTAGCGAAATCCATTTTCTAGCTGACGATGGACGGCGGTCGTTTAGCGATCGTGACAAACAATTTTTATGACGTTTAATATATTTAATAGAAAAAAGGTATTGTTGGAAGTAGACTCACCTGTGCATCTGCAAGGATGCGTCGCATCAAGGCCAAGGTGGGGTGCGTTGTAAGATCATCCTGAAGGGCAAGTGCCTCGCCTTCTTTGTTCAAGCGGTTTAGTGTGTTGAGAGCTGAAATAAAAAACCATCCAAACGTGAAAAAACGGTGAAATTCATTCGCTAATTTAATGGTATCTTGTGTTAGTATTTTATATACACAGGGAAAGCGATGAAGCACTATCTTGATACCCATATAACATGTTTGAAGAGCATATTATACAATGTTAGTAAATATTGTAGGAAATATAGGAATCTTCCTAAATATGTAATCGCGACACCTGCTGTTCATTAACTTCCCGATTTTTTTATATTGTAATGAGCATGCCACTCTATGTGTGTATGCTACATGTATGCTATGTGTGTTTGTATCCTTGCTTTGTTCTTCACTTCTCTGTAAGACTTTCGTGTACAACAGTTACAGTTCGTTCAGCCAATATATATTGAACTAGAGTGTACAATCCAGCACTAAATACGCAAATATATTATATATACAGGGTGTCCCAAAATTCGTGTACTTCCCGGAAATGGGAGGTTCCTTAGGTCATTTGAAGCAACATTTTCCTTTACAAAAATGACGTCGGCAGCTTTGTTTAGGAGTTATTAACGAAAAACACGGACCAATCAGAGTGCGACTATAACGAACGGAGTCCGACTCAGCGACAGGTCTCGCTTAGCGTGGCAGCGCCATTGGCCGAGCCAGAATCGATTCGTTGTAGCCGCGCTCTGATTGGTCCGTGTTTTTCGTTAATAACTCCTAAACAAAGCCGCCGACTTCATTTTTGTAAAGGAAAATGTTGCTTCAAATGACCTAAGGAACCTCCCATTTCCGGGAAGTACACGAATTTTGGGACACCCTGTATATTCCACTCATACCAACAAATATCATCAATTTCTAAGTAATGGTACTTGTTTGAATTTAAGCAGTGGAGCTGGATCGTGGAAGGATTAGATTGTTTTAATAGACGAGCGATAGTTTTTAGCGAGTCGATATGTATAGTCAATTTATTGTCAAACTTAACTTAACTTAAGCACTAAAAACCCGAACAATGGATAACAATGAAAAGGAACCGACACAACTTATAATTAGCTTAGAACTAAAGAATTTAGACCGAGTGAAACACAAGCAAGTCTAGAGTCCAGTGTAGGCTGGACACTAGAAGGTCTAAGAAGCACAAAGACCTTTTAGCAAGGTGCAGCTCAAGTAAAGCTGCAGTTTTTAATAAAGAATAGATAGACGACCAGAGAAGCGCAATGGTCTTTTTAACCGCCCAAGTAAAGCGAGAGTGCGTGCGGTAAAGTTTCGACAGCGACTGACTTTTAGACAATCAGCTGTTTTCGAAGAGTCAGAACGGCAAGGGGAGAGGTGTTACGGTTTTTGGTAACCCCGTTACCTCTCTCTCCCCTGCTCTACAACAACCGTCGTAAGGCAGCTCGCGCAATCCGCAACAGTACTTCCACAATTTCTATTAAGAACTGCGACGACCATCTTGCCGAAACCGAATCCCATGATTCCTTCAGTTCTCTCTCTCTAACTCTACCTAACTACACCGGTTCGACGTGCGCAGTGGCACGCATCCCTTGATATTTCCTGTATCCCGATTCCGGCCAGATGCACCCGGTTAATGAGAGAATATGTAGGTCCCCGGCAAATTATGTATTAGCCTCGCGTGGTGCTGAGTACAAGATTAGTATAATTAATTGGTAGCTGCGTATCGAAATGCTCTGTATGCATTGTGCCACGCGCACATTTCTGAACAACTAATTTCGCTGTAACAGGCTTTTCCCTGTTGCCCAGCGAATTTCTCTTGTACTGGCATTTTTGTTTGGATGAAACATCTACTGTTCGGGGGCAGTGTGGGTTCACGAGCTTTCTTCTTTGGGCCAGGTCTTTTTGCTTGAATGCTGTCCTGAGATCTTCTATCTTCGTGTTCGAGAAAACAAATTTTTAACCATTGCTAGTATTGGGTCTATAACTTAAAAACCGGAATTTGACACTAGATGCTAACACTTCTGTATGCGCTGTAGCAAATCATTGAAAATCATGGAAAATTTTGAAAATTGCCGAAAGAAACAGCATTTGCGGGAACTTTTGCTGAATCACTTTGTTGCAAAGAGAAACTACATGCTCTTGCGAAAACACGGTGTTCGAAGTGGTTTCAACGCTTTAAAAGTGGCGATTTCGACGTCAAAGACAAAGAGAGATCAAAACTCGTGTCAAACAAAAGAAGACTTTGCGGAATCAATCACCGAAAACAACCGACTCATTTAAAGAGAGCATTGAAGGAAAAACGGCCAGAATGGGAGATCAGACACGAGACATTGATTTTCTAACATGACAATGCTCGGCCACATGTTGCTAAACCAGTTAAAAATTATTTGAAAAATAGAGGATGGGAAGTTCTGCTCCACCCGCCATATAGTCCAGACTTGGCGCCTTCTGACTACCATTCGTTTCAGTCGATGCAGAATGCACTTTCCGGAATACGTTTCACTTCAGTCCAAGGCATAAAAAATTGGCTCGATTCGTTCTTTGATTTAAAAGATGACCGGTTTTTGGGGATGGCATCCATAATTGCCAGAAAGATGGGAAAATGTTGTAACTTCCGATGGACAATACTTTGAATAACAGAATTATACAAGATTTTCTTTAATGAACGTTCAAATTTCCTAAAAAAATTCCGGTTTTTAAGTTATAGACCCAATACAAACAATTGTTTTTCAGACAAGAAGATGATCGAGTGAGAAAACTGGAGGTCCGATGGACTCGGTTTCAACCTACAAGATGGCCGTCGCCAGTCGACTCGTTCATCTCGCATTACCTTCACCGAGTCGTTCTCAGCGATGGGGATAATTGAATTCTCGGAGAGCACGGTGCTCTTGCTCGTGGCGCGAACGCAGAAAGGCCCGAGGGGTGCCAAACTGTTATCGACAAGTTCGTGGGAGAAGCTCGTTTCGGCCGCGCAGGCCACGGACGCCATATCCCTCGGCCGTTCTCCTCGCCAGCGTCATGATACATCACGTTGGACTTCCAAGTGCTCTTTGATGTAGATCGCTCGGGAAACTTCCGACGATCGAATCGTGCTCTCGTGCCTCGATCCACTTGGCCGGCGACCATTTTAAATCTTCATGCTGCCCTCTTGACTCCTTATGCGCGATGCAACCATTCCCTTCGGTGACCCCGTCTCCTTCCCTCATTCCTCATTTTTATAGTCCTCGTAGTGCTCGTTTAGGATGACTCTTTTCGTGATATACGATTTTTACGAGTGTTGCGGTGACCGAATTTTTCTTACTCGCTTAGTGCTCCTCATTGTTGTCCTCGCGTTAGGAAAACCTTTTATGATAATGATAATGTAAAATATATCCTTGTTTTCAACTCACTTTATGCATTAATTCACACATACATTAAAATGTATATATAAAAATGGTTATATCAAATTGAATGTTAATCCTGTACAAGGAATACCACAAAAAAGTGGTACCTAGGTGAAAAACGAAAAATATTATGTTCTTAGTAAATAGAGGTTTAAATTTACCGCCTAATCTATATCCGACCAATCATATTCGTTTTCAAATGTCTTCACGTTGCTTCATTTCCATGCTGAATGTCCGAGCAGCAACATGTGGATCAATCACAAACGTTTAATTTTTAAAATTTAATTATTTTGCAACAGTAAGCAAGTGAGTAACGATTCCTTCTGTTTTATAGTGTTGTTCTTTTCCTGTTGTTACGGTTTCACAATATATGCATTTAATTATAAATTACAGACGCAATGTTAATGTGATTCTCTTGAAAATGATCTAAATGCAGATCGGAACGTTAAGAAATAATATTGTGCTAATTTGCAAATAGTGTTTTGAGTAACAATTGATATCATTAATTTATGCTTAAAGCAATTTACGGTCGATATTATTTAATATTTAATAATGTTATTGTATGAGAAGGAAAATATACAATAATTAAATGTGGAATATTGAAAATGAATTTAGTGTCGAGGTTTTATCGGAAGCGCGAGAATCAGGATTCGCGCGAAAATCAATATAGAGCAAATTTCCTGAATTTTACGAACACGTGTATACTTCTTCGCGTGTTCGATGAAGTAGGAAGTGCCATAAGCGTTCACCTCGTGGATTCAATTTCTGCGGTGGGAATCTCATTCGCCGAGCCAAATACGTCGGCCGTAAACACAGTTCGACTAATATAGCGGTAATAAATGAAAGTATGATGAAACAGGTATTGGAATTCGAGCCAAACGTTCGATAGGAGTTTCAGTGTGCTTCGACTCGACGTTTATGAAAGCTCGAGATGACGGTGAGCACGATATAGTTACGAGGACCAGTATAATATAAACTTGTTCGTCAAATATCAATCATGTTCGTAAATTTTTTTAGAATATTTCGTGCCAGAGAGAATAAATGAAAGAAACTGAATTGATTGAAACAATTCCAAAATACTGACAGATCAATTAATTTCTTCTGTTCGAGAAGAAGGCGGACCGGATTGCAAATAAACAAATTCATATCGCTTTATTTCCACAGCTGTTCGCGACTCGACCGAGAGTCATAATTACGCCGATAATTAATTGACCGAGAATCTTAAAAGCTCGTTTGGCGGCTCGCGACGAATTCCTTATCTCGTTGCTTCATTACTGCAGCCAACGAAGTTCCTGATGAAAGGATGCAGCCGCTCGCTTCAAGTGCGAACTCGGATAAGCTTAACGCAATTACGTAGTGAATTATTTGTTTCTCGGCCGGGGAAAACGAAACGAATTTAACCGGGGAAAACGCGAGCACTGAGAGACAGTAACTCTCGAGCACGGTAAATTGTCCCTAAAAAATTTACTGGCATCGTCGGTCCGCGCGTGCTTAAGTATTAAAACACTTATCAAACATGACGTGGTACCGATACGGTGGAACAGTATGCTTCTGGCACGAGGAAGTTTATGAAAAACCAGCGAAACTGCGCAAAAAGAAGGTTCGCGAGAAAAATTCTTTTCCTAGGGAACTTCCCGAGCAAATAAAATCTTGCTTTATGCTAAGGATACTGTTAGAGACACAAAATTTATTTCCAGCCGTCGCAATTTCAATTTACAGGGTATGTAGTCTTCGAGACTAAATGAAGAAAAAGACACTGAATTGTTCGTTTCGCCGCTATTCATACAGAGAATGTTCTCCTATCCTTATCACTACCTGAGATTCGTGGACAAAGAAAACTGTAAAATCAGCTTAATTGGTGCAAAATCATATGTTAAAAAACTTCCTGATGAGCTAGAGACTTGAAATTGGATACATGGCTCAGAACTGGATGACAATACATTATTCAAAAACAAATTTTTTTTAAAGTTTATCCGTTTCGGAGAAAATAATAATTAAATATTTACCGTTTTTATTTACCGTTTCAATATTTACCGCTACGGTATTGTTTCCGATATGTCGCGGTTGCAATATTGTCTGAAATTTAGTACATGTTTCTGTTATAATTTCATAACCTGGTAAAAATGTTAAAAATCCATTGAAATATTTCACATACAGAAGACTAAAAAGCAGAAAATAATTATGTAAATAAAAATAAATTTTTAAAAAATACCACCTTTTTAAAAACGGACTAAAAAATATAAAATAATTTTTCCTAGTCGCATACTGGTTCCTAACCTCGTACAAACAGTGGTGAAAATTTGTGATTGTGAATTTTGAATTGCTATGAAAATATTTGTAAGATTTCAAACGAAAAACGTGGGGCGCATGAAATAGATAATCGATGCAACTCAGTGTTTAGTATTCCTACAAAAATAGTTATTTTTTGCTGTAGAAAATGATCGAACCTTTGCGCCGCGAATAAAAATTCATAATATCCTAAAGATAAATTACGATCGATAACTAACTAATTAATTACTTAACTTCGTATTAATTTCGTATACATGAATCTACCTCAGAAAATAAATGAAAATGCACTTCTATCCATAACAGATACATCATTGTGTACTGATACTTTTAGTTCATACATTCCAGAGTTTTATTTGAATTTTGTGTAACGATACTGTGCTCTCTGTTGCTACCAGAATAATCCAAGTCTGTAACTTTCTAGATAACAAATAATTTGATTTTATCACCAAAGGGCCTATTAATTTCATCAGAAATTTCTATTCTATGAGTTTCAGATTTTTGTTCGAAATGTTGCACAGCATTCATTATTTCTGCGCGATTTACAGGGACTGCAGAGACTCGAAATTGGCTTTCTGTGCGAAGAGCACTCTGTGGAGTCGACTTGTTCGCATCGTTCTTAATTAGAATTCAGTTTTCTTTGTTATTAACGATTCCCACGCGAGGCAGCATTGTGTATCCCAGCGAAACGGTAATAGAATTAAGGAAACTTTGCCTGGGAATAGATGACGGTGTTAATAAGTTCCTCGATATTATACGGCAGGCATATCGCCATCGGCGATCGTATCTAATAATACAATTAATGCGCAGATATCGACGTGGAACGAGCGTGTTTGGGTCCGGGGAGTCGCGTATTTAGATGGGAATTGGCAACTTATACGTGCGTTTCGAATGTTCGGTGGAATTGAATCAATAACTTGGAAATTCGGTGGCTTCCGAGGATAGTGTGAGTTAAATTGGGGATCTTGAGGTGAGCCGAAATTATCTTCAATTGGAATCGAGGCGGTCTACGTGGCGTTAAGATGTATTATTCAGTGCTGAGTCATTTCCAATTATCTGGCAAATTACATTTCCGGTCCTGCGAGGAGAGACGAATTTTCCAGATAAAATGGGAAATGTACTTAAAGATTCGACATATTTTCAACAATTCAACGTTCCTAAGGATTGCACAATAGTAGAGAAAATAACAAAATTTCTAACTTTTTCGAAGACCAGTAGCTTTCTCAACATTTCCAAAGAGCTTTCCAGATTTCGAAGAACTCTAGTTATCAAAAATATGGGAACTGTACTTAAAGATTCGACATATTTTCAACAATTCAGCGTTCCTAAGGATTGCACAATAGTAATAGTAGAAAAAATAACAAAATTTCTAACTTTTTCGAAGACCAGTAGCTTTTTCAACATTTCCAAAGAGCTTTCCAGATTTCGAAGAACTCTAGTTATCAAAAATACAACTTTTTTGGTAGCAGAGGATTTCAGGATGTTGAAAACATTCAAGGCATTCAATATTTTTTGTCTTTCGAAGCATCTAGAATTTCGAGAATTTGCAAAAGACCGTCAACACCAATTTCCACCGTCCCTATTTCTTCACCTTGACTGCAAAATATCTCCAAATACAATCCTAAGACATTGAAAGCTTCCAAATTGTTCCCTTTGCAGATTTTCACGATCTCTGAGAGATCGCAATAACTTCGAAGTGTTTCAAGCCGGTATATCGACGTCGGAGCTCGCTCGAGCGTTCCCGAAGGTGTGCGTTGTCGGTTGGAAAACGATTTGCAAGAGGAGCCTCGCGTCTTGGAGTCCCATCGCCAGGCGGCACAAGCATCGGGTTACGGTCAGGTATGTGCATTAAAGCAGATGGAGGCCTGGCCCGACCCTTCCAGGTGGTATATAGGTCTACGTGCAAACACGCGAACACGTTAAGTGCGCTTCCAGCGCGAGGTCGCTATGATACCGGCGAAGGAAACCGCGAAGGGGTTAGCCTGATATATGGGATGGGCCCGATATTATGCGCGTACGCAGCGGAATAGCTATTCTTTACGAGCGTCCGCGGAAACTGAAAGCCTGTTCAATATCTTCTAGGGCTGGAAAAGTGCGACAGGATGTGTTAGAACTGGACTAATCGCGACATCTATTACTTTAAGAGATAAGCGATATGCAATCACGTGACCAAAATGTAACACGTGATTAGCATTGTTAAGAGGCAAGGGGCACCACGTGTGATAACTAGATAGTAACCAGAATCTTACTAGATTTTGTATCGAAACATGGTTTTGCAGGCTGTCGTTTTTTTTACCTTATACGAGCATATTTTGAGCTGCACAAGGCTTCATTTGATAGAGGAAGGTTAACTGCACCAGAGCTGTGTCCAATCATACGAGTAAAAAATGTCTATTTGTGACAGAAAAATACATCGGAATCTGCTGGTGTTTTCTCGATGTTTGCTCTACTTTGGACTTATTTTTCTGTCACAAATAGACATTTTTCACTGATATGATGGGGCGCAGCTTGGTGCAGTTAACCTTCCTCTATCAAACGAACCCTTGTGCAGCTCAAAATATGCTCGCATAAGGTAAAAAACGACAGCTCGTGATTGCATTCAATTTCCCCATATTCCATTCATGATGCCAGAGTCTAAAGCAAGTCTAGAGCCAATTTTAGTTCAGCTAGTTAGACCAGATGGTATCTAGTCAGGACTGTCAACGTGGAATCGTAACAATAAAAATATATGGGGCTTGGGTCCACTCGGATCTACTAATAGCAATAAAGACATTAATAAAAAAAGAAAAAAAGGAAGAGAAATTTAGAAATACTCGGAAATATTCTGTAATTTCATAATGTTTTTGTTGCGAATGATCTTGATCGATCATATTATTTTTCAAGTAAATCACTTCGCTGGTATTTTATTATGCTTGTAACTACTCTGTAAGAAATAATCAATTGAACAATCATTACCATTTTATATGTTAGTTATTGTAGTTAATTTAGAGACTTTGTTAATTTTCGGAAACCTACAGATACGTGAAATTCACGAACATTGTGATTCGTGATAGTGATAATAATTACAAAAATGAATTTCATTAGTTCCAATATGTACTCTCCGATTGTACAATAGCTTCATCAGCAATACAATTCACACTTTCAGATGATCGTAAGAAATCAAGATTTCGACAATATTCAATGGACAACAGTGATAAGAGGAATGGTTACAAATTGTATTATCTCTAACTGTGTGAAGCTGCGAGTATATTCGACAGTATCAAGATGAATTAATTATGAATCGGATGCAGGTGTCGAAAATAGCAACCCCGTGTCCCACCACCACAACCCCCGGACGTTCGATCGCCGTCCGCTACGTAACGTTGTGCTTCCCGAGGAGTAGGTACTATGATACAGGAACCAATCACCAGAAAAAGCCCCATGTGCACCGAAGTAATCCCTGAACCATTTTGTGCGTCTCTCACCGGACTCACCTTCCTCGAAGGGCTGCGCCCGTTTAGCGAATGCCTTCGAGAAAACGCCACGCGGCTTCGAGGCCTCCACGCCGTTTTCTACGGCTGCGCTCATTTTTCTGAGTGGTCCTTCACAGTGGTGCTTCTATTGCCACGACGGGTAAAGGGACCATCTGAAATTCACGTCACACTCAGATCTCTCTGCTCGAAATCGGACGCTGTTCGACAACGGGACCGTTCATCCTCGCGACAAACGGTAACAAATAATCTCATCGTTTACACACTTCAACATCTTTCAACAAATACTCTAACATTTTTAGCAAGAATATCTTCAAACAAACAGTCGAACAGTTTTAACCGAACATCGTTAGAAAATTGAATCTTAATTTAAAGTAAAATTGACGTTGTAAACGGTGGAGAATTCGATTCTGAAACTCGCCCCCTTTAAAATGAACATGTTGGAAGAAGTTATGATAGACAGGTATAAATTAGTTGAATTTTTTAAATAATTTTTCAGTGCTGCTGAGTTTGCCTGCGGATACAATTTTTCTACTTAAAAGTAATCGATGAGCTGTGACATCTGGAATGAAACACTCGAAAGATAGTTATAAATTATTGTTGAGAATAATTGTACGACTCAGTTGTCCTAATTCGAGCATCACAGTCGAAAATTTCCGACGGTTATCGTCTGTTCTTTAATTCCGCAGGCCAGTGCATTCCTCTAAAATAACACCGCTCGCAATAACGGACCGCGGAGGCTAGCCAATTAAACTCCAATTAAAATTCTCTTCTCGAGTCAACAAACAAGTCTCTTGCTCCGCGATTCCCAATCATTTATCTAAATAAAAGTTTCGTTCTTTCTCTCTCTCTGTCCTCTAATTACGCACGGTGACACGCACCGTCGCGAATCGTAACGAAACCTTAACTCACTCCGCGTAGGAGACACCGGAGCATCGATCCCCAACGTGCGTTGCTCGGATCGCCGGGACGCATAAATCAACGCTAACTTCGTCGAAAAGTCCGGCAGAATTTATCGAGCGCGTCCTTTCCCGTGTGTAATGATAAATTATGACGATCGAATATCGGGTTCCAGGCTGGGGGACGCGAGAAACGTGTGTGTACACAGTGTGTATACCCTGGACCCCTGTAATAAGGGTGGTACTGGCCTTGCGCAGTTTTTAGGGGATGCTACGCTCATGGTATTACTGTATTAGTGTGCCCACGGTCGACGTCGAGGCGTAATGACATTAACTTACCGACAGGCCGGTAAACAAGGGTTATCGAGCTCGTACCGGCACCAGATGTCTGCAAACATCGGCGCGAAAGTATCAACCCCTAGATTAGGTCTAGACTTTGCAAAATTGTGCTCAACCCTTTCTTCGATTACACCGAGCAAAATGATATTGATTATTGATGTTACAAAAATAGACAACTACTGATTCAATTTCTTTATTCAAGCATCTGTAAGCAAAATAAAGTCGTCTTTCTTAGTACGTTTAATAGGTTGAAAAGAATATTTATTTC
>CM052337.1:6886478-6930265 GCA_028455595.1 Lasioglossum vierecki | reverse complement strand
GTGGAGACAAAAACATATATAATTCTCGATAATATTTATTGAAGACATACTCTTGGCAATGGCTCTTATGTGGAGACGCACATAAGAGGTCGAGAACCTCAAGCTACATCTCCACAAGAGTGCCACTATCGAGAGTAAGAATATCGACATATACCTCTATAAATGACGAAATTCTTTTTTTGAATTAATTAAATACTGCTCTAAAAATACGAATCAGATTTAAGAAACATAAAACAATAACTTCCCTATAAAATCGGGAAGTTAATAAAACTATTTTCCAGGCGAAAATTCTATAAATGTATAACGAGGAAATCTCTCTGATTATACCGGACAAAAACAATTCAATCTGACTGTTAATCCATCGCAAACGAAGCAGACTCGTGCGTGCGGTATTCAGTGAAACCAGATTTTCCTGCGACGACATTCGCACAGTTATCGCGATCCGGGTTTCGCATTGCACCGTACGCATAGAACAGGAGAACGACATTAACATTATATCGAGTTTCTCGCGGCTCGAACAAGAAAGAATCGGCAAGCGGCGAAGAATTAACACGTCGCGGGGGCGGAATAGCCTTCTTCCTATTTATTCGTAGCCGGCGGGAGGGCAAAGGGGGGGGGGGAGAAGAGATTCGCGCCCGTGAGATTACCAGAACGGTATACGGTCGGCGATAATTAAGCGGATTCTGCCGTCGGCTCATGAATATTAATGGAGCGCGCGCGTGTACAACGCCGGGAAAAGCGTGGACGGGGCCCTCGATGTTCTTTGAGCGGCCCGAAACAAGAAGCTACCTCGTTACCAGCTACCTTTTATTTCGTGCACACCTTTCATCAGAGTCGGACACGATCGACGAATCTATCAGACTTTCACAAAGGCCCGCACACATTTTGCAATGGCGCAGCTCGGACCGGGCACACCTTCCGCGAAGATTTGCTCGATATCACTGCCGCACGGAATATCGATGCGATCGAATTAACCATTTGCTAGTTGATTCCTCGCGGATTAACCGACGCAAGCTCGCTCTAATTGCTGTGTCCGGCGCACAGTGGGCCGGATCGAAAAATTTCGGGACACTGGTGCAGAACTTTCGAACCGTTTGAGATATTAAAATGAGGTTTCAACTAAAAAATATTATAAAATAATCTCTTTCGAATAATACGTGTTAGAATATATTTTTTGTTTAATTTGTTAGTTAGTTATTTTTATGAATTTTTATGTAGTTGTTGAATCAGTTGCTTTCCTTAAGAAAAGAAACAATTTTTTACAATCTTAAGAACTCTTAGGCTACCTCGCCGCTCGTTGCTTCATCGCTTCGCCCGTACTCGCCGCGACGTTGTCCGCTTTAAACAACTATATTGTTGTTAGTCGGACAATGTCGGAAATTACTTTTATATGGTTCTTTAAAGGAAGTTTTACCGAAAATATTCCTCTTTGTTAGAGCCTAGGAAGTTTTGGGACAAAAAAGATATTCTTTGACAAATATAGAACATTTTTTAAATCTGTCATGTATCGTTCAGTATTATTTTTTAAATATATTATTATTAGTCATTACTAAAAAAAAATATATTTCTTATTGGAAAGAGATGCTCTATATCATACAAAATAAACTGAGAGAAAATATGGGACGAAACAATGAGGACATCGCAAAGAATTTGAGCAATTCTGCCTGGTGAAATATGCTACTTTCAAAACGCTCAATTTTAAATGATCATTGTAACTAAAATATTTATTTAATTCCATTAATTTCCGGCCCATTATGCGGCGGACGAGCCTGTTTCGACGTTCAGCAGTCGAATCAAGTTCAATGGATCTTGTAGGAATGATCGAGTTTGAGATTTTTGTGCGGGATGATTCTGTAGGCTCTTACGAATGAGGCGGTATTTTTATTTTGAAGATTGCGAACGTACGAGTACTTTCAAATAGTTTACAAAAAGAACTAGACGTGTATTCGAATTTTGATAAATTTTTTACAGTGTTCCTCCCTTAATTTTTTCCCCGATCGTACAACGTATATTTCCTTCGGGAAGTTGAAATTGCTTTAAGAAAATGAATGGACCGTGTAAAGAAAAATTTGGTGGGAAGGTATCGCGGACGACAGGAGGAAAAAAAGAATGGAGGATGATTATGTGACGGGCGGGGAAGCGTACACGATCCATTATCCGCGGAGCAAAAGGTTTAGATACCGTTCGCATTGTCGTGCCGGTGGTCACGGATCGTCGATCCTTCCGGTCCGGCTTTCACCGTTAAGGCTCATCCTGAATGCTCTTTCGAGCGAGACAGATTGTTCCAACGCTTATTGTTCTCGTGCGACGTAAATCAAGCCGGCTGATCGGGAACAGTAACCCCCCGATCGTGAATTCCGTCTTCGGGCTTACGTGCACCGTCTTATCGGATCAACATCTTTATAGATCTCGTTGTACATGGCAGTCCGGTGTCCTGAAAAATTGCTTCCTGCATACTCGTGTATGGGGTGTCGCGTAATCTGCCTGCACAACTAATCCGATCAACATTTCATCTTCAGTGCGACGACTGTTTCGATCCATGAAAGACACCTTGCTCTTTTTCTGTTCTTTCTATTTGGTTGTGCCAAAAGATTTTTTCTAAATGTGTACCTTTAGCAATGTATTAAATTTTTCCATCGCATAGTCTATACAAATTATAACAACCTATTATAATTTTCCTTCTTTGCGTTTTGATATGTCACCATACACATTTCTCTGCATTTGTTAAGATAGAAGTCTACTGAATATTGAATTTCCACCCGTCGATACCTATCAAACATCATAGATAGATGTCGTTCGATATCGCATATACCTTTTAGCGTCGCAACGCTTGTTTTCAGTTACGTATCTGCCACCATGGATGATATCCATGTACACTGTAACTCATTATTTTGTATAATTTTTTTCTAATTATTTTGCCACAGCAAGTAAGTGTTCTTAATTCTTGCTTCACACGTTTTCCACAGCTGTGTTGCAAACTCTCTTTTTGTTTCTATTTTTATAAACGTATTAATTTTTCAGACCCAGAAGTGTATCTCTTGAAAATGATCCATACAGGGATCGAAACGTTGAGTTAAATTAATTTGCAAACTTGCTGCTGTCTTTAATGATCGAACCTTGCGCCGAAATCACAAATTTATTTTATATTCTACCTTTACTATTGTTAACCTGCTCTCTACACAGAGAGAATTCTTTAAATAATCTATACTGATGGAAATAAATTTGCGGAATAATTCCTCATCGATCTTTAGAATTCTAATAATGATAAATTAAAAAATTTCATTATATTGGATCTGCATAATCCTGGATCGGCACTTGTAGGACAGTACGAAGGGCAGGAAAGTTTGCAGCAGCATCAAGTTCGCCTAGGAAACAATAATTTCTGTTAGCTTCTGGTGGTGAGGGGTAAACGGGACACATTCGCGATTAATGAACACGTTCCTCTAATTCGAAGACCTCAGTGAGTCACTGTGCAAGCGTCCCTGCTATCGATTCTCCGTAGAACGGAAGCAAACAGAGAATCGGAGAGTGCGTTCGAGAGAGAGAGAGAAAGCGCTCGCGAGTACATTCGTGGGAGCGTGCACGAACGGCGAACAATCGATACAATTACGGCGCGAGCAAGCTTTTAATTACAGCCGCGCGTAACTCCGCTTACTCAATACGTTCTCGCCGGGCAGAAAAGCGAGTGCGGGAGGTCTTTCGGCCGGGCTTGTCCTTTGTGCCTTGAGCACTTTTCATTTCTCTGCCGCCCGTTTCCGCTCCGGGTAATCGAAGGCTCCGCCGGCAAAACAGAGGGGGAATCAGGCGGAAAGAAACGGGTCGTGGGTTTCGAAGCCTCTTATAAAAGAGAGGCGAGGAGGAGATTCGACTAACGTCGAAAACGCCGCGTTATAATTAGCGGTCGCGGGCCCCGGGGCCGCTAATTAGGCCAGAAGTAGGAGAAATAAAAGCCAGAGGCCAGGCTCGAGCTGGCTCTCCTCGCTTGCTCGGCCAATTCCCAACTTTCTCGGCGTGTCCTTTCGATCCCGGCCCGAGCCGATTCGATTAAAGGCGACACCTGCTCCGACGAACTTCCTCCCCGACGATTTAATCGTGTTTCAGAGCTGTTCGTGCTCTTAACTCTGCGCTGCTCTGCTCCGCTATGCTTCGCTATGCTCGGATACGCGAGCACCCGTCAGCAGAGACTCGAGCGATGAAGAATGCTCGCCGAGTGTATTCGAAATGTTAATTATCTCGCGGAGACGCGTTTTTAGGTCTTCCTCGTCGCGAAGCGTCCTCGTGCGCCAAGAGCAGCGTAATTATTGACTTGTCGCGACCGTCTTAAACCCTTTCCCACAGTAATTAGAGCGAAAATTTGCGGCTTTGTCGAGTTCGCGGCGTCGCGAGCGAATTAACCCGCTGCCCGGTTTCAAACTTTGAAAAATTGATTTTTCTTTTGAGATCCACAGTTTTTAGAACACGTCTGAAAATTTCTCACGATCAAAGGCAAAATTGGTAAGGACTGTCGACAGATGTCTAATTCCCTGTCACGAAGTGTACGAATCTCGGATTGCAAAAATTCAAATTATTAAACGAATGGAATAAAGAAAATCTGATATCTTTAAATCTGCAAATGGAGCTTTTAAAAATTGATGTTGAGGATCCGAGCTTTCAGAACCTTTTATACAGGGTGGGGTGCCACATTTTGCCATCTAGATTTACGTCTCTATTTTGATAGCAAATATCACAATGAATTCATATGATTGACCAGAGAGTCGAGATTTCCTAATAAATTATAATTAAAATATCTCCGAAATTAATGATTTTTTTACACAAATAGATTAATACTTTTTTGTAAAGAATATGAAGAAGCATCAGTTGATGTGATAAAAAATATAGATGGCAAAATGTGGCGCCCCACCCTGTATATTCCTCGGAATCGACGAAAGCAAAATTTATTATTATCGACAGATGTGTATAACGAAGTGTGGTATTGTCGGTTTTGGGGAAGCCTGTACAGAGTGCCCCACCCATGAACATAGCTGGTCTACTGAGCCAATTACCGCGTAGCATCTCTCTCTTTCTGCTGCTACCCCTCGTGCCAGTACAAGACTCGTCAGGGTGACACGCGAGACGAGGCAAAGACGAAAAGTGGAATGGAACAGGCCGAGGGAAAGAAGGCTCAGCGCGTTAAACGCGCGAGAGGAAAATGGCTTGAATGTGGAACAGAGATGACTGAGGGGAGGATCCATGAATATTCATGCCGCGGTTATATCGCAGAGCCAACTCGGGGGAAAAAAAGGAACGCCACCAGCGTCGGTGACCCGAAGCAACACCACGGCCGAAATTATTGAATAAAAAAAAGCCACTATCTGGCCACGTAACAGGCTGGATAGTAGACTGCGAATTTCATGGCGGCACTACACTTTCGAAAATTCTACGTCCCATTATTTATCTTCTACCGTTCCAACTACGTTCATACTTGGAACTCCTTTTTTTGAGAATTTGCTATATTCCAAAGTGATTTTTTAACTTGGATTATTCATACATTATAGGTAGCTAATATAAATGTAGAATGCGTAAACCTTCATCAATTTTTCCACTGTGAATTTTATTTGGAATATTGGCCCTCTTAAAATCACTTTTTTTCCTGTATTGAATTAATATAGAATTAAAATTTTTATTTCATTTGCAACATTAACAAATTTCAGATAAATTGAGCGGTCATGAAAATTTGAAATTTTATTTGGAATATTGGCCCTCTTAAAATCACTTTTTTCCTGTATTGAATTAATATAGAATTAAAATTTTTTTAGTTCATTTGCAACATTAACAAATTTCAGATAAATTGAACGTTAGCCTGGCCCTGAAAATTTGATTTCGAAATTACTGGAGGCGAACGCCGAGTTCAAGGAGATAAATATTTAATTGTGCTTGCAGTGTTATTTTCGGACCGAAAGTTCGACGTACACGCTGCTGCGTGAAATGTATAATTCAGTTACGAATTGATTTATTGCTTTCGGGCCGAGTTATAACTTAAATGAACACCTAATTACGTCGTTGCTAATGACAATTACGGACAAGCAATTATTAATGACACTCGCCTGTGTGCGCTGCCAATGGCCCCATAATCGTTAATCCATTACTGTGATATGTATACACCGAAACCTGATTGTTACGGATTGCATTTAAAACAACTTTAATGCCTACAATTTCCGCCGACGTATTAACTACTTTTGTTTCGCGATCATTCTGAAAACTGTGTATATACACCTCCAAATTATTTTCAGATTTTATATGAAATTCTTTCACAAGTAGAAATCAAATGAAAATAATTAAAAACTTTGTGTAGAGTTTTATATTCTTTACTTTGAAGCAATGTTCGAAGTAGAACAAACATATTAAATTCTTTCTTCCAGGGAGATAAAATAAGTTACAGTTACAGCAGTTAAATAAATTCTTAAACGAAAATTTCATTAACAACGACGATGAATACGTAACAGACCCAATCGCGTTATTTATTCTATGAAATATGAAATTCTCCGGCAAGTGATACTAACGTGAAAAATTGTTATATGTATAAATGAATTCCTACATAAAATCTTCACAAAGAAAACCAATGAATATGTGGTAATATTACATTCGTTTGACCAGAGAGACGAGCCAGTGGAATTTCGACGAAAAAATAAATTCCCGCGTGAAAACGTTGTAAAGCTGCGTGTTTTCTCTTTCGAAAACGGAAACACTGAAAGAGATGGAAGAAAAATAGAAACGCGTGCTTATTTTCCTCGAGTTTCGTTCCTTGTCGGAAAAATATGGATCACCGCGTGTACACAGCATCGAAAAGACCGATTGGGCGGAATTTTCAGTTAGCAGCTGTTGCGTTTGCCGTGTGAAAGCATGGGCAACGTTAGCCTCGCTCGAGTAAGGATAACTTTAATACGTATAGCTCAGCCACGAAAGCGCGCGGATAGAGCTTTATCGTCGCGCACGCTGTTGCGAAAGCTCGTTCGCGGGAAGGTGCACTAAATTGCTTCTTAATTGCCAGCCACGAAGTTGCTTGTACACATGTATGCACACGTGTACGCCCAGCCATTGCATATACGGGGTGGCGCGCCATTAAAATCGCCCGAATTTCCCAGAACGATTCGCAAATCGCGGATAAATTAATAAAAAATCTGCAAATTTTCTCGTTTGACATCGAAGAATTTTTCTAGGATATTTTATAGATAATTGATGTTCTGTTTTTTCGTTCATTTTGAAAAATATTGTAAGCTCGATTCACAGTTTTGTTTGAATTAATTACTTTCTCTCTATTAACAACTGCACCCCGTTTCTTTATGGAGAAAATTGATTTGCATTTAAAGTAATTCAGTTGCTTTTTCACATGCATGCACACGTGTACGTCCAGCCATTGCATATACAGGGTGGCGCGCCATTAAAATCGCCCGGATGTCCCAGAACGATTCGCAAATCGCGGATAAATTAATAAAAAATCTGCAAATTTTCTCGTTTGACATCGAAGAATTTTTCTAGGATATTTTTTATACATAATTGATTTTCTGTTTTTTTTGTTTCTGTTCATTTTGAAAAATATTGTAAGCTCAACCACAGTTTTGTTTGAATTAATTACTTTCTCTGTATTAACAACTGCACCCCGTTTCTTTATGGAGAAAATTGATTTGCATTTAAAGTAATTCAGTTGCTTTTACACATGCATGCACACGTGTACGCCCAGCCATTGAATATACGGGGTGGCGCGCCATTAAAATCGCCCGGATGTCCCCGAACGATTCGCAAATCGCGGATAAATTAATAAAAAGCCTGCAAATTTTCTCGTTTGACATCGAAGAATTTTTCTAGGATATTTTTTATACATAATTGATTTTCTGTTTTTTTGTTTTTGTTCATTTTAAAAAATATTGTAAGCTCAACCACAGTTTTGTTTGAATTAATTACTTTCTCTGTATTAACAACTGCACCCCGTTTCTTTATGGAGAAAATTGATTTGCATTTAAAGTAATTCAGTGGACTAGAAATGGAAGAGATATTAGCAATGAACTAGTTTATGTTTCTGTTTTAATGTTCCCTACTATTTTCTCCCCTTTTTTAATAAAATTAGAATATTACTTTCATGAAAATATTTCACCAAGCTCAGGCACTGGAAATATAAAACATGGATGTTGTCTCTTAATTTTGGAGGGCCCTGTAATTGCAAAATTCATCACAAAACACCTTGAGTTCTTAATTCAAGTGCATCCTCGTTCGTCGCGATAGAGACAAGGACTCGCTTAACGACCGGCCGAACAGCATCGGATTTATATGCAGTTCACCGGGAGAGGAGAGAGAGTAAGAGAGAAAGAAGTGTGTTCAACCGACTGCTATATGCGTCGCGACGATTTAACTCCAGAACTATAATTAGACTCCTATGTTTATTAATGAGCCGGCGTACCGTAGTTCCTGTTTGCACCGGGGCAGCCTTCAGACTTTCGTTCCTCGCTCGCAGTCATTCAGACTTCGTCAACTGCAGTCGGACAGAGTTTCTCTGCAGGTTACATCGAACTCGACGGATGATAGTTCGAAACTGAGACAGACGCGCGTTCCACTTGATAAATTACGGTAATTGGCGAAAAGAAAGTTTAGCGGAGGAAGTGTCCGAGCGTTTACGTTAACGCAACTAAATACCGTTAAATTGTCTCGTTTAGTTAATAATCATCATTTGGTGTCATTCTGAATAAATATTCATAGCAGAATTAATTTTCATGGCGAACATGTAATTAACTGCGGATTTTACGCATTCAAGACTTCAATTAATTCGTGCAATTTAATGTATTTAGAAACATCAAAAGGATTGACAGGTGCCTATACATTAAATTAATTTCATCAGCCAATATTATTGGAGGAGCAATTTTTTCACTTATATAATGCAATACACACGTTCAGTAAATCGTAAGTTTAATATTAATTAATTCATATAACGCGTAAGATAAAGTCATAAATTATTTAAAGCAATTACCCTATATTTCATTCTTGTAATTAACTGCGGATTTTACGCATTCAAGACTTCAATTAATTCGTGCAATTTAATGTATTTAGAAACATCAAAAGGATTGACAGGTGCCTATACATTAAATTAATTTCATCAGCCAATATTATTGAAGAAAAAATTTTTCACAACACACACGTTCAGTGAATCGTAAGTTTAATATTAATTAATTTATACAATGCGTAAGATAAAGTCATAAATTGTTTAAAGCAATTACTCTATATTTCATTCGAAATAACACGCGTACCTCGTCTCGAGATATCAAATTAGCCCATCTCCGTTGCGAAATTATGCTAGGCTTTCCAGCGACAGAGCATCGGACGCCACGGAACAAGAACTGTTTCCGCTACTCGTACACCTCGAAACGGAAGATTACTGTCCATCCGCGGACGTCAAACTGCACATACGTTCACCGTGATTGCAGGAAGCAATGCGTGTGACGTACAATGATGCGAGATGTGGTTCAACGTTGCACGCCGGCGACTGTGAATATTGTATAAACCTGTTGTGCGAGTTTGACGGCCCGTCATTCTTCAGGACTTTATTTTTTTTCGGTTTCGGGTCTGCCGAACCTCGTTTCCCACGACAAACAGAGTATCTTTAATTTTCCGCTTTGAATTCGATGCTGCCGAGACCGACGAAAAATGAAAAATGTTCGATCGTGAATATTACCAGCCAAATTAATTTCAGCTAATTGATTTATGAAGCCTTGAAATAACTCGCTCCATTAATCCATCTGCATCTGTGTTCACTGCAGAATGTATTTCTCTAAATGACGCCCTTGATATTGCTCTGGAACATCAACATCTTAGCTTTCTTATATTCTCTGACTCTCTCAGCGCGCTCCTGGCTTTGGAAAGCCCCAAAGCAGCATTAAAACTAACCCGTACATTCTTGAAATTAAACAAAAAAATACAATCTGCTGATCAATAATGATTATAACAGCTCCATTAAACTGTATTGGATCCCATCACATTTTGGAATCCAAGGCAACGAAAAAGTCAACGAATATAGTACATATTTCTGCGATCCCCTACACTGATATGTTCCAGGGGTTTAAAAAACAAGCTAAAGATCGTACTCTTGGAGGCATAAAAAATCAAGGCCTCTTCAAAGGGAAAAAATACTCTCAAAGTTTCTTTAATGAAAGCTCAGTACCCTCGTACGCCCACCTAAAACTCGAGAGAAGTTTAGTAGTCACATTTAACAGAATGCGTTCTGATCATTATAACTTAGCTGCCTCACTAGAGCGGGTAGGCATTATCAATGATAACCAATGTAAATGCAATCAGGGTTGTGAAACCCTGGACCACATAATATGGCAATGCGAACTGTACAATTCACAAAGAAGGAAACTAATAAATTCCCTACTCGGTATGGGTCTCCAACTGCTCCTTAATATAGACACAATTATCGCAAAGCCTATTATCAAAGCTTGTACTAGCATCCACTCCTTTTTCCAAAGCTGTAACCTAAATATTTAGCGTCAACGGATATTGTATTATTCCTGTAATCCACGTTATTGTATTGACTTACATTATTCATGTAAAGCAAAATAAACCCAAGAGGGTTTCGAATGCTTATAAATAAAAAAAAATTAATTTATGATTTAAGAAATCGCGTTTCGTCGCAAGTCTGTCAGAAGGACGAAATACGATCTCTTAAATCATAAATCGATTACCTAAAATTAATTTGTCGGGTAATATTCACAGTCAAACACTTTTTGGTTGCAATAAATTATTTTTATCTCGTCGGAATCAAAATTGAAGAAAATTCTAAACCCAAGAGGGTTTCGTATGCTTATAAATAAAAAGAAAATTGATTTATGGTTTAAGAAATCGCGTTTCGTCGCAAGTCTGTCAGAAGGACGAAATACGATCTCTTAAATCATGAATCAATTACCTAAAATTAATTTGTCGGGTAACATTCACAAACATTCTTTGGTTGTAATAAATAATTTTTACTGGTCGGAATCAAAATTGGAGAAAATTCTAGGTTCAAAGGTCTAGAATCCACTATTTATCGTGAGAAATATCGAGAAAATCATGCGCAAGAATAAAACATGTTTACTCGCAAGGGAGAAGATGCTGCAGGAAGATCCGCGAATGTGTGTCATAGAAATCGCAAGAAGGAAATGCAAACGGGGATACGGGGTGCCATTTGTCATGGGCGTAGTAAAAGTTTCACGGCGAGTGCGCGGCACGGTCACCGTGGAAAATTGAAGGATGGCGAGAGGGAACGGAAAACGCGGCGCACATTCATGCGCATTCATTGCGTCACATTCTCGTCGCGGCGGCATTGAAAACGAGCAAAAGCACCGCGGGCCATTTAAGGCACTTGTGTCTCGTCGCCGTGTTCCCGTTTTACCGTAAAGGTTGCTCTCTCGCGACCGTACGAGGTCCCCGGGTGAACAAACCAACTCGAGAAACCACCTCGAGCTCTCGATCGAATCGAGGTTGACGGACAACGAATCCGTGCCCCTCCAGCCGACACCTTCCACCCGAACCTTCAACCTTAGGCCCTTAAATGGTCGCGGGAACGATGTCTTGCGTAACTTCTCGGAGACCTTGTACATTTCAGACGACTCGGAAATACCGGTTTCGCTGCCACCGTTTCGATACAGAACGATTTGTCAACGTTTCGATCTCGGTGGTGCTAACCCTGAACGTGGATTATTAATGCGACGTCCGCAAAGGAGTCGCGAAATTGCTGTCATTTATTCTGCTGGGATGAAAGTGGAAAATTCGATTTTAATCTTTATTTAATACGTCATTCTGTCATATATCGTACTAATTATTTCAACAAATTTTTACCAAAACTGTACATTTATTCTGACTTGTTCAGTTTCAGTAGTTACTTCTTTTCTGTAAACGCGAATAAATAAAAATTACTTGTACTCAACGGTTTTATTATTTATCGTAATTCTTTGTTAATAAATGAAAAGATGGCGATCAGCACTCGAAGAGAACGAATTTATGTTACGACTCGATAGTTTCTCGAGGTAAATAGTGAAACCGGTTCCTTTATACAGTTCCGTGTTATCGTCAATAGAGAAAAGCAGCTTTGACGTTCACAATAAAATTTTTATTTCTGTATTACGGCGGAAAAAGGACTACGAGAAGGGATGAAAACGGACGAAAAGGGACGAACTGGTTTCCAGCTGCTGCGCGTGGAAACTGTCGACCGAGATTCAGTTCGAGACATATCGATTTTTCAGCGGTACTCGTTCCGGGCAACCGGCGCGTAAATTCTAATAAATATTTATTGCCAGATAAAGTAGCATGCAAATACGCGGTCACGCGGCGGAATCTCGATCATCGGAATACATGTTAACCGAACTTCTTCCGGTTATCTGAGCATTCGACAACCCTCCGTGGTTTGATGCTATAGCGATACTGTCTCCCTGAAATTCCCCCGACACCCTCGCCGTGACTGACAAGTGTAATAACGTTGCCAATAATGTTCATCTGTCGGATAAACCTTTTTGTCGAGCGTCGCGCTGTCAAATATATTTCAGAGCCCGGATACATTAATGCCGAACCCATCGAGCATTAAAATCAGCTGGCATAAAATAACAAAAAGGAATTTATTCAGATTTTCAAGAATTTTTATTATAATTATTGCACATCTTGATGCAACTTGGTGCATCGATTGCAAATAACAAGAGAAGAGAGAGAGAGATCGATCTCTTCTCATAATAATTTTAATAAGGTACAAGTATATTGGAGTTCTCATTGAAAATGGAGCAATGAAATTAATATGGTATGGCTCTTTCATGCTCACGCAATTTTACATGGTACACAAATTAATACGGGCCTTCAGAGATCGATCAACATGGAAAATAAAGAACCGTACACTAAATTTAAACTCGTTAAATTCTGAATAGCCACTCTAAAATTACACGCAAACACGATCAATACTATCCACCGGGTGTTTCAGAAATACACGTCCACATATTGAGCACACGGTAAACATTTCTATGAAGCCATTGGAGTATGGAGAAAATAATCTTGTCTCAAAACATGTATCCCATATTTTTGTTTGTAAATCACAGATGCGAGTTTCTCTGAGAATTGCAAAAAAAGGTTGAATTTTTAAAATATTGTTTAAACTAGTGGTGATAATTGAAATTCGTTTTCACTGATCTATTCCTTACAATATCATTTCGCCATTTATCTAGTTCTAACAGTTTGCAAGGTATTCGATAGAATATTTTTTTGACGTCCAACCTCGAGGGCTGTTTTCACCCGTTCACCGCGGACGATGCAAATGAAGTGAAACATGTGCCGACCATTTTTCTGAATAATTAAAATTATCCGGTTTTAACAGAGTACTTCAATAAAGAAGTTTAATGAAGAAGTGTTAATCCACCTAGATTTACGTCATTATTATTACGCATAGCAAACAATGTTTCAGATGAAGTTGAATGGTTTTAAGAGGGGCACATTCTGATAGTACATTTTTTTGTAGGTGGACGTGTAAAGGACATAAAAGGTCATTAATGTTTTTATAAATGGAATCGTATATTTTTTTATTGCATCAACTAATGCTCCTTCATATTTTTTACAAAAAAGTATTAATCTATTTGTGTAAAAATATCATTAATGTTTATCTGCATTAATCTTTATCTGCATCATTATCTGCATCAGAACACTTTCTGAATCGAGAAGTTAACGATCCTAACAAATTATAATTAAAATATCTCCTAAACTAATGTTTTTTTTTACACAAATTAATACTTTTTTGTAAAGAATATGAAGGAGCATCAGCTGATGCAATAAAAAATATATGATTCCATTTTTAAAAAAAACATTAATGACCATCATATGTCCTTTACACGTCCACCTACAAAAAAATGTACCATCAGATGGCAAAATGTGGCGCCCTACCCTGTATAATAAGAATGCTGCAAAATCAGGAGCGCGTTGCAGTTAGCAATCAACCGCAAAACTATCGAAACGATCCGCTGCTTTAGAAGCATCGCGAGCATCTCGGATTCGTTCCGTCATCGTGTCCGAGACACACAAATTGCCGAGCAATCGGCGGAACGAATCGCCGTTTAATTAACTCCGATCAAGATTCAAGATTCAAGAGAGCCAACCAAGAGAAACACAACCGGCCGCCGCAGAACAATGCAAAGTGTTCCAATAACGACCGGCACGATGACCCGAGGAGCGGAACGAATGCAACAAGAAGAGAGACCCCGCGACGGTTTATCAGTTCGAGGCTCTCCGGACTTGCAGATAAAACGACGGGACGAGGTCTCGGGGCGAGAGTGAGCGTCGAAAAAGAGAACGACGACCGAGTCGACGGGAAAAGAAAGAAAGGAGATGTTGAAGGAAGAACTCGCCGGTGAGCATTCCTGCGCTCTGAACCCGAGGAGAGCTCGGCCTGATCCGGAACGCGAGCGTTCCCACGCCGAGCGGATCCGTCTCGGAACCAAGCCGCTCCCTTCGAGCGCGCGTCCACTTCCGTTTCCCAGTTTCTAACTGCTTCCCTGTCGTCCTCGCTCCAAACTCTGCGCTTTTCTCGCACCTTCTCACTTGGGAAATGTCGCACTAAAATATTGCTCACGAATTTGACAAAGCGAATCCGCAGGGTGCGATTGAAAAGAGCTTGCAACTCGAGCAAGAATTTTTATTAAAAAATGTCGAACCTTCAAGTGAATAGTTTACTGCGTTACTACAGATTCTCGAAATATAAGTATACAAATTTTGAGATCCGCCTTGGAACCAAACCGTTCCAGTTTCCAACTGCTTCCCTTCTCGCATCTTTTCACTTGGAAAATGTCACGATCAAATTTTATTAATAATATTGCAGACGAACTTGAAAAATTTTGAATCCAAGGGTTGCAATTCGAGCAAGAATTTTTATTAAAAAATGTCGAACCTTCAAGTGAATAGTTTACTGCGTTACTACAGATTCTCGAAACATAAGTATACAAATTTTGAGATCCCCCTTGGAACCGAACCGTTCCAGTTTCCAACTGCTTCCCTTTTCGCATCTTTTCACTTGGAAAATGTCACGATCAAATTTTATTAATAATATTGCAGCGAACTTGAAAAATTTTGAATCCAAGGGTTGCAATTCAAGCAAGAATTTTTATTAAAAAATGTCGAACCTTCAAGTGAATAGTTTACCTCGGGAAAAAATACTATAAATTCTCGAAACTCGCGTACGTACAAATAGTGAAATCATTTTAAAAAATCTTTGAATACCGCCTGTCTTTTTCAAGATTGTAGGAGAAGCCACCCTTAATAAGTATTCGGCTGAACGCACCCCTACGGACGTTGGCACATGATTTTCAAAGCGCAACTCTGCTCTGTGGGAGCCGAAAAAATTAATGAACACGTCCGCAAATGATGCAACGCCGTCGCGAACGAGAAACTTTGGGCTTTCGCCTGGCAGACTGGGTTTTTCGTGTCGAGCTGCCGAAAAAGGTAGACATTAACTGTGTCCTTAAAAACTGGGTGTCTCCAACAAAATTACTCGGGTCAAGAATATTTACGTTGTTACCTAGATTGCGTCTCATTTGAGAATTTCTTCGAGGTTTACTGGCGCCTACGTTTCTTAATTACAAGAATACCGTCTACTAGTATTTTCACGAAAAAAATGTACAAATGAACGTCAATTAGTTAATCGTTTTAAAATATTGCTAGCGTGTCCAATTTATTCTTTTCTTCGTTCTGTACTTGTTTATTATTTAAGTAAAAGGATTTCGCGTATTTATAATAAAGGCGAGCAGGTGGAAACAAATTAAAAATATCTGTGTGCTATTTTTATTTTTCACGAAACAACAAGATCGTGAAGAGGAGTTACTTGATTCAATGAATATTAAGATTCGCAATCGGTGATTCGAGAAGGTTCTTGCGACGAGACCGAGACAACTCGAGGTTTATTTACCAGACTGGAAACATTAATTCGTGATAGATATTCCCAGCGTCTGAATATTCATACGTCAATGAAGTGAATCCATTAGAAAGCCTTCCGCGCGTCCCACTTTCCCCACGGACAAAATCAACAAACAAAATGCCTCGCGACCACAATAGAAATAATCAGAGTGTAATAGTTCCGTTCGATATCTCAATTAAGTGAACACGAGGCACGTTTGTAGCGTTAACGCACGCCGCTCCGGTGGTACACGCTGGTCCAAATTACACGTTCCGCGCCATAAACCCGGTTTTGAATTGCTATGGACAGTAGTCATGCACTCGAGACCGACATCTTCGAGATAGAGAAAGCTGTGCAACGAAATCTGACGAGATGCGCAGCCTCTCGTGAATCATTCATCGAAAAAACCAAATTACTCAATTTTCTTGTGTAACTGCTATGAAATTCAGCATATTAAAAAAATCCACGTTAAGTCGGACTTGAATATTTTTAAATATGCTGAATTTCATATTTTTATTATTATTTCATAGAATTTGCGGCAATCTTAATAAAAATATCATTCTTTAGCAATTGTGCTTTTGAATTTTCTCAATATTTATATTGTTTCTAAATGATTTAAAAAATCCACGTTAAGTCGGACTTGAATATTTTTAAATTCATTTAGAAACAACAAAAATATTGAGAAAATTCAAAACCAGAATTGTTAAAGAATGATGTTTTTATTAAGATTGCCGCAAATACTACCACACGTGCGTATGTAGAAAATAAATAAATTCATTACAAAAATGAGTCACCGCAGACTCGACGCAAAGAACTCTGGAAACATAAAAGAAAGAAATACTCGATATTTCTTGTCTCTTTCGATGTAAATCTCGATTCCCCATAAAGCCCTCCGCATAAAGTCCCGCCGTATTCGCGAACAATATAAAAAAATCCTTGTTTAATGGCCGGCATCGTGGCTTTTATAGTCGGTCCTCGGAACGATGTTAACCAACCAAACTTCCCGAGAGTCGCGAATTTAATTAAAAACTTCGGAACGCGAGAGTGGTCGAATAAATTAATCGAGTTGAATCCCCACCGTCCTTAAAAACATTCTGGCTCGGTTCTGTTCCATTAGAATAATTTTCGAGCGGCCTCTTTTCACCGGGCAATCTCGCGTCGTCGATAAAGTAGCAATCAGCCGTCGATTCGACGTCTCGGACTAGCGTTCCTTTTCCAATTACCGAGGAGTAGAGTCGGCCGCGGTTCTCCTTTTTTAAATTGAATTTTTCCGGTAGGAAGTTCTGCTTTCTTTGTGACCGAAGCTGCACAAAACGCATCAGGCCAAGATGCAGGCGAAACTTTTCGCTCGGCTACGTCCGCGACCCACGCTAATTATCCGCCTCGAATCGCGAAATGAAGCGAACGCAATTTACGGGGCGTACTCTGCCCGTAATCCGCGGACAAAGAACCACTACCACGATAAATATAAAACGAACAGAGGGGATGGAAAAAAGAAAAAGAGGGGGTGGAAACCAATCGTAATACGTTTATCAGCGGAGTCACATTTACGATGCCCAGGAGCCCTGAAACTCGGTCGGCTCGCCGAGCAAAACAAAGAAGAACGATCCCGACACCGAACCACTTCCATCTACACGGTTTCTCTCGCACGTGTTTTCTAATTTCTTTCGATAAAACCCCGCACCGCGCTGCTCGCCGTTGCACTTTCATCTCGTCCAATTTTTATTCTCCGCTGCCTGCGCTTTCTGTGCAACCGTCACACTCCATCTGCTCTTCCCCACATCACACCCGGATCGATAAACGCACACCTCCTCCACCTTTTCTTTATATTCTTCTTATGTTATTCCCACTTTTATTCTGTCTCTAGCTGCGCTACGGACGATGCTGCACGCTCCGTTGTTTCCCGAGATTATTTTTCTCGCGCGTCGAACGCCGTTGATCGATAATCACTGCTCCCCCGATGCTCCACCCCCCGGGGATTTGACTCAAAATTCGGGATGATGTAGTGCGCGTGAAATTAAAGGAGGTTTAATTCATCATTTTGCTCGGCTCGAATTTGTTTGCGAAATGCGCGCCCGTAAATCTCGCTATTTTGTGAAGGCTGGCTGTGCTTCTGAATTTTTAACTTGGGAAACTGGTTAACTTTAAATGGTTGAATCGAGATGAACTTTTTTGTACGAATTATAAGAAGATTTATGTTTTAGTCAGACGTATTATTAGAAATATTAATTAATAAAGATATTTGTAGTGTCGCTCGAATTATAAGAATATAAGAATCATAAGAATATTTATGTTTTAGTCAGACGTATTATTAGAAATAAAATTAATAAAGATATTTGTGGTGTCACTCGAATTATAAGAATACAAGAATTATAAGAATATTTATGTTTAGTCAGACGTATTATTAGAAATATTAATTAATGAAGATATTTGTGGTGTCGCTTGGTCGATGAAAATTCACGACTTGGAGATCGACTTCGAAAAGGGTCATAGGATCTCGGATCCTTGCGAGATATGCCGAAAGAAAATTTGTAAAACACCTCGGGTGATTAGAACATGTCTGTTTAATTCGTCTTCTGAAATGCTTAAAGAAAACTTATACAAATAGTTGGGGTTGACACGTAGTGGGGTTTACGAAAATCCTATTGGTTGTATATTGAGTGGTGGGATAGAGTATCTTGGTGACTAGTTGAGTAACGGTATATCTAAACAATAGAAAAACAATTGTGACTATAATTACGACCCAGCACGGTCAGGTATGGAATTAATTAATCTTATTAAATTAATCTTAAAATTGTAGATAATAAAACTCAAGACAGAACAATATTATATTTAATTTTACTGAAATATTCAGTTTTCAGTATTGGAAATTTCCATATTTTGTGACTCTGAACTTGCAAAATTATGTTGAAAAAATTTTTAAATCTATGAATATGTTCCTCGAAGTCTGATCTAGGATATAAGCATCGATCCACTAGGATAACCACAGAATTGTCATCAAATGAATTATTAAAGTGCAAGTTTTTTAATCTCACACGTGCAGAAAAATTTACGACCATTATAGTTTGAATACTTGCATAGAATTTTTTGGAAAGTTAAAAAGTCTCAAGAAATTGTCTTCCCCTAATGTCCTCGAAGCTTCTAGATTTCTCCCCGTCGAATAGAGAAGCTTTTTGTGGTTACAGAAGCTTGAGTAGTTCGAATAATTGGGCGGATAATGGAGCATCTCCTCAATTATCCGAACTCCCTAATCGCTGATTCGCTTCCGTTCACTCGATACACTTGTAACCCATTCAAACAACCACGATACAATTCCGATAGACCGGAGCTAGACCAAACTATAGCGACACTGGCTGAAACCCCATATCCTTCTCTGCGTACGTACAAATCGCATAGACGTGCAGAATCAATTACTATACGAGAGTAATCACATCTACACTAATTGTAACACACGAATGCATCTCACGAATATCCAGACGGAATTGAAATCAATAATTGCACCGTTTTGTATGAAAATTGTACCAACAAAATTGTAGCTTCAGAAAAAATTCAATTTTTTTAGAAAGCAACTTATTCGTTGGGTGAATCGTGGCTCAATAAGATTCTTAATCTGAAAAACATCGTCTTTGATAGACTCAGTCACGCAAGATAACATTTCGCAAAATGGCGCACGCTTGAAGCTCAAACATCGAAAATTACGATCGGAACTTTCTGAAAAGAATATCAAATGTTAGAAACTTTCTTAGAAACTTGTTTCTGGAACGTGCCGTATCCAATGTCTTGTAAAATAACGTCGGAAAGCTTCAGCGGGTTGGTCGAACAGTCTCTTTTATTTTTCCTGTGACGGAAGAGGAAGCTGCTCTACGAAAATCGAAAGATTTGTTGTTGGAACTCCTTGGTAGCGAATTTTGAACAAGTTGAAATTAAAGTTTCTATACGAAATACTCTTGTTGCTCTCTTATTTCAAATTCTAGCTTGGCGATATTTTCGCTAAACTTTTGCGAAATGCCGAATTATTTTATCATGTCGAAAATATTCTACGAAATGTGGCGTTATTTCATTGCGTCGAAAATATTTTATGAATATCCTCGATTTGTTAAAAATATTAATCGAATCACGCCTCTGGAAATATATCCAGTAAATTGAGTCATTCATACGCAGACTACAAATCGATTTATTGCGAAGGGATTAAAAGAATGACCCATTTTCAAGTCCTGCTCGACTGATTAAAAAATATTAATATAAACGCTTCTGTAGAAATGTATTCGATAGATTGAACCACTCGTACACGGACTACACGTTAATTAATTAAATTCGGATTAGAGAAAAACCCCTCTTCAGAATTCCGGTTTCACTGTTACGAAAAATATTAATGAAAGCAGTTCTGCAGGAATTTATTCGGTAGGTTGAATCATTCATACACTACATATCGATTTATTGAAATTGGTTTGACGAAATGACCCATTTCAAACTCCTGGTGCCACTATTATTAAAAATAGGAATAAAAGTACGTCCGGGAAATGTATTCGGCAGATTGAATCGTTCACACGCAGGACAGATATCATTTTATTGAAATTGGATTAGAAGAATGGCCCATTGCAGAGCCATTGTTGAAAATATTAATAAAAATACCGACAGAGATCTGGAGAAATGCATTATTGATAGAACTCCAATCGGTTTGAATTCCTCGTTTGATTTGAAGAAAGTGCCCAATGAGAATTCGCTATGCTTATTTATTGCAAGAAAACCTGCGGAAGAAGACAGTAGAGAGCGCGCGGAGGCGACGTTTATTGCTCGAGCGGGCAAAGTAATGTTGATTGCTTGCGTCGGGTGGGTGCAAAAGCCAAGGAATCGGGCGCGCGAGTGAATTTCAAATTCATGAGAAAAGCCTCGTCTCTCTCTTCTCTCTCTGTGGTGTGTTCCGCAGCGGATATCGTTACAGGCGAGGGAATATTAAATAAAAAATGTCGAGCCGGTGCTATTAACTCGCTTCCGTTCGTGCATCCACTTGTGCCCCATTGAAATAACTACGTGCCGCCGAGAGAATCGAGTAGGTTACGGGTACTACACGGTTCGTAGCGAAATTCTCGCCGAACAAATCAAGGGAGAGGGACTTTGGTGAGGAAAGAGGGGACCGGAGGGGTGGGACGGGATTCACGGCGCGGAGATACAACGACGACAACGCTGGAACAACCGTGGGGGAGAAAGAATTGCACCGGTGAATGCACTCACGGTGCAATTCATACAAACTCAACGAACCGGTCGACCCCTGTTGACACAATATCATATCGGGTCCTCTTTCTCCCTCTCGCTGTGCGAGTCGAGCCAGTAGAAAGTAGAAAAGTGTATTTCTGAATGTTGAATTCAGTGACGCCGTTGGAAAAAGTCAGATGAGAACGCTTGATTTCGAAATATCAGTCGCTGGTCGGAAAGCTCGTCGAAATGTTCGATTTCCACGTTGAAAAGCGTGGTATTCAGTATCGGACACGGAATCTTTGAATGTACCGTAGAGTCTCGATACATGTAAACGCATTCATCGATGTAGTCACTTACATCGTGTACCGACAACATTTTTTGACCGCTGGCGTTCTACGCGGAAAAGGATAACAAGTAAAAGAATTTCTGTTAACCTGTTTATGGATGTTGCACCTACATATTAGTGATATATTTCCGATTAAAATGATACCAGACGCGACACAATTGGAATTGTATTTACCCGTGTAAATGTGATCAGTATAATTTTATTATATTTTCACCGTTTTGTATAATGACACGTGTTGAAAACGATTCTGTTTATTTTACACGCTAATTGCATCGTATTCGGATTCAAGTTGCTCGGAAAAAGTGGTGAATACGTTGGCAGAGGTTTCATAAATTATTGAATGACTGTTGAAATTGCGTAGTCTAACGTAATGCAAAAACAGGGAGATAAAGTGTAAATAGCGATGCAACGGAGATGAGGTTTCTACGGCCCTGGGAAGGAAAATAGAAAGACCTGCTCTCATCCCCGGGGCCTCCGACATTTAAATCTTAATGCATCGCTTCCGAAGACAAACTACATCTGATTGCAAGTTTATCTGTCTCAAGTTAATTCGCTGTTACGTTATCGAGGATTGAAATAAGTTAACGTTTTAATAATAAATGGGCCGGTCACTGCAATCGCGAAGTGCAATCTCTTGTAATCATTTCACTAGAAGCTAACAGACACACAGTTCGAGACTACTCGACGAGAGAGAGAGTCGGACAAAGATGGAAAGAGAGAGTAGACGACCGATGACTAAAATCTCTCTCTGGTGAAACGTAATGCAGAGATGCGCCGACGATAACGATGAACAAACGTTGTGTACACTGAGTGCACCGGTACTTTCAATCGGACCGTGCAATCTGAGATGGCAATTTCGGCCACTGGGAAAACTGCATTGGCCCGCGATGCACATTTCTGGTCTAAAACAATCCGCGGCTAATCGCGAGAAATCAACTCCGTCGCGGGAATGCAAGCCTCGACAGAAATCGACTCGAGAAGAATTCGATTTCCGATAATAACTACTTGTCCGGAATTTAATTACTGCTCTGCTGTCACGTGCAGGATTTCAAATCCAGGCCATTGTCCCAAAAATTTTCTTGAGGAATAATGTGCACCATTTTCAAGAAACATTTTTAAAAAAGCCTTGGCGATAACATTAATTAACAGCATTCGAATTTTTCAGAAAAATCAGGACACTGTCAATCATTCAGTTAATTTCATTTTTCAGGTAAGTTCATGAAGAGGACATGATTTTTCACATTTTTACTTAACATTGCACTCAATGCCTGTAGTCTTCGAGCAAAGGTTGTATTAAAAAAGATTATTATGGTAATAATAAAATCAATTTCTAGGCATTTTCAGAAACGAATATTTTTGAGATGCACCAGTGCATCGATGCACACGGTATTAGAATAGAACGAAGTAAAGTAGGGAGGTCTCGAAAAATCGACAAGTTTTCGTCCCGGAGAATATCTGAATTCTTTTTTCTCTCTCGAGGAGCGTCGTTTCCGTTACAGAATTTTTCAATCGGGACAAGAATAGGGACGAGGAAGAGTGCAGTTGTTATTGTGCGCGAAAGCTGACCGATTCCATTGCATTGTGCACGGTTTCGTAGCGAGCTAACAGCACCCGTCGTTCCTTTTTCCCCTGTCATCTCGCGGCTTCAGCCGTTTCCAAGAAGAAGATTTCTACCTTGAAGTGGACCGTGAATAATAACGTTCCGGGCGAGAAGCATGCTTCACGGGCGCAGCGTGAAAATGCATCGAGGCGAAACCGACCGAACTCTCGCGGCCGGCACCGATGAGATCGTGGCTTCGATATTATGCAGTTTTCATTGATGAAAACGAAACGCCTCGGATAGACTGTTGAATATTTGCCCAGGCTACCGCATTTTCAATCAAAGTCCCGTGACAGCAAAACCGAGAACACGGTTTTAATCGAAGGAATAACTACAAAATTAAAATAAATAAACTGCAAGTTATGCTTCTGTAACAATTATTTTATTTCTGTAGTTTTTCCTTTCGACTAAAACCGTGCTCTCAGTTTCGCTGTCGCAGAAGGTAAGTTAAAGACAGTGCAAGTTATGCTTCTGTAATAATTAACTTATCTCCAGCTCCGAATTGTACACTGTGATGAGTCAAATGTTTCTTTGCAGTGGAAGGTTTGTATAATGTATTCCGTTGAAAACAGAATCGCGCATCTTATCATTTAGATAAGGCATTGCATTGCGCTGTGCTAACTTTCAAATACATTATATTATTTTACAGTGCTACTAATTTTCAAAAAGAAATACCAGAACATAAAAGCAGAACGTTCTGTGAAGAAATAAAATCTCGCAATATGTTTTTTATTGTTTTTTGTACTCTTGACAATTATTTAACAAGCAAAGGAGATTTGAATGAGACATTGAGAATGTAAAAACGATTTTGTAGAATTATTTTAACAGAATTTTTTCATGGAAAACGGAGTTTCGTGGAAAGCACAGGATCACTAAATCGGATCGAGTAATTCGCAACGATCGGAGCAGTAAATCCTTTCGAAATAATCGCGCACCTAGTTTCCCTTTGTCGACGAATTTACGTATCGCGTGCAAGTCGTTCAAGGTGATTTGTAACAGTCCCGATTGCAAAATTTATCGCATCCAAAACGGTAAACACCACGGCGTACACCGGGCGAATGTTTGCACAGCAATTGCAATTTGGAGCGCAGCGCAAAAACAGAAATTGAGCAATCGTTTGAATCAACGAGTCAGCGAGTATACTGTGCGCTCGGACACAACCTGTATTAATATGTTTTGTCGTAAGGTACACACGCCGTGTACCAGCCTGAAATAAATCCAATCGCGTTCGTCCCGATATGTATGAAACCGTGGACAAGTTTACATTCTACTAATATTTGCTCCGAGTAAATACAGGAGTAAACAACGTATCTCTACGGCGCTCTGCGAAGAGGAAGATCAATCGTCTTTTGTGATCGCTGGAGATCCAGAACAATATGTCACGAACAACCTTTTTCACCGAACATACATGTTGAACAAGGATTTTCAATTTGTACAAGAATAAAAAAATTATTTCTGCAAATCGTTTCACTAAAATGAATATGTGAATGAAAATTAAATACTTTCTTTGCAAAAATTGCGAGGAGTGACGCGTGGAAAATTAAATAGATTTTACAGGCGTGGCTTTTTGATTAGATAACGTAATCGAATTTGATTGAATGACCAAGATTAAAATGTTCAAGTAGATTCATTTTAGATTATAAATCCAGCGTTTAGTATTCCTATAATATAGCTATTTGTTGTGTAAAAAAATGATCGAACCTTGCGCCGAGAATAAAATTCATAATATCTTTCAGATAAATTACGATCGATAAACTAATTAATTACTTAAAATTATTTTAGTTTCAAACGTGTTTTCCGAGTATGAGAATTATGAAGGATTGAATATTGGCTAGTAGAATGCATTTCATTTCGAGGTTCTAGGTTCCAGACTGATTCTGCAAAGTGTTGATCATTCTCATTCACGATGTACAAGAATTCGAAACGGGTTTAAGATACGCGAGTACAGGAACGCCCACGTTTGCACTTCGGGAACATCGACATACACGCCAGTTTCTCGGTAAAATAAGGAAACACAGTGACGTGGTTTATTTACAAAACGTGGCGACGTCGATGAGAAGCTTCCAAGAGAAACTTGCACAGGAATATAAACAATTGCGTTTTATATGTTCACCAGTTGCATTGCCTTTTGAAATATCGATGTCACGAGATTTTAATTTCTATTCGATTAATATTCTGGAAGATGTACCTTGTAAGATTGCACAAGAAAGTATAAAGTACGTTATCTTAAAAATATTAATTGTTAAAAATTATAAACCGGAATTTACTCGAGAATAATTTCACGGTAAAATTACACAAGAACGAGAATGCAAGAAAACCGTTTGATTGTTATCCAATAAAATATTTGAAAGGCGTAATAAATGGGTATTGCTCCCGAATAAAAACTATCTCGATTAAATCGAAGGACAAGGTAACCGAGACAACAATATTGTACTACGAAATCCAAAGTGTTTTTAGCACTGTAACGGGTGCGGGTCGGTTCGAAGGCGAACCGTGCCACAGAAAAATCAACCCATCAAAAAGAGGTTGAAACCGGGGCTGACACTTTTTATTTTCGCAACGGTGTCCGTGTATTTTATTTCCCGCAGGATGTCGCCCGAAAAAACACCGCAGGAAAATGGTCGATCGTGTTTCGAAGCAGCACAAAGAAAGTTTTTTGAGTAAAATATCGCGAGTGGCTTAAAAAGTGTTTTACCACGATCAAATAGACGTAACAAGCTTCCCGAGTCGATACAGAAAATATTACAACCCGATGCATCACATTCGAAACACACTCCGCAGAAAGAAACCACTCGATCACGGCTCGCATCGGTCAAAAGAGACCCGATCGAGCACGTTCTCTTCGAAAAACCGATGAAAAATGGACCCCGAGTTCCTTTTCCATTTCAATCAAGCTTTCACTCACTGCAAAAACAAAAATACCGTACCGACACCGTTGATAACATAAAAGATACAGTCACGCAAAAAGTCTCGTTTACACGGGAAACCTCGAAGAACCCAACCGCAAGAAGTATCCTTCGCCAAAAAGTCACATAAAACCGGATTCATTATCCTTGAGGGCATTTTAAAAGAAACCTAACCACCAGCACGAAGAAAGGCAAGCAACCACTGTGAACACACCGCAAACTTATCGGAATACTCCACAAATATCGATCCTCGTTTACGGATCGACAAAAACTATGAACATGGACGAGGGGCAAGAAACCGCACAGAAAATAGGTAAGGCACGCGTGAAAACGACACTGCACAAAAAAACTTGCAAAAAAAGTACAAATTACTGCCAACCGAGAACCACACAACGAATATTGAACAAATCCATTAAAAGACAACCTCACAATCATCCATCTTGCGAAACACTGAAGACTCAACGGATTTCGAGGCCCAAACACGATAAAACTCAAACTGTTCATACGGAGAATCACACAACAAATCCATTAAAAGACAACTCCAGTATCTCCCATCTTACGAAGCACAGCAGTCCCAACGGGCCCCGGGACTCGAGGCAAAAGACCAAATAATTGCAACCGAGAAGCACACTCAACAGATGCTCGACAAATCCAGGATCTTTTATCTTACGAAACACAGCGGTCCCCAAAACGGGACCCTTTAAATCAGGGGCCCAAGCGAGTCTCTCGAATCTCCACCGTTTGCGACTCAAGAGCCACTTTTAGAGATCCAATTCTTTTGAAGAATTTATTAAAATAAACCTAGATACGCTACCGGTCATTGGAGCATCCCGGGTGGAGTTGGGCCTAGTTTCGATGATCATTGAGGAGAAAACGCATCCGAAAAACGACAATCACGACACTGACACAAGGTTTGACACTGTGAGAAGCACTCGGAACACCGGTCGCGGCAGAACTGACTGAACTGAGGAGGACGGAAGAGGAGGAGAGGCTCGTCGGACCTGTTCGGGCCCCTGCACCGGGCCGCCGAGTGGTGGGGGGAGCCCCCAAGAGCCCCCGAGCCGCGGATCGGGTTCCAGGGTTACCACTGACCCGACGTCAGCGGCTGAGCAACGACTCCGCATCATTATCGTACCCGCTATTATCGTCGACCGCGTTTCGGACCCTCTCCCAAAGAGGAAACAATTGGACTACGAACGGGATCGCTCCGACGGGTCCTTCCATTGTCAACGGGCATATCCAGCTTTTTCTTTCACTTGGAAAAACAGTTTTCACGATGACGTATCGAGTGTGCAATTCTTCTTAGATTTTTTAAGAGAAATAAATATTGCTTGGATACATGAAAACATTTCTGTGGAATAATTTCCGAGGACCTGATAAGAGGCAATAGCGAAGGGTAAACAGGAATTTCGTGTGGATCGGTTCTCAATGGGATCGGTAGTCCCTCTATTTCCTCTGAACAAACAGAAATCACGGATCAATCGCAGCGGCCGCAGGGGGCAGACTCTCGATCCTCGCTACACAACTGATTCCTGCGTCAATACGATTTGCGTTATCGACGGCGCAAAACTCTCCCCGCTAATTCCGAGTCCTCTCCCTGGCCACCCCCGGCAAACCAGGGGCCCTCTTCAACCCTTATCTCGAGTGGAAAGCGAGTTTTCCGGGGGCGAGGCGCGGTGCCAGCCGTCGCGTCGGCAGGGTCTCTCTCCTCGAGCCAAAGCTTTTCCAATAAGCCTCCAGATATTCCCCGCCGAAAGGAAGAGAAATTCGAAGGTCGGAAGCTGGGCCGACGGCCACGCTCGAAAAGGGTGCCAGACGAGAAACGAGGAAGAAGACGCGCGGGGTGGAAGCCACCCTCCCGCAACGTTGAATAATGTACGACACGTAGATCCTCAGTCGGACGCTCTCTCTTCCCCCGTGCCCTTTGGACTTTCGACAACCGGGACGGAATCAGCTTTCGCGAATTCCTCCGATCCCCGTTGTCTATCCAACCCCTGGCCAGCGTCAACAGTCGGCGAAAACGGTGAAAGAGAATCTTAATGAAATTTTTTTCGGTTTTTTTCCGGCTACCCCGGGGGACCAGGGTCACCGGAGACCCGAGATACGTGTCTGGAAGTTTTCACCGATGCCTGGGGAAAAGATGGACATGCGTGGGGTTGCCAAAAGCATTTTCAGGGGTCTGCCTTTATATGGTGAAATTGTTACCAGCTTCTTCTGGAATATCGAGCACCTAGATCGAACAATAAATTATCGGGTGTCGCGTGCTGACTTTTAATCGCGATTCACAGTATCGCGAATTCTACTGGTGCATCGATGCAGTCATAGCTCCTTTTATCGGGTTAACGAGTTCGGAACAAGAAAAATGAGTAACGTCCTGGCATCGTTTCTGGTGCACGCCCGATGAAATCGGTCGATCCCTCTGAACTAGAATATTCTCTGTACACGAGACAAGAAACAATAAAGTTTATATATAAGCTGCATTTAGTGGGACAATAAATATCGGTGAGCAGGGGAAGAACGCCGCGCCCGTGAATCGATGGCTTTTGTACATTTAAGTGGCCCGATATTTATGTACCTACAAATTACGCGGGACACTACGGAACGTTCGGAAACCTTCGTAAATCGAGGCCTACTATTGGTCTTCGTGGAGATGTTGCAAATTATCACTATATTATCGGGTTATCGACTTATATCATTATCCTTTCCCTGTTTGCACGTTTTCCATATCTTCTGTACTTTTTATACGTTTTATGAAAATAATTTCTCTATTTTTTATTTTTGGATAATCTCCCACACATATTTTCTACTATATTCATCATTCTCTGTTTCCTTTTCTGCATGTTTTCTACATTGCTTTTAGTTTTCACATTTTGTGCAAGTGTTTTTAACATTTTCTCAACATTCGTTTCTGTTTAAACCAAAACTATATATTCCCAAAAATAGTAAATGTAGAAATACACGTTCCGGCTAATGATGAATGATGTACAAAAATATGTTCATAATAATTACTGTGAAACCGTACGCAGAGAATAATAATAAATGCAAAAACGTGCGTCCCTAATAGCAATAAATGTAATAATTAACACTCATATTTCCGCGCATTTTCCGCACTCGGATTTTCCGATCGTTCGAGTTCTTCAATTTCAATAAAATTTGAATAAAGATATTCGTAAACCGTTTACATTTCATGCTGAATGTTGAAATTTAAATAACTATTGCTGCGAACACCGTTCCCATGGAAATTCATACGCGTTCCAACGTGTACATCCATACCGTGTCGTACTTTATGCGATACGGCCCTTCTGCGCGATAAACGCGACAACTAATCCTCTTAAAGTTTTCAGGTCTTCCTTTAAACACATAAATCGGGAGACAACGTGTAATCTCGTAAATTCGACGGGGCGCCATAACTTTCGCAACGGGTTACGAACCTAAGGAAATTTTATTACTAATTATTTCGATACTTATCGCGGCCTCGGCCCCTGCCTGTTCCGCACAATTACGGCAAATACGCGAAACGCTGTAAACCATACGTAATTTCCATGGTTAATGAAGCCTACACCATATTCTCCGATGTGTTACCGTCGTTGTGAAAGCATTGCACACGCAGGTTGGTACACGAAACAACGTGAAATACAAATATACAATTTTTCCTTCAATTTATCAAATTGATTTTTATGTTTATGTTTATCTTGCCGTTTGAATTTTTCTTTGTTTCGAGACTGCAGATTTTTATGGAAATAAAAATTTGTTTATATAAACCTTAATATTTTTCCTAAAACAGTAGTTTTAAATTTTTTAAATACTTTTACAGTTTTGCATTTCATATCACTGTTGTAATTTAAACATTATCAATGTATTATTTCCAGTTTATTCAAGATGGTTATGTCTAGTGCTGATTAAAATCGCACAAGGATTGAATTTCAATGTTTAATCAATTCTGGTAGACTTCGGAAAACGGATTACAGGATACGTTTCCACTTTGAGAAGTACCAGTAAAAATAACTGGTATTGTAATTGTAAACCATAAATAACTGTATACCATAAATAAAAAATAAAAAAAAAACATTATATTACATCTTCAGTTATTGCTGTAAAAGTGATCGCATCATTGCGGAGAAAAAATGTAACATAAAGTAGAAATTTCCGAATAAAATTATAAAACCAGTCATTTTGATCTAGTGTTAAAATTCTGTAAACAGTTGCGACGTTTGCCAAGTCACTTTTGGCGGGCAGGTGTTCGTTTTGGCGAGACGAGGGTTCAGGGCAGTTTTTCACGAATCTTGGTCGAGCGACCCACGTGGCCCGCACAGTATATATCGGGCTTATGGTGGCCCTGAAGGCAGCAGGTGGTGGCTGTAGGTTCACCTGGACCTTTCGGATTTCAGGCGTTTCCGAGTTCATAAATAACGAATTTCCCCCATGGCTGTTGGCTGCCACGAGCCCCTTCTTTCCCTAGCTCTCGCTAACCAGCTCCCTTCGTATTCTTATTAAATTATTTTTTAATTTTCCTCCCAACATTGCACGTTTCGCTAGAAATCCTCCTGCTTCGCTATATTTTGTTACTACACAACCGTTTAAAGCTCGAAATTTAATTTCCTATTGCTGCAGGAAATTTCACTCCGCTGAAAAAAAGAAACTGTAGACTCCAATTAACAAGACTGACTAATTCCAACTGGAGAGTATAAAGAACTAGCATACGATTATTAAATTTTATTTGATTTGCACGAGTGATTAAAATAAAATTGAAAAACAAATGCATGACAACGTTTAGACCGAATAAATGACAAAGCTACTTCATACAACGCGCGGAGTTTAATTAAACAATGCGGAGATCGCATTCGCGAAGCCCATATTGTACAATAACGAATCCGACTGCCGGTAAATATTTCATTCGCAATTTGACGAACGCGAATATTATTCGTTTCAAAAGGAATAAATTGCAACATTATTTCATTGTCATGTATATTGAATCTTCGCGATACCTAGAGACAGCCTCGCCGTACAATTAAATTATTTCATTCTCATAACGCACGTAACGAAATATTCGCTGAAAATCGGCGTTAAAGCTGAAGCAACGAAACTGACACGAGCACTATTTAAAAATCGGCACCATTTCAAACCCTTTTCAAAGACTTGGATTCAATTTGTGGAGGTTGCTGTGTATATTAAAATCCTGTAAAAAATCACGCGGATAATTTTGTAAGGAAAATAAGCCTTGTAAAAGTGTCAACTCATCAGCCAGTATTGTCGGAATCGAAACGCGGAAAAAGTTGAATGGAACCCTTTGGAAAAAGATTCCCTGGGAGTGTGAATGGCGTTTGCAGGGTGAGCGCATTAAAAATGTTAAGGAACGTTTATGTCGTTTGTAGTTCAATGTTAACTTGTCAGACAACATTCGAATAAAACGCCGTCCCGTCTCGTTAACGATTCACAACCAGACCCGCATTTTCCGAGACGTCTCGCGCGTACGAGTTCTCTCGCCTTATTGCCGAAGGAGACGACGCGTGGGTGGATTGCAAGTGCGTCAAACGTGTCAGCTCTCGTTAAACACCTCGGTGCATTCATAGGTGGCGAAGTTCTCCGGGACCTATCACCGTCGTCGTGCCAATATGTATGCGCATCATCCTCCGGATCAGCGTTGTACACGGGATCGGCGCTGTTTGCACGCTTTATGCTACATGTCGACTTGGAAATTGCTCTAGAAACCAAACATCTCTGCTAGACGGACACCTACGAGCTGTTTCTACCATTGCTCTCGTTCGTAGAAAGAAACGTGACGGAACTCTCCAACCAAATTGATAGGGTAAGTTTTGTGGATACGCAGCCTAAGATCTCAATATTGAACATCTGTTGCGACAATTTCAATTTTTATGTTCCTGCTTTCAGTTTTCTTCTGAAGAAATTTTTTGCATCCACGACAGTTGCTCTCATGCGGACACGCAGCTTTAAACCTTCGGATACGAAGCACAAGCTCGAATTATTCAAAAGCATTTATTTTAATTTTAATTTTCATGTCATATTTTGTTCTGGAAAAATTGTTTGTACCCTCGAGCGTTGTTTTTATGTGGAGACGCGGCTTAAAACTTTGTACAAGTAGCTCTGAATATTGAGCAACTTTTACTTCGTCTTTAATTTCTACTGTGTTACACTTGTCTATATGATTCTGTAGAAACTACTTTACACCCTCGATAGTTGCTCCGATGTGGAGACGTAACCTAAACTGTATCACAGTAAAAATCGAGAAACACCGTTCGTTCGTTTGCCAGTCTATGGAAGGGGTACGTGTCACGTGAAGAGCCCCACCCGTCAACGTGGAGACCATGGGGTGTGGAACCATACAGTGAAAAGACTAACCGAGGTAAAGTGGGGGAACTAACGGAGATATAGTGGGAGTATTAATGGGAGCAAACTGGTAGAACTAATGGGAACAGAGCAGGGCTAGTAACGGGGATATTTCGGGGGAACTGATGACGGCGAGGTGGGAGAAATAATGAAGTCGGAGTAGGAGGTAGGATTAACGCAAAATGAGAGAAATTAAAAAAAAGGTAATATGGGGTACACTAATATGGACAAAGCGGGGAAATTGATAGAGACGAAATGAGAGAATTGATAAGGGTGAAATGGGGAACTGGCAAACACATAGTGGGAGAAATTAAAGGTAATATGGCGGAACAGATGGGTAAAGTAAAGGATCTAATAAAGGCAGCAGCAAGTGGCAATTGCAGTGAATGTAAACTGGAAGCATAATAACAGAGCTAGATTAGGGGAACTAACAGGCGCACGGTGGGGGAAATGAGTAGAGCCAAAGTAGACGCTAACAGAGCTAGAGTGGGGAAAATTAGTAATGCCATAGTAGTGGAATCTGATAGAGCTGGAGAAAACAAAGCCAAAGTTGGTTAGCTGGTACAGGCAGAGTGGGGAAGTTAATATAGTCAAAGTAAAGGACCTAACAGAGACAAAGTGAGCAGAGAGTAACGGACTACAACAATACGCCAGAGTGTTTCAAAGCTGTGGCACGTGTCCGAGTGACTCACGCGAAATTTTCGGGGCAAAATTTGATAGCCGTAGCTACACGTCGGCTAGAGATGTTCAATGTTTGAAGTGACACTCCTAAGTCAATAGGTAGCGTGGCTCGTGCATCGGACCGGCGAAATCTCTCGAAACTTGAGAGCAGAAGTTGGACACCACTGTCCCCGGATACTCGTGTATCCCGGGAACTATCCTCATCTATGCAGATGCTCGGGAACGACGACACTCGGGGCTCGGTCGCCTCTGGTTTTTACTACGAAAGCGACAGCTGTACTACGGAACCTTACAGCGTTCGCTACGAAGACGAGGGGTCCAGGTTGTTTTCTGTGGCCAAGTCTTAACAAGCCTCCCATCTGGATATCGGTCTCGAGAAGAAAAAGGAAGGACGATGGCAGAGCGCCGGGCACGTTCCGCCACTGATAGTACTTAAAAATATATTGGTTCCTGTTTTCGCTCCTCCTTTCGTGAGGGGAAAGCGGAATGAGTTTCGTAATCGGGACTTCCGTTTCGCTGCAGCGAATAGCGTTCTTTACGTCTCGACATCATTACCGGCAGACTGCGAATTATTCGCAATTCCAACTGAACCAACGATTTTTATTTTAGTATACCCAGAATTCGATAAGCATTAAATAAACATTCTGTTTGATCCTGGTGCATGTTGATTCTGTAGGCAATTACATACATGTAAATTGTATTAGTATGAGCGCCGTAGTTAGAGTGGTAAAGATAGGATACGTCAATTAGTGTATTCACTCATATATTCATATATAAACATGTGTGCTTATATTATTTAGTTAAATATATTAAATAAAGAAATAAGTATTCTATACCACATCAAATACAACAGATTCAACATTTATACTTAAGTTGACAGCAAGTGCCATCGGTTAACATATGAAAACAAAAATGTTTCGACCCTAACAAAAGCACAGTGTAGAAAAACCACGTTGCTAGCGAACTGCAAGTGTCGTCACCCGTCGACGAAATAAATTATTAGGCGGCGACTAATAAAAATTGTAGCGTCTTATTCATTTCGCACGTGGAAAGAAAAGTGCTTGAAATATTCAGCACACATCCACCGTAAAAAGGGTAGGATACAGTGCAAAGAACATGCTCGAGGCTTCAATGGCGGAGTAGACAGCGAGTTTTGTCACACGTCCAACGGAATGCACGATTTGCAAGGAAGATACGAGTTTTCCGAAATATACGGAGGCTGGCGAGACATCGTTCTGCCGCGTTCGGAAGGAGGTTAAACGAGTCTTAGGGAAATTTCACGAGAGTAGGATCCTGCCCCTCGATCCCCTCTTCACGTGACCCACCCTCGTCGCACTTAGTCATTCTCCCCTAACCTCGTTTCAGGCTCGTGGCGACGACGACGGTACAGGACGTTACAAAGGGCGAGATAGAGAAGGGCCGAGGGCTGAGCCCGAGTGTAATGCGTCGCGAGAAAATACGATATCCGGAGGATTCCCGGCATCTCCTCCATTTTCCTTTCTCCGGAGGCCGAGGCTGCTTTCCTTCGTTTTCATTTCGTTCGAGAGTTACCGCCCACCCGTCGAGTCGCGAAAGTTACGCGAATCGATGGAACACCCGGGGATATTGCGTTCTCTGATGAGATACGCTCAACGGGATTTATGATCCGTTGTTAACATGATGTTGACCGCGGCGTGCTTTCCTGAAATCGATGACGCATTGCTTTGGAATTGCGAAATCAACCCCTGTTTGCAGTCACTTGTTTTTATAACTGCGGTCGGTTCGATGGTCGTGAATTAATTTCGAAAAAACAGTCGCGATTGTTCGGTTATATTTGTGTCATATTTGAAACAATACCACGAGTTTTTGTTAAACGTATCGTTCAGAATTGCGGGAGTTGTTAATAAATGTACGGGTCCTGTCGCCGCGACCATTCGCCGCATTGATTCTGTCCGTCGCAGTCGCCTGAATGAAACAAATGATGTTTTATTTGTCCTGGATGTGACCATTGTTGCAACCACATTCGATAACTTTTTAACAATTGACGTAACAATGGAACTGGATGTTTAAAGGAGACCCTCTGGATTTGACTAAAGAATTTATAGTTTATTCATGTTTCATAAAAGATTGTGCTATTATTTCGAATTACGTCAAATTCCTTTATACTGAAACATTTAATAGTAACGAGAGACGAATTTGCGAAGAGCAACAGATTTTCTCGCACGTAAAAATTGTTTGTAGCTAAAGTTGAAATTGCAATTAGCTCGGCAAACGCAGAGTTGTCGCCTCGTCAAATAAAAGTTTAAACTTTGCGCGAGTCTTTGAAACTATGTTTTTCCGCGCGCGGTCCGCGTAGTAACAAAGGACGGAGCATCGTTTAAATTGTTGATTCACCGACGGAGAGAACTGACAAAAGGCGAAAAGATTGGGTCCCGTGTAATAATTTGCATTCTGCCGGTTCGTTCGTAGCTGAAGCTGCAATTCCAGGAATAAATCGCGCGTAGACAATTAAGTCGGCTGGTTGGAGGGTATTTTGAATTCACGATAAGAGAAAGGACATCAAGGCAGATCGATATCTTAATTGCGATCGAGCTACGTTCGAGACTTTATTTCGTTCCTGCTCGGGGATAAATTAATCCGCGATCGGACAATTAATTTCGCCGTTAAATCGGAGAAACAATCTTGTTCGTTCTCGGCCATGAAGTCCTGTCTAATCGAATGTCGCGTTTCGACGAACAAACAAGTAATCATTCCGACTCTGAAAAAATATAAAAGTATTTCGTTGAAATTGCGAGGAAACTTGCAGTCCCTATTGAATCTTTAGCCATGTTCCCTGCAATTGTACTTTTGTTAGGGCCGTAAATTATACCCTTTTAGCAGCCCTTCATCAATCATCATTAGACTGTACGTCTTTATGCAAAACAAAAATTTCCTTGGATTACTTCAGCACACAAACAGCAAATAGAACAGAAACAGTAGACAGAAATAATTTAAGAATATGCACGTATCGTTGTTTTGCAATTCACTGAAATTAGTCAAGATGAAAGTATATTTTTGCCTACTGTTTCTATACATAGAAAATGCGCAATCTTATTATCACATTTAAAAAAGTGCTGGAATATTCTATTCCCCAGGTGGTGTTAATTAAACTTCGGCCAACTTGTTCACATGGGAACAATTGTGCTTCCAGGAACAGCGCTTCGTTATTTTAATACATATGTTTTCCTGAAAGTGCGCTGCTGGATAAAATATCTTCATCTCATACATGCTAGCAAACTTTCAGTGTTAAAAATAAAAGAAAAGCAGGGAAACAACGAGTTCAACCCAGATTCATTAACATAATTATTCATACTCGGATAGACCATTCTATTTCACGATTGAAGATTATTTATTACAAATTTCCCAGCTCTGATCCTAAGATCCAGTTCTCGATAAACAAAGGCGAAACCCCAGCGAAAAAATGTGGCCGACAGACCCGCCTCGGCTAATCAAGAAACACCGAGATATCCTCGCTGTATATCGACCGATCGAAAATCCAGGATCAGACTTACGATTATGAGCTACGTTCCCCTGTTTTTTCTTTTCGTCGCTTTCGTCCCATCTACCCGCAATCACCGTCGAATTTCCGGCAGAGCGAAACTGCTTTTTCCGAGTCGGTGTTCATTCGTACGTGTTTTCGCGCCACCTTGTATCCGACGATGGGGGTGGTCGGAAAATCGAGGGTGGAACATGGTGACTAACTGCACGAGTACGAGGAGGGTGACCAAGAGACGCCTAGCGAATACCGAGTGTCCTTAATACAGGGTGTCCCGAGAAAATATTCGCTGTCGTGTTCTATACCGCGATAACGAACCTCTTTTATCACTCTTTTCTTCGCTCGACCCACCCCCGAATGATTATTTATTCTTACGCGCTTAGGACGATCGTATAACCCTCAACGTGGACATCCCTAACTCAAGTATAATGGCGCTGGTTTTGAATTTTTGACAAGGGTGAATTGTATTATTTTTATTTGGTTGGTAATATCTTCTAGGTAGTTACTTTTAGGCAGCTACTAAGCTAATTACTTTCAGTTAGTAAAGTTCTATTTTGAAACTATTTTCTTAGCACTATTTGGGTATACCGTTTCAGAAAAATATTCTTTTAATTTTTCCCTCCACGATTTCCTCCCCTATTTCGCTGTACGATTTCAAAAAATTTTCTAATCGAGTCCTCTATCACTGTAGCAACTACCCCCATCTATCAATTTCTTTCTCTTCCACAGTAAATGTTATCTCGTGCAGAGTCTGGCTTCTAGCTCGCGGTTCTTCCTCAAAGTTTCTTCCTACTCGCTTGAACTATTAAAGATCGCCGGGTGGTAGCAAGAACTTTTAATGGCGCGAGAACTACATAATCGCGGGCGCAGCTAACAGAATTTCAACGTTCGCCTAACAACACAGCGTGACCAGCAGCGCTAACTAAGCCGGCCGACACATTTATTTTCTCGGTTACGGGTCTACGTGCAACAATATGGTTCTCGGGCATGATCCATCAGGGACGTATGTATCAACGACGGTGAATGGAGCCACGCAACACCCAGCACGTGACGAACACACGACCCTTACACCCTTACCCTTACGTTCTTGCCCCTCGCAGACCTTAGCCCTGTCTCTCTACCCTCTCCTCCATCCCTCGTTCCCTTCGTCCAACGAGTTATCGGCCTCCCAAGTTCCGGATACCTTTCTGTTATTCTATCGGCGATAGTATCCCGTGTTTGCGTACCATCGGCGACCACAATCTTCATAATGCTGATGGATACGGCCGACATGTGCAATGTCGAATACTTCTATCGATCTATTAATCTTTTAATCTATTAATCCTTGAACAACGAACCATTCTCATAACTACATAATTGATTATCCTTAGGACCATTCACTTTATTTATCATTTTTTTTAAACATATTTCAACTCTTCGTGAGAAATAAATAATAAACTCGGACACCGCTGTCGGAAATTTTTGCAAAGGAATCAGATTTTTTTTTCATTAGAAAATTTCATGTGAGATTTATTTCAACATAATTACCAAAAAAAAAACGAAATACACCACATAAAAAACAGAATATAAAAATTGCAAAATAGAATGTGGTTATTAGAGATGCACAAATATTTTAATACAGACATATGATTAGTTGGAACAGTATAGACAAAACTTATACTTTAAGACGACAGCTCTTAAAATATCACATTGAAGGTTCCTTTGCGCAAATATTTTCTGTTATTTGCACTATACAACCCAACATTTTTAATCGAATATTTTCTATTATTTTTGCACTATACAAAAGAACTTTTTTAATAGAATATTTTCCCATTTTTTTTATTGGAATGTTCTGTGTAACTGCACTGATAATTATAGGTTACAATTACCAATTATTCGATGCAATTTTTGTTTCGCAGATATGGGCGTGTGTTTCAATGTGCAGTTAATAGTGAAGAGAGTATCGATGCATCGGTATTCATTAACGCACGCAACGATTCGTCAATTACCGGTCTCGTGCGAGTTTAAAAGTTGCGAATTGATTTATTAGACAGGAACCGATGAGCGACGGGATTCGTTCCCGGCATTACGTTGCAGAAACTGGCCCTGGCATTAGCGTCGCGACGCAAGGGTCGTTCTCATGAGTCACCCTCGATCGACACCCCCAACAGAAATGTGACTCCTCCGATAACCCGAGAAAATTCCAGAAATATTTGATAATATTAGCTTGTTTCATGTTACACGTTCATTTCATCGATGGGTAGAACATAGATCGAGTCCGCGTTTTAATTAATCAAAGTTATTCACAACGATCGAATTTCCGTGACGATTCGACACTCTGCTCTATTGTTCCGCGAGATAACTCTTGTCGCAATTAAATCATTTATTCACTTTATTAACCCTTGTATGGGATATTCATTCATCGGTACGTTAACGCTTTGCAAATTAAATTCCATTGAAATTGATATCCAATTAGTAGTACATTTAATTTCAATTAGTGTGTAGTGTGCGATGTAGATCATCAAGACTCAGTGAATGAAGCTTACTTGTAACTCAAGTTACTACTGTAGAACAATTGTCAATTTATTTATTTCACAAATTATGAAATTCCGTAAAGTATAAATGCTTTTCATTAACACAAACTTCGCCCCTAAATTCTTTCGGCGCCCCATACTGTACGACAAATTGCACAATTCCTTTAGTAGCAATTTTCTATATCGCTGAGTAAACAATTCCAAAAAATTCTCAATTTCATCCCCAGCAGAAACACATAATAAAAAATATTTCCAACCCCATAGCGTGGCATACGCGTCGATTTTTAAGTTCCATTGGAAGTCCTTGAAACAATGCTGATGCCCGTTCGATAACAGGGCGGTTTTGTCGCCTGCTTTCGAAACACCCTGTATACGAGGTCACCCCACCGCCAGATATTGATTTAGTATTACAAGAGTGAGAGAGCAAACGAGAGGGAGTGAGAGAGAGAAAGTGTGTACGAGTGTGTGTGTGCTTCACTCCACACAACAGGGCCACTCTCTGTCGACGGCGTTTCTCGCATTCAGGCCAGCGTTCGCTGGTTTTTCGAAAACGAATTCGACAAAAGCCCGCGGAGCCGATCACAATGCCACGTGTTTGCCGGCTTGCCATCCCGGACGACCGCTTTCCTACGACCGCCGTTTCTTTTCACCAGAGGACTCCCGTGTAATCGTTTCACGCGGAATGACTCCTTTGTCCACGGGCAAGTCTCCTCGCTACCCTTTTAAATGGGGATAATTGAAACGGTTCAATTGGAAGGCGCGCGCTCGAAGATAACATTCGTCCCGCAGAATCGTCTCTTTTGCCGAGGAAGCAATTGTTGCACTGCAGTCGCAAAAATTCTACTGGAATTTAACTTGAACCAGAATGCAGAAGAAAGTTTTATTCGAAATTTCTCCTCAATATTATTACATGAAGGGGTGGGGATGTGGCCCTCAGTTTTATCTACAGGGTGGGGCGCCACATTTTGCCATCTAGATAACGTCATTATTATTAATGAAACTATAAAATTAAATTATAAAAAACATTAATGGTTTTTTTAAAATGGAATCATATATTTTTTATTGCATCAGCTGATGCTCCTTCATATTCTTTACAAAAAAAGTATTAATCTATTTGTGTAAAAAAATCATTAGTTTAGGAGATATTTTAATTATAATTTATTAGGAAATCTCGACTCTCTGGTCAATAATATGAATTCAATGTGATAATGTAGTAGGAGAGTCGAGATTTCCTAATAAATTATAATTAAAATATCTCTTAAACTAATGTTTTTTTACACAAATAGATTAATACTTTTTTGTAAAGAATATGCAGGAGCATCAGCTGATGCAATAAAAAATATATGATTCCATTTAAAAAGAACATTAATGACCTTCATATGTCTTTTACACGTCCACCTACAAAAAAAGTAACCATCAGAATGTGCCCCTCTCAAAACCATTCAACTTCATCTGAAACATTGTTTGCTTTGCGGAATAATAATGACGTAAATCTAGATGGCAAAATGTGGCGCCCCACCCTATATATACCCCTAACCATCCGTATAACAAATACATACGAATTACTGAAATCTTTTACCTTTTCCATTTAAATATAATAAACAAATTGTGGAACAAATTGTTTCATCCCGGTGGATTTATCTTTGGGAACGGATGTTTCGAACGATTTCACGTTGTTCCTTCACATTTGCGTGTGTATATGGATTGAAGATTCGGAAAGCAGGGAATTTAATTTCGTTTCAGCCCGGGAGCCGCTTATCCAATCGAGATACATGTAATCCAGAGAGGAACGAGGTAATAACGATAAAAATAATCGTGTATGGATGCCAGTACACTGGCATTCGAGTACCCGTTCAGTCACGAAGGGGACATTTCGTACGATATCGCGATGATCCGCGCCTCTCTTTGCGACGGTAAACTTTTACAATCTAGAAACGAGAACGGACAAAGCAAATAAAACGTCCGCTGATCGGACGTGCCCGTTTAATCGATTCAATTTGCAAAATAAACATAAGCCGAACGCTGCATTATACTTTGCGTTTACGTGTTCCAATCAACCCCGCATTCGCGCTCCGTGAGCAATTCATCGCGCGATACTTTGAAACCTATCGCGTTCCTGTCGACGGTTCAGCCAATCTTCGTGAAGGTATTGTGAAATTAAAATTCAAATTAAACGAAATAATAATAATAGAGGGTTAATCTGGAATTTTTCGAGAAGCCGTATGTACCGTTGTTGGTTTTTAATTAAATGCGGTTGTTACTTAACCTGGGTATAGGATCACGAGGATCAAAATAAAATAAAGATCATTTTAAGAGATTTAAAGAGAATGCCCTATTCTCGTTCGAACATTCTATTATTGATTTTCCAAAGAATAAACATTTCACGTGCTATAAATTATAATACTCAAATGAAGACTATTGGAATTGAAATAAAATAGTTGGTTCATTGTGTCTTGTTCCTGAAATGTGTTTTTCTAAGACGGAGGTGAACTGCAGAAACGAATGATGTACATAAATAATTTATCTGAAAGATATTATGAATTTTATTCTCGGCGCAAGGTTCGATCATTTTTCTACACAACAAATAGTTATATTGTAGGAATATTAAACGCTGGATTCGGGTATGAATCATCCAGTTTAAGAATCACGTTAGCTATTAAAAATGTTTAATAGGAGGAAAAGAAAGGAGATGTTTCATCCTAGATGCATATAAAGTTGCGTAACGCATAAGAATTCGCCGGTTAAATGCGTCAACACGATGTCGCATGTTTTCGGAAGAAAACAAGGGGTAGCGAGAAGGTGTGGGACGAGGATGATCAAAAAGTGTATCCCGGCCATCGAGGAATATTTACTCTCGAGGATTAAATTGAAAACAGTCGTGCAGAGGAAAGGATAAGAACCGACGATTGTACTTCGTCCGGTGAGAGAGGATATCCTCAACAGGACGGAGAAGGGACGAAGGAAACGAGAGAGATGGAAGGGCCGATGGGAAACGGGAAATAGAGAGAGAGGGAAAAAAAGGAAAAAGCGAAATTGTCGCACGGCTGCAACGTTTCATCCTCAAGAATCACTCCGGAGTACCGCAGTAATCCGCAGGACTAGAAAGGCACGCGAAATTGAAAAGATTTCCGTCGATTTTCCCTCGTCCCGTTCCGCGCGGCGAACACGGGAGAATTCGAGGATTTCCAATCCTCTTCGGGATGCACGGTTTCACCTGACGAACCGGAACGATTATCGGGGAAATATATGTCGGGGAAGAGAACGGGCGAACATTATCCTTGTATCGAATTGATGGCGGAACAATTTTCTCCGCGGGCAGATCCGCCACGAAGATATTGCAAACGCCGCAGTTGACAATGGACAAAAATGGAAACCCGTACGAAGTATTATGAAATCTTGTATTTTTAAGTTTAGCGAGCGCATTCACGATGGAAAGAGAATTTCTGTCGTTTCGATCCCCTTGAAATTATCCTATAACAGTGTAGACGTGTTTATAAAAATGTAGATTTGCCCATGAAACTGCAAATTTGCATACAAAAGCGTAGATTTGCATGAAATTGCACGGTCTACCGATAAGACAAGCTTGTAATGCACATTTCTCATATTTTTCAGAAGCCTCGGGTTAAAAATGAAAACTAGAATTTCGAAAGCATCGTTGGAAATTTTCGCACAACTACAGAATTAAGTTAACAAATTTACAAATCGATCACAACCGCCGTCCAGTCTGTAGAAAAATTAATTGACGGAAAATCGAATGGAGTGTTTAAAAAAGGACGAATAGTTTCCCGTTGGATTGGTATGATACTTGTCCGATTATTGCCACGAGCGCTCGACGTGGCAGAAGCTAGGGACACATTCATTGAATTAATAACGAGCGCGAATTAATCCGTCAAATAAATCATACAAGCCACAAGCGAAAGACGAATCGATTATCGAATGAAAGTTTGATCGACTAATCCCTGACAAGGAATCGATCGACAGATTTGCGCTAATTCAGATTTTGGGATCGTTCGGTTGCCACGCTCGTGTATATTTACCCAGGATCACTCAATATTATTTAAATATTAGGGGCAAATCACATCAATATCTTTTTTTATGGTAATTAGGACATTAATGCATTCTGTGCTACTTTAAATGAAATAACCAATTCAGAGTTTCTTCTTAAATAATTCTTACCGTGTCACGTCAGTCTAAATTTTATAATCGGATGATTAAATATTTTAAATACCTGCAGATATATCTGTAGTGCAATTTTAGAATTTTATAAATATCATAAATGTTTTATTGAATTACTATAATGCACGATAAAATTTAATTCAATTAAATCGTTTCGTATTCAAACATTTATAGATTACTGCACATCAGTTCTGCTTTTGAAATGGAAGATGGAAAGTGCAGGGAATCGAAATTCTGAATATTTTAATATGTTTGGTCAATAGATTCGATGGAAAGAATATTCAGTATATACAGAACGACTAGCAAAACTTGCTGGCGAATATAGTGTAAAAATATTTCTATGTTCGCCATTTCTTTTTCTTGCTGGTGGATGCGCGATATGGATTTCCGAGCACGGTCGCATTCTCATTTCTGCCGGTAATGGTGTCCCGCGAATTTCATCGCGCCTTTGTCGACTCGATGGCGTTATTTCCCTGGACGATCTTTGCTTCCAGACTAACTTCCATCATTTCGGGAAAGAAAGATCCAGCATCTCCTGTATGCAAGTCTCGTGTGATCATATTGTTGTTCTGAACACTCTACGAGAAGCTTCTA
>CM052337.1:6795762-6886378 GCA_028455595.1 Lasioglossum vierecki | reverse complement strand
ACTAAAATCTTCATCAAAAGTCGGACTCGTTAAAATACGGCAGAGCATAATTGGACGAAATTGCGGCATGTTTAAAAAATTTTATTATACTCTCCAAACATGGAAAAACATGATTGGGAAATGAAAAATTTCAATGTCCATTAGTTCTTCAAAACAGTAAAATCCTAAAACTACCTCTTTTGAAACAAGTCACTTGCATCAGCCAACAAACAAAACCTACCCCTAAGTTATAATTCCTGCCAAAGGGGCGAACAACCTAACCTGACAAGGAGCCAGTTACCTCCCATCGAGTCGCTGGTAGGGGAAACAGTCGTACAAATGATCCCGCGGCAAAAATACTCGATCAGAAAAAAAGAAGAGAGACTGCCAAAATAGTCTGATCCGCGGCAGCGTTTCAATTACGGACGCTCAAAAGCGTTCCCTTTCGACCGTTGAACGCCCTTCGAGCGTCCAGAAATTACTTCATCAGTCGACCGACCGTTCGACCAAACCGCAATACGTTGAACAAACGATCGGGCCCGGCCGTTTTTTCGATTCTTTTCAGGAAACCGCGGTTATATATTCCAGGCGCAGAGGGAGATAATTGGCTCCGCGGGCGAAACCCGATCGATCAGCGTAACGCCGAGGCGCTTTTAGGGGGTTGCAGGGGTTCCCATAAGGCATTTGTCGCACCGTGGTCGCATGGTCGGTTCCCGTATATTCTGAGGAATAACTTCGCATTGTTCCCTGTTTGTCGCGTGTCTTTGCGCGATAAAAAGGAAACCTCCGAAAGGAACTGATGGAACATGAACATAAAAGACAATTCAAAAATTTCTGTGGATCTCAAAAAATATTTTCCGCGCCTCGAGAGACAATGGATTTGAAGATTGAAGTCTCCTCTTTCCAATGACACCATTAAATTTGATGTACGATATTGTTTCACCACCGCGTTACACTTTGAATGTAAATGGTGCCATAGATTTACATTTATCATACACCCTTCTCGTGAAAATCGAACTGGAGCTATTCTTTTGAAACTCTTTTGAGAGATAGTCTTTAAGGGATAGTTGCGCATTGTTCCTCGTTCGTCGCGTGTCCTGGCGCGATCGAAAAGAGGGAAAAACCTCCGAGAGAAACCGCTCGGACGATAAGGGGAACGAGGAGGGTGAGAAAGGGGTGGAAAATGGGGGAGGGCACACGAGAGGACAGAAGCGGAGAAGCTCAAGTATGCTTTGGCGCGCGTTTAACCTCCCCCCCCCCCCCCCGAAAAGAAATTCATCGCGAATCCACTTTTAGAGAAACGCGAGGCGCGGGAAAGGGGGCACGGCACAAAAAGCTCGAGTATTGTTTACCCTGGCAGAAGGGGCGGGGGCGGAAGACGAAAGGGAGTCGCAGAGAATTCGACCGCGCGATAAAGGGATGACAAGGAACGAAGCTGGAGTGCCGGAACCCGACTTCTACCCCTTTTTATTCGACGAGCGAAAGGCGTGTAAACGAATGAAAATGAGAGACCGACTATGCTCTTCCTTAGTTTGGAACGTTCACTGATTCTTCGGTGGATATTCGAACATTGGCTCACTACTTTTTTGCGAAATTTTTAACCCCTCGTGGTGGCAAATGACGCTTGATGTTCGAAATTCATCCGATCACAGCGGACCACAACATAAAAAATTTTCTACGACTACAAGAATGTTTCTCTAATATTTTTTACCGTTTTTATCGTAATCGCAAAAAATCTGTTTTATGGTTAATCATTTGGAATCTCGTACAAAGTTATTTATCTATATAACTGCTTTTAAAGGTAAATAAATTATATCGTGTTGGTAAGGTTGAAGAGAAAATATTTTTCAAAATTGGAAAAAATCTGTCTTGATTTCGTGGAGTGCCGCGGCGTTCCCGTGACAGGTATTTCAAATTTCTGTTCGTGAATTGTTGAAGCCTCGTCGACCCGTGTTTCCGCGATCCATAAAATATCGCAGCCATGAGTTTCGTCGTCGCTGCAGTTCCAAAACGAACGAAAGAGGAGGGCGCACGTATTCGTTTGGAATTCCTCTCGGGTTTCTCCGAGGAGATAGTTCTCGAAAAGAAACTATCGATCGGAGGGACCACAGACCACAAACTACAGGCTCGCAAAGTCAGTGTGTCAGCGAGCAGGAATCTCCCGGGAGACGCTACCTGGACTGTCAGCTCTTGTTACGAATTCGCGAGCCACCACCGCCGTCAGAAGCTACAGGTACAACACACGTTTCCGCCGATGGAGACCGATACACGGGACTGTCTAACGTGCTGGAAGCCAACAGGCTAAACTGGAAAGCGAACACGGGGGCCGACCATTGAGGTGCTGTCGGTGGTAATCGATCGCAACCTCGAAAGGAGACGTCGCACAGTGGGCCGTTTCTATAAGGTAGGTGGAATCAATTCGGAAATTATCAAATAAATTCGGAAATAAAAATAAATGCATTCACACAAATTTTTTAAATTCCGTACCCCCTGAATATAATTTCTGATTCTGAAGTCAGACTCTTGAAACCGCACTCTGTAATTAAATAATAATGATTCCAGAATAGACTTAAAATTTTTTTTTGTAATAATGCATTGCCATCCAGTTCTGAGCCACGTATTTAATTTCAAGTCTCTAGCTCATCAGGAAGTTAGTATAAAATCAATTGCAAAATTTGCCACCGAACAGACAGACAGACAGACAAACAAACAAGAAAGCGAGCTAATAGAAACGTGGTAAAAAGGATCTCTAGTTCACGATAAATACCCAATTAAACTGTTTACCTGCAATCCCTTGCACCAGCGGCTCATTATACTCCTAGGATTTAGCAACCGAACTCCCTTACAGGAGCTCCGGTTGCAATAGAAACACTGCTTACGGGGTTTCGTTTCAGTTTCTTTTCGCAGGAAGGGAGTAAATGCTTACCCAGGTTTCATTGTAATTGAATGGAACAAACGATAGTTACCACTAACGCGACTCCAAATTCCTGTATCAAAACAAAGGATAGCATCAATTCCATAGCCCATAGACCCGCCCACGATTAGCACCCCCATTACCAAGCCGACCTAAACAGCGATCAGGCTATCGGCCCGAGATCTCAGCGGAGATCCATAGAAATCCCAGGGCAGGTCTAGGTTAGGTCTGGCACCTACATAGGGCCACGAGCTTGGGAGCGATCCGAGGATCATCCATCAGAGTCGCCTAGCATCGGCTAGTCGGTAACCAGTTCCCGATAGGCATCGCGGCAGTGCCAGGCACAAAAGGCAACACAGGGGGTGGTTTCTCGCGGGGGGTGGCACGCGAAGTCAGTCCTCGGCGTCCGTATCCTTAACGAACCGGCGAAAATTCGCTCGAAAACTCGACAGTGTTTCCATCGAATCAACAGTTCCGCTGGTTCGATCATCCCTCTTGCTCTTGCTCCTTATCCTCGAGGCAAGTGAGGCGAGCGAGGCAAGCGAGGCGAGCAACCGGTTCTACAGAGCTGTCCTCCTCTGTCCTGTCGGCTGTGCACGTTCCATAGGGTTTTCCTCTTTCATTCTGCTGGCGGGTTGTGCGAGTTCTATAGGGTTGTCCTCCTCGGTCCCGATAGCGGGTTGTCCTCTTCTGTTCCGTTGGCGGGTTGTGCGCGTGCCACACCACGCTGGCAGACCCCTGCACGCCCTGCAACCCGCCGCGGTATTGATCCACGAGCCAGCAGCCCCCATCCTACGCAGTCTATCGAGTTCCGCCCCTGCGGGAGTAGGATTGTGGCGATGGTGGAGCGCCGCTGAGCCAGGACAGCGTCGATGTTGGTGATGTCGGTGGTGTTGGCAGAGTTGCCGGCGTGGGTAGTAGTGGTGCGCAGCTGGAGGGACTCGAACCAAGAGGCCAAACTGAACCGAGCCAACCCCTACCTTGAACCGGGCCGCGTCCCGAGCGATTTGCCTTCGTCCACCTACAGACACACCACCCACGCGGCCAGAGACGCATAAAAACCGTCCTTATTGCTCAATCGACACGATTGCCTCGCTACTGTCTCTCGTTCTTGGCTCGCTCGCCTCGCTAGCCACGGACCAGACTCGCGTGCACCGTGTCCCGTCGTGCCGGCTAGCTCCAGAGCACGCGTGAACACATCTCTATGCGCCTTTTTACCTGTGTTCAGCGAGACCACTATCGTCGGGTTTTCGTTATGTCCCTCTCCACCCCTGCTGCTCACTGGACACCCTCCATAGCTCCTGCTGTCTACATTACCAGCCGTTTATACTCCGACTCGGCAATACGACCCGGCGATTCGTCGCGGGTCGCTATACCGGTCGATACCCGCGCGCTTACCCGTCCAAACGGGGGTCTCTTGGATGCTTACGGCCTCGATTCAATTGGCGATTCCGGGGGCTGCGATACACCCGAGTCTCACTGCGTGATCTGCCGCGAGCATTGCCCCGATGGTTATTGTTATGGTTTTTTGGAAGAGCGGTGGAAGGAACGAGGGGGCTCGGTGTACTTTGCTACGAGGGGTTCGGGATTTATGGCGGAGATATCGGGGATTCTTAGGGTTGCGATATGGAGAATTGCTAGGGGTCAGTAGACAGCGGTTGTTTAGGCGAAAGAAGCATTGTTTGCATTAGTTGCAAGGGAAATTGGAGTTTGCAGTGACTAATTATAAAGAAACCTAAGCGAACATTGATTTTTTTTTTTTACAACAACGTAACATATTTCTCATGGATAAACAGCTCGAAACACGAATGACCCACAACAGTAAATTTCAGGAATGATCTATCTGGTTTCTAATTGCGGCGGAGCACGTTATTATTAAAACAGAAGCGGGCAACATTTCAGCAATATTTCAGGTGATAAAATTACACGAAACTGGCGGTATACTAATGAAAGAGCTACCGGTTCGTGTGCACCGCGATAACTCCGCTATTCGATGTAAATCTAGCATGAACAAGCTTGTAACGGATGCAACCCTGTGGACAACAATATCCCGGGAACAAAGCATATTCCGTTGCGATAGAGTAACAAAGTTACCGCGCTCTGTCTCCCCCTCTCTCTCTCTCCGTCTCTTTCTCTCGCGTAGTTTACATCGAGCTCGAAGGGTGCACTAAACAAACCGCCAAGCGAAACAAGAATTCCTAGTATTGACGAACCCGGAGTTACATTACAGTCCGTTCTCGAGATAGGTGTAGTTTCATCCCTCGCACAGAACACAGAAAGTCGATTATAAAATCTCTTTGTGCGCGACATCATTCTTAATCACACCACATTAATCATTTCTTGCGCCTGAAAAAAACGAGGAAAACAGGAACGCTCTGAACATGTCCATTATTTTTTTACTCATTTACGAGTATTACCCTGCAGCAGAAAAAATATTGTTAATGAAAAGTATATTTTATTTTACTCTTTCTCGAATTTATGTACATCATAACGTTATGTATCTTTTTAAATGAAAGAACACATGCATCAAAGCTTTTAAAAGTGACCTAGTTAAAATTGTGAAACAATCAATTTGTAACACAAGATGGCTGGAGGACTGTTCAAAGTTGTATTTAAAACTTCACGGTCATAATTAATGTCCAAAACAATCCACGATTGTTTAAATAACACGCGCGTCAGCGACAAGCATGTTTAACAATATTCAAAGCACAAAAGCACAATCCTTCAAACGAAATTATGTACAATTACCAACTCGTTCATAGCATCATTTTAATCAAAGTGCCGCCTCAAAGTGCCCCGCTGTAAAATTAATTAATCCCGCAGCAGTCGACAGGCGGAAAAATATTAAAATCCAATAAAACCCTATCGCATAGAATAGAAGTATTGGAAGCACGACAAAAAAAGGTGTCTGCCACAAAGTCGGCGATTCTCAAAAATTCGCTTTCAACCGTGAGATCCGATAAAACGATCTTCAACTGGAACAAACGATACAATGCATTAACGTCTTATTCATGGTCGAATAATTTCATAGAGCTGTAAATACTTGCAATAATATTCTGACACTCATGAAAAAATGATATTGGACCGAAAACTTTGGACTCTGAATTTTTTAAGAACACAATTGTACTAAAAAATTTCAAATTTTCAGATTTGTAAGTATATTTCTTAAATTTTTAATATAGGCCCACGTCAGAACTTGCGAACAACAACTTTTAGTATTTTCTCTGCAGCTCCGATCAGTTGCAATTATTTCCCAGTAGCAAATTAATTGTTCTAAATTTTAAGAAAGTGATTGTCTTTTTAAGAGAGTCTGGGTTAGGTTGGTACTGTAAATTTTTAGCTCCCAAACGGGTACCCGGTAGCAAGTGGAAGGATGAACCTGAAGAAGAGGGGGATGAAAAATCGTAGTTCGAGACGTTGTAGGAGAGAAATTAATGTCCGCTCGGACGCGTCTCGGACACGGCACAGGTGACCAGAAAATCGCAGCCACGTGATTACGACTGTAGCTTCTTTTCATCGGGCCGGCTGATCCGCGTTTGGTATTAGCCGTAAGCCGCTTTGCGTGGGCGTTTGACAAAGACGAGCGTAGAGGGGCGGGCGACATAAAGGGGGAGAGCGAGGCGGAAAGGGTAACGCGGAAGCGAAAAAAGGGAGCACGACGAATGGAACAAGGGTGGAGGGCTGCTGAAACGACCTGTAGTAGGGTGAATGGGGATCGCACGGTCCTGGGATACCTGTGGCTCCACACGACCATCGCCGCGATGCTTTTTTCTCTCCACCCCTTTGTCCACCGCACCCCCCTCTCTGTCTCACTCTCTTCACTTTTTTCATCCCTTTCCATTTCTACCCCTTTTCCGCCAGCGAATTTCCACCCCCGCGCCACTCCCGGCATCACGGAACCATCGCCGCCAGTCGACGCGAGCATTATCGCAAATATCGACCACAGATTCGGCTACTGATAACGAGTTTTCGTCCGCATGAAACCCCAGGCCGATCGAGAGCACCGTGCTCGCTACGCGATTTTTCACGGTTTCCTCGACACAAGCTTTGTCCCGTGTCCGCGATACTAAACCCGCGCGTCTGGCCGTAATGGTGATTACCAGACGCACGTCGGACCCTCAATGGCTGAACTCGGTCGAATGAAATTCTACTGCACGGCGAACACGCCCAGCACTCGTCCCATAAATCACTCGTTTCCTCGGACCAGCCTAATTAACGCGCCACTCATTTTTCCGTTTGTCCTACGGCGATTGAACGCGAGTCTCTCCATTGAAAATTATTCTCCATGCGCGATTCACTTTCCGTGAAAATCGAGTACGGTGCCTTAGAAAGATTTCGGGTCTCGAAAAGCTCTGCAGATTTTTAGTGTCGACTGAAAAATTTTTAATTTCAGATACCGAAGAGGAATCCATAAACTTGATCAAGGTAGACTGAATCTGACTTATTCTAGTCGTTACCCATTTTTGGGTAAAGCAAGTGACACGCAATGAACATTTTTGAAAAATTATGTTTGGTCAGAATCGTGAATAAAATAGTTGATATTGCTTTTCACGACTTTTTATCTTGTGGAGAATATTTAATGTGGAAGAGCAGCTATTACACCGAAGCGTTTAGTCGAATCGAATTCTCGATGATACAGATGACCCTCGGTTGACACAGCAGTTAGGTATCGAAGTCTCTAGGGTGGAACTTCCTAATATCGTGAACCACTTATGTCTGAGCGACTAGGTACAATTTGACAGCGCTTCAAAACATGCTTTCAGATCCAAGTTGATATGTTCCGTGGATAATGTTACCTGCACCCATCAGTGAATGGATCCGTGACTGCGATCCGCTCGTAAAGCAAAGTGACGTCGGTTATAATTATCAAACGAATTTAATCTGTCCCCTCTTTCATAATCACCCACCAAAATTTCTGCTTTAATGAGATTTCAACCCCTTGCGCGTTTCTTTAGGAAAATAGCTGACATCAAACAAGAGAAAGATACAATAATGTATATGATATATTTGCTGTTCAAATTTGAAAGGGTGAAATCAACCCCTAATAGTTTTCGATTTTTTTCTAATTACATAAACAATTGATAAATGTTTCACCAGACAATATTCTTCATTGAGGAGAAAGTTTCCCTATTCCCAGAGGTTGCGAGTTATTTTCAAGGGTCGATTTCACCCCCATAAAGTGAATTTTAGCAGGAAAGAAAATAGTATAATACCTAACCACTGCATATTCTCAATGTTCCATAACTTTTAAATTTCCGGGTTTGGGAATATTGTAAGGGGTGGTTTTTACATTTTCTCTATCGAATAAAAAGGTATAAAACTATCCTGGAACACCGAGCAAGTATACTAAAATACATGCAATATTTTCCAGTGTGTTATTAAAGTGCCACATCCCACGAGATAAATAATGTAGAGGGTGTAGCGTGGCGGAAGGGTTGTTTTTCGAGGAGAATACCGGCTCGATCGAGCTCTTCTCTCATCCGGAAGTTAACAAGTACCGGGCAAGATAGCTCGAAGCTCGAAAACGCCAATAAAAGTCACCCCCAACTCTTCCGGACGGGGTTTTGCGTTCTCGCGTGACCCACGGAATTCAGGTACTCATTTAAGTTTCGTTTACGTTACGTGCGGGATGCAGGTTGCACCCTCTCGTTTTCCCTGCGCTTGTGCATCACGGACGCACGCGAGCCAACATGAGCGCCGACCTTCCAGCTCGATAAATTAGTTGGCTAGATACTACCGGTCATCGCGGCAGGTGCTTTTACCTAGAAGGTTTGCTCTCTGCATTGGGCTCGGTCGGTTGATTGCTGTATCTGGGCTCAACCTGCGAAATCCAGCCAGGTATAAACATATTCTTCACCTCTTCGCCCCAGTTGCTCAGAGTTCGACTATGCATATTTATAGGTTTCCGAAAATTCAGCGGACCTATATCAAAATTATATTCAACCCCTCGCCGACAGATACACTTCTTCATAACAATCCTACGAATTTTTATTTGTATAACTAACAGGATAATTAACAATTTTATAGTAAATAGAGACTGTAATAAGTACCTCGTAATTTAACTACACTATAAATCTCTAATTATATATGTTAGCGTAAATATTCTCCTGAGAATATTATTTTAATAAGACAACCGCTGCACTTTCCTAACAATGTAATTTCAGCGGACCTGTATCAAAGTTACATTCAACCCTTCGCCGACAGATACACTTCTTCATAACGGTCCTTCGAATTTTTATTTGTATAACTAACAGGATAATTAACAATTTTATAGTAAATAAAGATTATAATAAGTACCTCGTAATTTAACTACACTATAAATCTCTAATTATATATGTTAGCGTAAATATTCTCCTGAGAATATTATTTTAATAAGACTGTTGAGGTGTGAGGTTCGCTTATGGGAAACGAGCTATATTTATTGAACACTTGTAAACTGATTTATTATAATGTACGAAGAGTATAAAGAGGTTCTATACGACTGACGTACACACACGGTTCAAGTTTCAGGATGTTCTGACTGCGTCAACAAATAATCTAATTACATAGAAGTACACAGTAGATGTCAGCATACGCAGGTTGTTCTTCATTATCGACAGACTTGTCGTTATTACATTCAACAAAGACAACCGCTGCACTTTTCTAAAAATGTAATTTTCTTAAAGTTTAGATGTTCCTGGAATTCTTTTATTCAGTGATCACAGGCGTTCCACCGTCATTTAGTTGATTAATTATGTATTCGCGGACTTAGGAGGCTATGAAACGAGAAGCTGGCGGGTTCATTTTCAATTAAGAAGGATTTACCGAGGATTTTAATATCATTTTAATACCGCAGCAGCGACGATCGTTCGGTCCTCATAATTTTCCTCAGGGTCGCCCCAAGAACGAGGCAGATGCATTCGTCCGAGAATTTATACATTCCCCCGGAATTTTACGAGGATTTCTTCTTCCAATTTTCAGCGAACGAACGAGCACAGACCTCTGCCGAGTTTATCGGTGTTTATTAAAAAAAACGAATCGCTTCGTGAAGTTCACTGTTTCGGTGAGAGAATCGGCGATCAATCGCGGAGACTTTAAGTGTATGCAAGGATCCTTGTTTATCTGCGGTCGCTTTACATTTGCCTTTGGCCCCCTGAAACTGAACGGCAGGGAGTAGTAATATCGTCCATCCAATATACTTCGACATCTCTTAAATAAATCCTTTGACTCCATTCAGATCTCTCTCACCGTGCCTCTTGGTTCGCCTCCTCGCTCCGCTCTTTTTACTATCGCGGTCTTGCGCTTCACTTTAAACCGCCTTATTTACAAAACACACAAACTTACGAGATTACATTGCCAGCCCGCAGAGAACTCGCGTATGAAACTAACGAGTTCAGACGGGACGCGCTCTCTCCGAAAGAGAAACACCGAGCGTCCAAGAAAATGTCGCTTGAATAAATAGGGGTGGGTTTCGAGCAACTCAGAGTAGGAATGAAAGAGAATTTTTCTGCGTACAATTAAGACGAATTGTGATCAGTGCACTCATTGCGGTTATGAAATTTTTAAATGCAACGAGACTGCAGAGGCTTAAGATTTTCAAATATAAGAAAATCTCAAAACCTCAAGATTTTATAAGTTAGCTCTGCTGGGTCCACACGATAACTCCAACGAAGACGAGATTATACAATTTAAGCTTGTTGGGTTCACGAAACATTCTTAGAACCCCCAATGACAGGACTAAGCCCCCATAAAGGGTAGTTCAGTGGCGCAAGGGATGAAAAGCATGTAGGGGTGAAATAGGGGATGCAGGACTGCGCGAACGTCAAATGCAACGAACACTATGATTCATTCCTGCTTCCACGGCTCCAATTTCTGGATCGCGTAGTAGCAGAGTCACTTTACCGAGGTTTTAGCACGCGGAATAAAGAAAAGAGGTGGAGAAGTCGCGCGAACACGGAAAATTGAGCTTGCAGCAACGACAGGCAGTAAACCAACGGGATATCGTTCGGAGCGGAATCGTGATGGAGCTGTAAAAAAGCAAAACAGCCGCCTGGATCGAGTTTATTGGATCCGGTCACACGTCAGATCGTCCCCGGACCTAATCGTGGGAAAGGGTCGATTTTAAGTTCGATGGGCGAACGACTGTTGATATTAAAGGTCCATGTACAGTGTACAGATTTAATTAACCCTCATGTAGCCAACCCGGCACCCATTTACTAAAAATATTACAAAATTTCTCTGAATATATTCATTTATGAATATAATTATAATTATGAATTATAATCTCCAAAATGAAATTTCCAAAAGGATTTAATTAATTCTATTAATCCCTCGGCTTAAAGTATCGTGTCTGACTCGTGATGTAGATTCTGAACAGATTCTGATAAAAATGAATGTTAATAATTTCCTTTAAACCACGATAAAATTCTATTTTGGTTTTGTCAAAATACATCCATTGGAGAACATGTAGGTACTAGAACTCAGACTGTTACCCGGGTAGAACAAAACTACCCTACCATAAATGATTTTGTGCAATTTAAAACAATAATGTAATTAAAAGAACGTTGATATATTAATTTAAATTTATTAAAATCGTTCAAGAGACTAAGTAATCGTAATATATCGTCTGCTTTTTCCTATTGATGCAAACGATTTTTATTTTGCATACAGATCCGCAGTGTATTCATGAGATACCCGAGCACTCGGGTAATTATTGTTTACCCGAGTATCCGGGTAATGCGGTTTACCCGAGTACCCGGGTACCCGAGTAATTTTTGTTTACCCGGGTATCTCACAGGTAACCCGGGTATCCGGGCATCTCATAAATCACAGCTCTAATCTTAATGTGAGAATTTGTGGAAATATGTTGAATACCAAAGGTTTTAAGTAATAGGAATTAATTGAGCAGCGCAAGGTTCAATCAATTTCTGCAACTCTAACAACGTTTGTAAGAATACGTGTTTGTAACCCAAACGTGTCGATTCGGATTGGAATCTTATTGCTTGAGGCCATGTTTTGCTATTCAAATGTTTAATTGGTTTAAAGTAATCCTTACATATTCCTTACAATTTCAAAATATTTATTTTCGCAGTTTAACCCCGCTCTTAGAAAATAAAATTGGCTTGAAGCTCGGTAGATCGCTACCCTTCCTGCTATCCAGTTTCCCGTGAAACTAAACTTGCAACGTTCTAGCGAGTTCCTACCGATATAGATGTAGTTGGCCCAAGTACTTACAATTAGTAGACATAGTTGCAAGCGCCGGCCCATTACCCGAAACGCGCGCATACAGCGAGCCCCTAATGAAATTAAATGTAATTGGATCAGCTGCAGCCTAATTCCGATACGCTTCCGAGTCAACGTATTAATTATAATTTTCCAACTAATAATTCGATATTAATTCATCGAAGGTCCCCCCGTCCTTTGTTCGAGTTCCATTCCGCGGACACGGCAACCCAGTTTCGACGATCTTCTTTTAGAAGACTTCTAATCGAGTTCTCGTTTCGAGCGAGCGGGTACCTTCGTCACACACGACTACAGTTGCGCAACTTGTTCAACAAAAAATTCTATACACTGTGTAAACCTCCGTCATCGAAATCGATTTTTTTTTATTTAAAACTGCGATGCAGGAAGCTCTCTCAAGGGAACCTTTTTGACCGACTTCGAAAAAGAAGGAAGTTACCCAATTCGACCTGTATGTGCCTTTTTTTTCGCTTTTTTTTCTATATATGTTCACCGATTACGCCGAGATGGATGGACCAATCGGTACGAAACCTTTTGCATCTTGTAGAATATGTCCCCGGGGGGGCCCCGTTATAAATTTTTTCATTTTTTTCATTTAAAACAACTTTTATTGCACAAAAACGTAATGCTTCATTTATTATTAACCGACTTCTTCGGCGTTTGCTCAGCAAAGAATGTACCGATCGCGATGAAACCTTTCACATTTAGTAGGAGATACTGCCGCGATGCTCCCAAGAGAAAAAATTTATAGAATTAGTTATTGTTAATAACTATTGTTACAGCAAAAAAAATATTAGTTGGTGTTTCTCTGCGAAGAATGTACCGATCGCGATGAAATTTAGTAGGAGATAATGCCGCGATGCTCCCAAGAGAAACAAGTTATAGAATTCGTTATTGTTAATAATTATTGTTATAGCAAAAAAATATTAGTTTGTGTTTCTCTACGAAGAATGTACCGATCGCGATGGAATTTAATAGGAGATAATGCCGCGATGCTCCCAAGAGAAACAAGTTATAGAATTCGTTATTGTTAATAATTATTGTTATAGCAAAAAAATATTAGTTTGTGTTTCTCTACGAAGAATGTACCGATCGCGATGAAATTTAATAGGAGATAATGCCGCCATGCTCCCAAGAGAAAAAATTTTTGAACATTTCGAAACAGTTTCCCCGATTGGAGTGTTACCAAGAGGAACGCGGGGAATATGGGATCGAGGAAATCGCGTGATCAGCGAGAGACATGCGATCACGCTCGTTGGCGACCACCAACGTCGTTGATCCTCGGTAAGAGAGGCAGATGGGGTGGGACAAACAAGTAAATCACGGATAATTGATAAGGTTTTCATACGGAGTTCGTCGAAGAATCGAGCAAGCAGGGAAAGGGTAAAGTAATCGCGAACACGAGTTGCTTTCCATTCATGCGACTCCTTTCGGGCGACCATAAATTCTCCGTCAGGTCTCTCGGTCCGCGGATCATGTCTTGTTCGTCTGATGGTATATTAAGCCTGGATCGAACTTGCTCATAGAACAAGCCCGTGTTTCCTATAAAGAATGCAACGGCGGTATCGTTAAAACTTCATACGGGCGCAGGAAAGAAATAACGAACGCGTCTCGTGACGAAACTTTTCGTCTCGGCCCGAGATTGTATCAATAATGCAGACCCAGTACAAGCTCTCATTTCCGTCGTGACCAGAACACTGGTAAGAAATACCCGTCCGCCGGTATTTTGCGACTTAAACCATTTTCTGGAAATACTTCTGGAAATTGCTGAAACAATCAAGTACATAATCCAATTTGTATACGTAATACAACTTCTACACAATTTGTTTACGTATGCTCACGTATCGTCCACTGATACAAATTCGAAACTAATAAAGTCAATTTACAACAACAATTAGCTATTTTTGTGAATACTAAACGCTGGATTCGGATTTGAATCTTCAGGTTCAAGAACCACGTTAGCTATTAAAATGTTTTGATATAAGGAAAAGAAAGGAGGTGTTTCGTCCTCTCTTTTAAATTTGTAATATCAATTACTGAACTTGATAATAATGAATAATTGATATTTGTAATATCAATTACTTAACTGAAGATAAATTACGATCGATAACTAATTAAATAATTATTTAATAAAGTCAATATTTAACATATTTTTATGAGACCCAAAAATCCAGATAATCGCCAAGTATTCAAATATTAAATAGTTGTGACTAGACTATAGATGTTGATGCAATTTTCAATTTTTGTAGACAGATTTTAAGAAGGAGATAGCAAAGAATATTCTATTTTCATTAGTAATAGCATTTGTAGATCCAGAATACATCAAAATCGTACTAAATTCTATAGAATTTGATACTCCAGCATTTTTGACAATTTTTACAAGTCATAAATTGTTGTTAATAAAGCACTAAATCCTAATGATCTTTAAAGATCGTATCAGCTTGACTCTAATTCTAGAAGAAGGTAAGTACCGCGTGACGCAGGGGCGGCGCGCGTGCTCCGGTGTTCGGGGTTCCTTTTCAATAAGCACGATCATTAAGAGGTTAATCCCTTCGTCGCCCTTATCATCCTAATTGCCAGCGCCTTGTCGTCACGCTTCACGATTTAGACACAGAACGCCATTGTCCTCCCCCGTGCATGACGTAATCGTTATCTTTTAAGAACGAAAGTGTTCAGGGTCGTGATTATGCCTGGCGGGGGCGACGCTGATACATCGTATGTCCCAGGGGTGTAAAACACTCTCCCTCGAGAGGGGCACAAGTGGCTTCAACGGGTGAACAAGCATGATGCTGGGAACGGGCCTAAAGCGACTATCTAGATCCGCCATCCCTTTAATTACACTATCCGCAGAAATATTCACAGTCGTTGTTACAATCTATACGATATAACAAATCAAATTGCGAATGTTTTCCGATGCAAAAATCTCATGAGATTAAAAATTTTTTTAAATCACCGTTCGCCGGATCGATTTTTGCTAATTACCGAAGCTCCGACCAAACAGGATGAACGACCGCGGCATTTACAAATAAATTCGTAATTCGATGAATATCCCTATGATTGTATTCCGCGTTTAATTTACGGCCGACTCGACGGGAAAATATCGGGGAGAGGCGAGAGATATATTCTAGCAGCGAGAGACCGATTCCCGGCTCGAACCACTGCCAATAACTCCGGACAGTTTTCGTCTACGATATTATTTCACTGTATTTACGTCATCCAATTTCCCCCGGTTCTAAACCCTGTTATACCGCTGACGATATAATGCCGGATTAATATACAAATTGCGGAGGAGGCAGGAATGCTCCTGTCACTGACAGAGGTGAGGGTGGAGGCCGCTGTGGGAGGAAGAGGAGGATGCAATTGAGAAAATTGCTGGGATATCGGTTTCACCCTCGTATCACTCAGGGATGCTGGATGCGAAATGCAGGGTAACTGAGGAATCTTCCGGTCTAACGCCGGCTGACGCAGCTGTGCTTGCCTCCGAAATACGACGATGCCTCGTTTCATGTAAAAACTGCAGGATCAGAATGTATATAGCAGAGTCCAGATATCGTTGGTTCGGATAATAGAAGTTCTACTGAATCGTGAATTAAACGAAGAATTCAGCATCGAATTGTGTCATGTTTAGACTCGTTTTAATCGGGAAAATATCACTAGTTCATTATCATTTACCATCACTAGTATTATGTTGATAAATGTTTCATACAAAACAGAGTAAAAATAGAAAAGCTTTTTTTGAATTTACCATTATTTTGAATTTTGTATTTAAATCTGTTTTTCAGGACTTTCATATTGAACTCATTTTAAAAAAATACAGATGCAATTGTTGAAAGGTTGAAAGTTTAACCATCTAGACTTCTTATTATAAACTACACTATGATCGATAATCAACAAACACAATTAAAAATAGAAAAGGTTCGTCATTGGTATTCTGCATCTTTCTGAAATCGTTTCTACTCGACACGCTATCGAACGGTGCAATATACGTTAAAATCGATTTAAGGTCACATTTGACGCCCTCATCCTGCCATACCTTTCCCGCGAATCTGTCGTCTGGGAAATTCTGCAACCAAATTCTACGTAGAAACCGTCATACCTTGCGAGTAAACGATTTTCGCTATAATTTTCTGGTAGACGATATTACAGCTGACGCGAGAAAAATATGGTTTTCAATTTCAAGGGGAGGGTTTGTGATCTATCCACGTCCTGATTATATAAAAAAAAAGAAAGTTGTTTTAATAATTTTAATAGCTTGATAATAGTGAAATGAATATTAACGAAATAATGAATTACAGTATCGATTTACCGATCAGCAGGTATCATATGCTAAAGAGTTCCAGCTACTTCAACCCACCGTACAGATTCCCCGCGAAACTACCCTCTAGTTCACTATCAGCGTTATTCTATCGGAAAAGTTTCGCAATTCGCGGAATTTATCGTTGTCCCAGCCATTCGCAGCTGACTTTCAAATTTACTAGTGTAATCGACCACTGTAAATGGTCCCCCAAGGTGTTTCGTCTCAATTTCATTTGAATATCGATCTTCCTCGACAAAGATATCTAGGGTAACATATAACACGCGTTACGATTCAAAGCTACGAATCTACCTCGTTTTATCCCCTCGTCCATTAACAAAATTAGTGGAGCATTTATCAGTTCCGCCCGAACAACGATCCATCAAAACCAAAGCCATTCAACCCCCTACAATACTTGCACGAGTGTTTGAATGAAAACTTTATATGTTAATTTATATCTTTATATCTTTATATGTAGTGCGTAGAATTATTTAATTTAATTATTTGTGACTAGAATCCTTTTTAGCATTCGAATGTCCAAAAATATTTTCTAGTTTGGGAAATTAATTGATCAATTAATTAATTAATTCTGTACAGTAGAATAATTCTACAATAACAAATCTACAACATTCCAAATTACGGCGGAGGAGCGTGTTTCCGGCGTGAACGACGTCGGAAGATCGGCTCGAGCGAGTTCAAAGCGAGTCGGAAGCGTCGGAGAGCCCTGGACCAATTCCGGGCGAACAATTTGACAGTGTAATTAACTGGTCCTCGAAATATCCTACTTGCGAGTCAGTATGATGCTCGCGAAACAACGGGAATCACGGGCCGATGCGTTTGTGATTTACAAGCGAGTTAAACGGCCGATTAACGGCCGCGCGAACCGACCGCGTAGGATGATGCGTTAACAACGATGCGAAAGCGATTGGAAACGAGATTCGCAGTAGCCGGCTCCGGATTCGAACGAGCAGAATCGAAATCACGAGTCAATAAAACACCGGCGAGGATCCCCTTGGTCAAGAGCATCGAATTCATCGGCTAGGCTGCCAAAGGGAGAGTGGGCTCTCTTCTAGTGTCGGTTATTTCCGTGGGCTCCGTATCAAGGGGTTGCACGCCGACGCTCAAATCAACCGAATTTCGACTGGACGAGGCTTAAGAAACAAAGGAACTTTCAATTAATCCTGTACAATGTCATTGGCGGTCGATTAACGCTAATTACTTCTCGCCCATTTCGTCGACAGTGCGCCACCTTCGTTTCCATAGCGCTAATCGTGATTAGAGTCGACCCGAGAAAACGTAAACTTGAACCTATAATCACAGCTACTAACTACGACGATTGTACGTGAAACTGAAATTTTTTGAGCTGATGCTCCCTTCAAGGTGATGTGATTATGTCCGATGCAATAGGAAAAATATGTAGTTGTATGAAAAAATATAAAAATAAATTTTTAAAAGTACCACGTTTTTAAAAACGGACTAAAAAATATAAAATAATTTTTCCTAGTGCCATACAGATTCCTAACCTCGTACAGATAGTCCTCAAAATTTGTGATTGTGAATTTTGAATAGCTGTGAAAATACTTGTGAGATTTCAAACAAAAAACGTGGAGCACATGCGATAGATAATTGATGCATTTTGCGCTCTATTAAAAAAAAGCTATTCAAAATACACAATCACAAATTTTCAGGACTATCTGTACGAGGTTAGGAATCTGTATGGCACTAGGAAAAATTATTTTACACTTTTTAGTCCGTTTTTAAAAACGTGGTAGTTTTAAAAAATTATTTTTATTTAAATAATTATTTTCTGCTTTTTAGTCTTGTGTTAATACTTGTATCGCTCTTTATTAATACTTTGTATACTCACTAAGCTTACTGTAAATTTCACTTGGTAAACAAAGCGACGATGCACTACCGGTCGCGATCGTCGCGCGATAATGTACTACACTACCGATGGTTCGCGCATCAGGGCGAAATGGGTCCGTGGAGTGGGGACGAGTCAGAGTGCGCACACATAGTAAATTAGAGAGGGTTGTCGAGCGAAGTGGGGATCGCTGAACACGATGACGTAGTTCGCGGGGGATGAAAAGGTAAATATTTAATTGTTATTTTCCCCGAAACGTGAAGACTTTTAAAAATTTTTTTTAACTTCCCGATTTTTTAATAATGTATTGTCATCCAGTTCTGAGCCATGTATCCAATTTCAAGTCTCTAGCTCATCAGGAAGTTAGTTTAAAATCAATTGCAAAATTTGTCACCGAACAGACAAACAGACAAACAAGAAAGCGAGCTAATAAAAACGTGGTAATGATGGCCGATGACCTTGAAATTTGGAAAAAAGTATTCTTGTCAGGGATTTCCGTGCTCATGCTAATAACAAAGTGTCCCACCTTTAAACGCCATAAAATCCTCACAATGGTTTTTGCCATCCTCTAAGATCGTCGAACTACGTCTCAGCGGTCCGTGGAGCCCTTCGACCATGAAAATTCCTTCCCCGTCGCTAAAGATCAATCCATAGGTCGGTATTACGAAGAGACTCGACGTGGAAAGCCGCGTTCCAGTAGAATTATCGTCGGTCGAATCGCTAATTGGATAGCCAGGAATGGCTGGAGAGGACTCTCGATTTGCGGGCTTACTTTCGGGAGGGTCGTTCAACGAGAGCGCAGCCACCAGGCCGGGGTAGGGTATGCGGAAGAGGAATGGTGCCAAAGGACAGTCGATGGAACACGATTAAGGCCTCCCAAAACCCAATCCCCATTGACGGGAAAATATTTTCCCTGGGCCGGTCGGTAAACACGTCGACGTTTTCGTGTCGACGAAGATTGGCCCCGGCTAATTTTCCAAGGAACGACGGAGTCCAAAGTGAATCAATGGTGGTTGATTGGCCACGTTGCCGTGCCACGAGTCCCGGGCCTCGGCCAATTACACGGCCCGTCCTATAACTACAGGCCACAATGACACCCCGTGATTTCGCGACCCCCTAACTCCACAGGGTATCTGCAACCTTCACTTTTCCACTCGTCGGCTCGCCGCGCTGGACCTTCGGATCCGCGATCCTAATCGCCCAATCACGACCAAAGTAATCTTCGTGTTTCAACAGCAACCTGCTTTTTCACCACGTTTATTAACATTTTTTTTTGTGACAGAAAAAATATTCAAAATTTCTTTTTGGGGAATCGAATACAAATTATTAGCATACTTCCATTCTACCTAAAAGCTTGTTGACAATTAATCAATTCCACCCGAACAGATATCTAAAAATCAGCTCTATAATACCCGCAAGAGTGTTCGAATAAAAAGTTTTTATAAATCTTAGTGTGAAAGCTTATTAAATAACTTTTTAAGACATGATTATCAGCATAATTTATTTCCAGCACAGGATTCGGTTTGTTCGATTAAACCACATGTAAAATGATCATGATCATCAAAATAACATGATGTTTTTATAAACTGAATCTTAAAAATGTGGACAAAAGAAAGAAGAATCCGAAGATGAAGATATGAGATTCGGTTTGTTCGATTATATTTCCAGCACAGACCAGCATTCTAAATCCAACGCACAATTAGGAAACTTGTGATCTGCATAAGAATATAAAACCGAGATCCACAAGCTAAATAAATTACGAGTCATGGATAAATCCAGGTGGAGATCAATATTCAATTGCGGATTTAAGGACGAAGAAGGGTCACTTGCCATTACCAGTGCCATTTATAGCGCCCCATCGAAACGCGAATGCAATATGCATCTGCTCCGAGTTTGCACTTGTGGGATCTGTCTCCTTTATTACAACAATAGCTCTGCCGCCGAAGAATTCGATACAGCCGTATCTTTCATCGAATTAAAGTTCGTTGCTATCATTGAATTTGTGAGGATTCCAGCTCGATCTTGGACTCTGCCTCGTAGGGATTCATAATTTGCTCGCGTCAGATCCCCTGACGTTTCTAAATACTCCGAGAGAATCTATATCTTCCGTTTCTTGTAATAAAATTGCGGATTGTTTCAAGGGAGAGAGAACGTTTCTCCTGTAATTCCATAATCCGTTTTGCAAACAACAATGGCGACACGGAGTTCCAGATTCCAGTACGTTCGTCACTCTCGGGGAAACTAATTTTACATACTCCGTTACCATTGTGCTTGCACACGTGTGCTTGTGTATGTGCATACAGAGTGCACGGTTCCCGTGAAACTCAGCCTTAACGCTCATCATCATGCGCCGCGAGGTAATAGATAGCCGCTCGTTTTGCGGTAACCCGTTAAAGTCCGCACGATAATCAAATCACTGGCCGCTGCTTTGTTTTGCATCGAATAAAATAGGAGCAACACGGTCCCGCGTCGCTGTTTAGACGAGAGTGACGCACAACAAACCGCCGGAATTGAAAACGGGCTGAATTCATAATCACTCCCATTCGTCATTCGGTATATTCGCCAGCATAATTTATATTACACAAATTCCAAGAAATTTGTGTAATATAAATATATAAATATATTTATATTTTTAATAATATAAATTTATATTACAATAAATATATAAATATATAAATGACGAGTGTAACCCTCGTCAGTCCCTCGGGTCAATTTGACACAGTTTTCCCGAAAAAAGTTATACTTAAATAAGAAACATAACCGAAAAACCTAAGATGTAAATGTTAACTCATCAGTTTTTAGATAAAAAAAATATCAAAAAATAAATGTTTACCTTGTTATGTGAGCAATTTTTTACCAGTGTGTCAATTTTACACCGAGGGGCGGATGAGGGTTTATAAAATTTGACTTATAATACTGGGTACGTTTCCCACGATATAGCGGGGAAATCCCAGTCTAATCACACCACTTTGGAGGACCGGAAAGAATGGACCTCTCTGATAAACGAACAGCATTTGTTGCGCCCATTCTGCGAGCCTAATCTCGTTTGACGAGGAGCAAAGCACCGGAAAGTCTGCCATTCGTCATTCGGACATACTCTTTTGGAATTGGGGAGGAATTATAATTTTTCGCCAGCATGATTTCTATTACACAAATTTTAAGAGAGAATGTAATAAAATTTCACTTGAAAAAAAAACTGTATGTCTCCCACCACTTACAGCGGGGAAATCCGAGTCTAATCACACCACTTTGGAGAACCAGAAAGAATGAACCTACCGGATAAACGAAGAGCATTTGTTGCGCCCTTTCCGCGCGCATAATCTCGTTTGACGAGGAGCAAAGCACCGGGAAGTCTGCCGAGTCTACCGAAACTTCGCCTGTTCGTACAACTGCGCGCCGCAAATGTTTATTACCGGCAACTATTCCGCTCCCAACCCCGTTCGCTGAACTTTCTGCGATGATTACAAAAGTTACGGAGCCGTTCTCGCTGACAGGCCGATGCTGCACACACACTGTGGCAGTCGTAAGAATTGCAAAGGAGTTGTAACATAAAACCGCGAAAAATTCTTTCGCCGTTACACAGGCTAGCCCTGTGCACCGCGCCGGAAACCTTTCATTGCCGACAATTCAGACAATTCGTCGCTGACAGGTCGGATTTGCGACGAGCCCCGCTAATTCCTGGTGCTAACATACACTTCGATGATGTAATTGGATTTTACCATCGGCCCTTATCGCGTTACATTCGATCTCCCGTGTTTAAATTAAACATCTTTCCTTGTGAAGCTACTAATTACCATTTTATCATCAGCTCGGTAAACTCTTTGTATTATCGTTACTCGCTCAGACTTGAAACAAGTAAATAAAGGGTCTAGCAGACTAAGCATGGTGAATCGGCCTCACTCCGGGTTTTTATTGAAATTGTGTGGAAAATATTGCTCTTAGGTTGAAAGATAACCCCCAAACATTTCAAGTCTCTAACCCTTCGTATAAGGATGATATGAGGGTAAATACCTTTAACTATATCATTTTTTTTCTCGGTTGTTAATTAAGGTATTCTCACAAAACAATACGAAAATACTCGTACTTACGTCCTTTATAACATGTATATTTTTCACAATTGTGATCCAATTATTAAGGGTAGAAAAAAATATTTTAATTATTTTCGTATTTTTTGTGAGAATACCTTAATTAACAACCGAGAAAAAATGATATAGTTAAGAGTATTTACCCTCATATCACCCTTATACGAAGGGTTGGACACTTGAAATTTTGGGGGATTATCTCTTTCAACCTAAAAGCAATATTTTCCACACAATTTCAATAAAAACCTGGGGTGGGGCCGATTCACCATGCTTAGTCTGCTACACCCTTTGACAGAGGTATCCTCTTTGTATTAACTGCATAGATTCCCTAGAAATATATATAAGGAGAAGTGCTCATTGCATGACAACCACAGAAATTAACCTTTAAATGGTCCAGTGTTTACTCAAATTGCGAAGTATCAGAACCTTTCCAAAATTTCAATTTTCTCAAATATCGTTAATCATGTAATTTAAGACTAAATAACCCAAATGTTCTAAAAATAGTAAAGAAAAAGGTGTACCAAAATTTTATTAAGGTTATGAGAGTGTTGATTAAATTGTGTCCTGAATATTATAAACCAAGGAGGCAACGCAGACATAGAATATTGGAATTGGTTGAAGGTAAGGTGTTGCTGACAAGCAACGTGTTTGTAAATTCGTGTCAGTTGAACAGAGAATCACTTACTGAGTCGAATCACGTTCGCGTACAGGTGATAGAGTATCCATTGGCAGCAGAGGAGCACTTGTACCGCGGCCGGTTTCAACGGCAGCATCACGATCGTTTCGCGAAAAACTTCCCGATCCGTCTCAAAGACGGATGACCGTGTGATCCACGCATAGAGGATCCTCGCACTGAAGTGGCCCACATATTAAACAGCAGTATATCGCATCGAGGTCCGAGGCTGCATAATATGTGGGACCATCGGGCACGAGCGAGAGGGAAAAAGGAGGAAGAACGCTGGAACGAGGAAGAGAGCACGAGCAAAGAAACGAGACACCCGTATGCACGCACACGCCCGCACGAGATTCCCCTACTCGCGCGAACGAATGAATGACGCCATTCGTTCAATTGCGACTAAGATCCGGATGTGTCGAATCTCGAGTGTTTATCGCGGCTTCGAGAAAACGCGGCAACCCCGACCCTTCCATGGACCATTTCACATTATTTTGCTCTCGAAGATTACAGTCAGTCCCTTCAGCTACTTCGAGGAAGAAAGATAATCGAACGCTGAGGACCTTTGATCCTCGATCGAAGATTTCATGAAATGCACGTTGGCCTGCATTTATCGTTTGAAAAAGTTTCATGATTCGATTAAAAATATCGCGGATGGAATGTGGGAGTACACCGATCAACCAATTTTTCTGTCACACGCTCATAATGCTGTAGACTCCAAGATCATTTTCGTGGCCCGCTTGACGGTACCGATCACTCTGAATTTAGACTTGTTAACGAGAATCGAGTGTACCGTATACTTTGTTCCAGCTACTGGCTTTTAATATGAACAGTCGTCAGATGAGGAGTGGGGGAACGAGTTAAGGGGGAAAAGTTACCCTCTCTGTGTTAGGACAGGGCACACGCGCGACGGAAAGGCAGAGTGGGGACACAAGTTAATCTGGCGACTCTGGATCCGAATGCAACGAATTTAGAAGATTTATGATTGTTTTTTTAAAAATCAATTCTCTCGCTTACAGCTATATACGACCTGTTCAGTGCGGAAGACAGCCGCTAAAGAACAATGTACCAAAGTCCATAACAATCGTTGAACCTCCGCTGCTATCGGATTTCGATGGAGCAGCCCATAAAAAATAGGAATTTCCATAAAGATCCGCCGACAACGTAACGATATGAGAGAGTTCGAGTGAAAAATTTCTCCTAAGTGAAAAATTATATAGACCGATACGGAGGGCCAGTGCAAGAAACACGCGATTAAACATCGGGAACGGAAAAAGAACGAGAGGGAAGAGAGAAAGAAAAACGAAAGTTCCCGTAGGGCGGAGAGCAAACATCGCGTGACTTGTCGTTGTAAGTTTATGTCGCGGTTACCATTTCTCTCTACGGGAACGCACTTTATGGACGATATTATCGTTCTAATACCCCGCAGAGCCAGCTGCCAAGGGACTTCTGGAATCCTCGAGGATCTACTCTTTTTCTCTCTCGATCCTTCGGCCAAGAACAGCCACAAATTTCGCGTATTCCTCGGCCAAGACCCACGGAGATATAGAAACCGACCTGCTATGATCGTTTTTATTCCGACCCTAATACACCGTGTTCCCTCGAAACAAAATCCTCTCTAGTTTATCGGCTGTTGCTACTTCGCGATCAGGATCGTCATGCTACCTCGGGAAAATCGTACCCCGTAAAAGCATTCCTCTTAAACCGGACATACGTGTTTCCTTGGACTGACGTCGATTGCTGTTCGCACATTTTTCAGATTCTTTATTTCTTTCATAATTCTTTGTGATTATTAAACCTATTAAGGTGTAACATTTAAGTCAGATATGATTATTTTTTTATAGTTATAATAGTTTCACAAATATTTTCTCCAGCTGTGATGGGACCAGAAAAAATATTTCTTACGGCCAACATTAATGCAGTAAAAACTAATCTTTAGGATCCAATTTTCTCCAGCTTGTATGCATTCCGTTAGTCGTAAATAATAATCCATAAAGATTGTGTGGCGTGTGGCGCGGGATAATGGAAGATATTTCACGAAAAACTGGATAGAACAATGATATCGCATTTTACCCGGTGCCCATGGCTCCATAATACATGCTCAGTAATAAGAGAAAGAAAATTACGATTTAATGCGTTCGGTACGGCAGGCACGAGTACGCAATTACTATGGAAACGCGAGTTCGAAACGTGATATTACCGGAAGACATTTCATGCCACACCGTACAGGTAATACTAGCCTTGCGGTCTCACCGCGGATCTGCAAAAAAATCCTGATCCGAAGATTGATTAATCCTTGTCCGCTTTTCAGCGGACTAAAATTAGGAATTCGCGATGCGAGACACATTTTTGTTTACGAAATTATCAGACAATTCACGATTTTTAGCACATCGAGTTTTACAATAACAACAACTTTTTTAAGTTAAATGATTAAGCAATAATTTACAACAGCGCGAGAGAAAGATACTTTAAATTGTGCAATTCCATTTTGTATTATTTTTTTAGAATATTGCACGTACATTGATAATGAAAGTTTGTGTAAAACTGCAACTTGCAGTAGACGATGCAGTTGCAGTTTTGTATTCTCCATTGCAGTTTAAATACCGGGCATTATTAACACATCTCTCCGGTTCTAAGAGGCTGAAGTTATCGATTAAACCAATAGTTTGACACGTACAGTTGTATTACAGGTCAAGCATCACACCACACATTTACATATAAAAATTGAATTAAAATTCCCATTGTATAAAAAAACTCACCGAGTTATGATCACGTGGATCGGCAGGTAAATTGTGTATTCCAGGTGATGTCAACGTTCACAACCGTTGAATAAGACACTGTGATACACACATACACTGTCTGGTGACCTCTTCAGTAAACCTGAAAAGCAACAGAAAATTAGAAAATCTTAAAAACAACAATTTTTATAAAAATAAGGATGATCAACTATTAATACCAATTTAATTTCACATATTTTTGAATCTGCTTCCTTGAGATCAACGTTGATCTTAATTTATCGTCAATTAAAATCGTCGTACACTGAATAATTCCCAGATTTAAGAAAAAAGGACAAATACGTTTCCGAATATCTGATTTAACTGGCACAAAAAGTAATCGAGTCCAGGTATAAAAAGGGACGAGGAGCATTATTCGATTAGATGATCGATGAACGATCTACGGAACCAGGTGAAAGGTAAATTGCTCCATATTGGTGTCATCCGCGTCCGTATATATCCTTGGCTTATCAATAAATGATTTCGCCGGCTCCGTTAATCGTTACACAGTCTAGGGTCGTTGCACTAGAAACTTCAGTTCAAGAGAGAGGTAGAGAGAGAGAGAGAGAGAGAGAGAGACTCAGTTTTGTCTAGAATACTCGCCGGCTTGACCCTACTTTGCATCACGTGCCAAGCCGAGTGGGATCAGGTACCATTTATCCACTCGAACCGGTTGCGATGCTGTAATTCAAACCGTTTCGAGGGCTACCATTGTTGGCCAAGAGAGATATCAGTGTCGCTTTGACGTTAACGTAAATACTTCATGTTGTTCGGCGGGACGTTAGCAAAAATCAAGGAGAGAACAAAACCTGACCCAGACCTAATCACATCGCAAGCGCTGTGCAGGCTCTACATTTTCTTGCTTTCCACATAATTTAAAAAAAAGGATCTTAAATATTCAAGAATATTTAAGTATATGCTAATATATGTGTACAATTGTAATTTGTTGTTTTTTAGTTACTGGAATAATTATCATGTACATTAGTTATAAAAAGTAAACCAAAATTTACATATTGATTATTATACTATGCTTAGAAATATATTTCTAAATGATTATTTATGATTATATTTATTATTAATATTTATATTAACATTTATGATTATGATTATTATTTCGAAATGATATTATGAGGCGAGATATTTTATTCAGAAAGATTGTTTCCTAATTAAAGGGTTGATATTATCTTGAGTCGACACTACTCTGATCTAACTATGATCATTTAGTCGCGATGATTTTATTTCCGCGAACTCTATTTCTGTTCCGCGATAGGATACTGAAACAAGCGAAAAAATGATAGCAGAATATGGCCGGAATAGATACCGGCTCGGCTGTTCGCAGCATCGTAATTCAAGCTGCAAGAGAGGATATCCATTGTCGGTGGAGAAAGATATCAGTGACAGTGAGTTTAGGTACTTAGTCGCGAGTCGCGTATCAAAAGGGGGAAGCCATTCGAAGGCCCAGCGATGGGTATTGTCCGTAAACGTGCCTTTTGTATTCCAATTGAACCTCGAATGGATCATCTGCGTCGCGGGAAAACTACGTCGCATTCCGTGGATCCTTTTGTTTAATGGATACGGAGTTTAGCGGGAAGGGGGGGGGAGAAGGATCCACTCGGTGTCCCTGACGAATGTAAAATGTGTCCTGAACCTTTGAATGTCGGAATAGCAACCCTGAACGCATCGAATTGTTTGACAAAGGATTTACCCGTAGGAAAATGCTTGTAAAATATTTCAAATTCAAAGTGAATCCACGAGTTTAAAAAATTATGAGAGAAGAAAATATTTTAATAATTTTAAAAGCTTAGTAAAACAATCACGGAATTCAACGCGTTTCGAAATATTAAAAATCATTGTAGATAATAAAAGAATACAAAATATTCCGAGCTTTGAGGATCAAGGATTTACATCAACGAAGTATAAAACGTTTTATGAAGTTCACTGAATCCGGTACGTTTCAAGATCTTGTAGAAGGATACACCCCAGTGTACTGTTAAAGGAATACAAAATATTCCGAGTTTCGTCAAAATACTCTACAACATCGAATGCAAGAAAAATCTGTGGTGCAACAAATGCGTTTCTTAAATATAAAAGGAATTAGTCCGAACGAATACGAAATATACCGAGATCCCAGATGTTCGCTTTGTGAACCGAATGCAAAGCATACTGAAATTGTAAATGCAATAAGGGTGCGTTTGGATTTCAGAATGCAAGAATCGTATCAAGATAATTTAAAATATTCAGTCAGCGGGGAGGGATATCACTGCGACAGAAGTAGAGCTCGCGAAAAAAAACTCCAGGAACCAACATTATTAGAATCTCCAGGGGAACTTAATATGTACTCCAGTGGCCGTAGAGATGAGTCTACTCCGGTAGAACGTATAAAAATACACATGATACGAAATCTCGCGTTTTCAGGCCGCGCATTCTGACCTCTCTAAATATAATCCTCATCGATAAAGTTGAATCTCAGCCGGGCTAAATTAATTTCGACCAACAACGAGCTTTCCGAAAAGAATGACACAAGCATCTTCCACCTACAGGGTCGCGAGTTATTAAAAAATTGTTCGACTCCTAGTAAGAAACGCGGCACCGGTGTAAATTTAGACGAATATTTTCGGCCGCGTGCCTTTCCGAGGAAAACAAATGCATAAGATAATAATCCAGTTTTATGAAGAACATTAATATCGACGTTAGATAAATACAAAACTGGAGATCAGGAAGCATCATTCGAAAAAATTTGCGCCTGACTTATTTTCCTAATAACTCCTAAAATTTCAAGTATTTTCACTTCAGCAAATTTTCCATCACATTCTTCACAACAATTTTCAAACGAAGAACTTTTGGAAACGTAATTCAGATTGTTTCATAGCTGGGCGTATAAACGAAAAGGGGATTATGATTCTTCATAAATAGATAAGTGAAGAAAGTGTAATACAATTTATTCATACGAGGCTTTGTTTTCGAGAAAATCCACTATGTTCGCGTGCTTAGGATTTCTAAGTAGAATCAGTAGGTCATGCACAGACGCGTCGGACGATTCCTATTCCATAGCGCTCGAACGTTCATACTCAATTTTCTGGAAAAGAAAACCTCCTATGAGAAATTCTTGATCTACATTTCCCACTTATTTTTTAATATAGAATCGTCTCCTTCTGCGTCACTAGTTTTAACGGAAGGTGGAATATAATTGCCAGGCGACGGAAGGAACGGGCTGCGGTTCGTTATAACGCATGTAATAATAAAGTGCGATAACAGCGTGGCGCGAACGTGTGTTTAGAAATCAGGATCGGGGAATGAACGAAGTGAGAAATTAAGCATTACGGGAAATGGCGTCCACCGACGCGCTGCACGCTCTCTCGCGATAATAAAATTAGTCGGTTCATAACCGTTCGATGCTTCCTTATCTTTAACGCGTAACCTTCCCTTTGTGTTTCCCGTTGCAACGACGATATGGCTTGTGCTCACGTAACGCGCACACTTTTGCGGCCCGTAATGCACCTTTTTTTTTGTCTCGGCACACGAGCGTAGATTAGATTTAACCTCCTCGTTGTCTTTTCCTTGGAACGAGGTCGCCGAGGAAAACTGCTCGTCGCTCGTTTGCAAACAAACACGAAACAACTTAGACACTTCTTCAACGTTGCTGCCGAAGGTAGCCCTCCGAATATTTCTATTTCATTTATTCTTGAACGCGAACTCGTTTAAACATAGTTAACCTAACAGAGGAATCTAGAATACTTCACCGGAAGAATATGAATAGATGCTTATGCAAGTTTCTATTTTTATAGATCGTTTTACAAGAATCAAATTATTCCGACAACTGAGGAATTCCTCATGAGATCAAGAAATTCACCAATAAATTATATTATTTATGAATGAAGTAGCTGAATAAAATTCTATAAATAAATTCTCGTTTGAAAATTTGCTTAGCAAGAAAACAAGCCTGAACATAGTGTTAATATTTATTTTTTCTGTTCATTCCAGCAAGATGCAAGTAGGTGCATTTTTTGTGTGCAGTGCTGAATTCTTTCAGTCTCGATTATTCATCGGCGCTGAAAATCGGCTAGAAAAGACGAGCGTGGTTTTCGTGACTGTGGCAATTTTCCGCTGATAATAGGGTGCCGTTAATATTAGGGTGCACCGAGGCTCGGAAAATGTTGCTTGTCTGCCCCGCGCGGTATGAAGCGTGTACCCATTCGTTCTATTTCGAGGATATTGATCGGCTTTCATGCCATATGAGAATATAAGGTTTCGAGGGAAAGTTAAATCGTTGCCTTACGCTCGACCTTAATATCTTTAACCATGATCAGTATAAACTTTCTCAGGAATCTGCGTCCTCATCTCTCGCCTGCTCGTCCCGTTCCCGTGTGCAACCAGACGGGCTAGCTCTCTAGTCGTGACTATAACGCTCTCCTTCTTAGTAAACATTTACCACGGAATCGTGACGTTTCTATTAGGCTAGCGGCTTCGGCAGACCGCGGGGCCTTTGTTCATAAGTTGCATGTGCAGATCCCTATTGGTATTCCTAACAGCGGTTAGGTTTTCACTTCATCGTCGATAGGAAACTCTCGGACCGACAAATCAATCCCTTCTTGGTTTGTCATTAACTTTTATGTGTTTGTTCCCTCTAATTGAGCAAATACTCGACTGCGAATGGTTGTGCAATTTTTGTAGACTTACTTGAAAAAGGTGGAATGTATACCACTCCAACTAAGAAATACTATACGCCAAACATATGATGTATTGCAGAAATATAATTTTCATAATTAAACAGCGATCCGCCGGTTTTAATTACTTTTACTTCGAATATTCCATTTTCATTGCCCCAGCATCCGTTTCATTTAATTAATTTTTCGAATTAATTATCCAAATGTTTTATCATATGTCCTGATAATATTTTTCATTATTTCTGATTATTCGCGTATCAACGACAACGGTCGTCGCAAAATTTGATTATTTAATCAATCGTTATGATTCAATGTAATAATGACGCGTTACCATTGACACCGCGCTGCTCTACAGTGGTTATTGTAGCCACCCTAACGCCAAGTGTCAATAGTGCCTGTACTAACAGAACAGTCCATTACTACTTAAAGTGCAATTGTACCGATGCGTGAATGATAATACAGACGGACAACGAAAATCAATAATATTTTAGAGCGAAAAAAATATCTTTTCAATGGCAATACCTCTGACCCTGCGGACCTAATAATACAAATGGCGTCTATAGTGTCCCGTTACAGATTCTACTACTGACACATTCAAAAATACCACCTTGTCAATTACAATGGAACGTACAATCGTTGATAATACGATTGCAGCTGAACAGTGTACATTTTTTAATTCAATATACATTTAACATAAACTCGACGAACAACCCCTAGCAAGGAAACAACTGTTAAAATTGGTGGGCCAACTTACAATTTTCTAAAACATTTCTAATTTGAGGGATAAACTATCTAAGAAATCAATTATTTTGAAAATTTAGTCTAGTTTTCCTCGTTGAAAAAAATACTCCATCAATTTCTAAAAATAAAAATTAACAATCGTCGACTCCGTAACCGTAATCCGCCACTTAATCGCAGCATTTCGTTCGTCCGCGCCGAATTGGGTTATCGATAGAACAATAGACCCCCGGAAGACCGTGTCGCGAGTAGATTCACATCGTGTCATTCAATCAAACAGTTCGTAAATAGATAGTAGCGTATCCCTAGGAGCGACCTTCGCAAGTGCAGCTGAATCCGAAAAATCAATTGAATATTTACCTTGTGGTGGTCCGCTGTTGGAAGATTCTCGGCGCACACCTGTTTAAATCCCCGTTACGTTTAATTATCCGTTTCTGCGCAACACGAACGCGCCTACACTGTCGATTCTACTTTTAGGGGGACCCCCTGTGTCAAGGGGGCTGGTTCCACGAGGGGGCACAAAAGGGGGCACAGTGAATCCTCCGCTTTATTTACAAACTCCTACGACACTGTTGATCGCGGCGCGAAATCGGTCGCGATTCGAAACGCGCCACTTCGACATCGCACACGTTTTCACCGTTAAACGCCGCGGGGATGAAAAACAATCAGCTCTTGGAACAACAGTTGCAGGTGGGAAAATAGAGACAGGGGAACGAGGGGAGAGACAAATAGAGAGAAAGAGAGAAAGAACGAGGACAGAGGAGATGGACGACGACGATTCTAGAATTAATCCGAATGGCTCGCGACACTGACGGTTCGAGGTCGTCACGACGACTGGCAGATCCGTCGGCAGAGTGCGACACGACAGCCCTCGGCCGGGCCAACGCATGCGCACCACCAGCACCGTGCCCAACCCTGTTTTTCCCCGAAACCTCCCTTAAAATGCGATCACACTTTCCGCTTGACGTTTATCAAAGTGCATCGAATATTTTACATTTCTCCTTGGTCTTACTACAGAACCGAACATCGGCCATCCTTTGTGTTACACCAGGGACGTTAAGACTGCGAATACCTACTGCGGGAAATATTTATTCAACGCTCTGTGTAATTAGCAATTCGCTGCGGGTACGCCATATTCGGTGCACGGGCACGCAAGGATCAGGAGATACTTTACACGTCACGTTCCCTAAGCTGTTTCCTTCACTTTACTGAATAAATGACGAATTCTATATTGTTCGAGTTACATCTATTGTTTAGGGAAACGAGTGATTTGTTTTACGTCACTCCCATTTTGGAAATAGTTTTGTATATTTCGTTCAACTTTTCTTTAGAAATTTCTTTGGGCATGTGCTCTGCTAAAGACTGCAAATTGCGGAAATTAAACAGTAACAGTCTTCTACCGTTCAGAATTTCGTCGGGTTAAAATTGAAAAATTATTAAACTGAATATTTTATATTTCCTCCAAAAAATTGGAAACAACACCAAAAACTTCAGATGGTGCAGTTTTCGCGCTGTCATCGAGTGAACAATGAGAAATTCATCCCGATATCCGTGTTTCATCTCTTCCTCATTTTCCCGTCGGTTTCGAATTCATGAATTTCGAATTCGTCCACGGGAAGAAATTATCAAAATGTCACCGTGTTACATTCGCAACGAAAATCGACTGAAATGTCAGAGCGATCTAATTATTGAGGGAACTTCAATGGGTGGTACGTGAAACGTACACAATACTGTTTGTTTGTCAGTCGATCCCTCAAGCCTCTTGGGGACAATAGACTTCGAAATGTCAGAACATTGTGGCAGAATGCTTCGCTGTTCGAGAAATTCGCATGTAATACTTCACGAATAAAAAGTATTCGACAGGTCTAGTAAAATATAATTATTCCGCTCGAGAGAAAATTATACTACTTATTCATTGTGTGGAAAATGTTTAAAGATATCGAAGTAGAACGGGATTCTATTGAAAAGGGGGAATTTCATCCGCGGGCGAGGGCTCGTGTACGAAACTTCTAACAAAGGGCCCAAGTAATCCCTAAACAGCCCTAAAATAGCAATTTCTATTCCTGAAAGTTTTCGGTCGTCGTTCGTCCCCCATTTTCAAAGAGAAAAATGTCTATATGTGGTGATATTATAGTATACCGTATTTTAATATAAGATTCATGAATGTACACATCGTTCATAGCCAAAGGGAAAGCACGAAATTCAGTGTTCGAGCTTACCAAGCTTCAATTACGACGCTGTCCACTTTAACATAAATTCTACCCCCTTTTCATACTCGCGACCGGTGTCAAGTAATTTACAGTTGCATATATCGGCATGACATTCATTCGTAGAGCACGGTACATTGCGATGCAATAACAGAAGGGTCCTCCATCGTGGCAAGCAAACGCGACCTGATTACTCGATGAATAGAATTTCAGATACGGCCGATAGCTCGTAGGAGCACAATAATTTGTATCTCACGATGCTACAATAACCGTGTGAGAGCACGCGGTATCTATTTAATTTACAATTGCCTTTATACGAGCGACCGTAAAGCTGCGCGGAAATAGTACTTTTATGTTACGTCGCAGACGTCGCGGATCCCGACCAAATCTTTTAAAAATATTTTTGCGAATAATTCGACGGACTCCGAAATTTTATTCGGAATTTATGAATAGAAATAAAAAGAATCGGGTTTGCTGCAAAAAAAACTCTTTATTCATCTTAAAATATGTCATTCAGCTCAAGTTTCGGGAACTTTGCTCTTTGTTCGATCCACTTCGCTACTTTAAGGAGCCTCTCCTCGTGAAAAGGGGGAGCCATAAGTTGCATGCACAAAGGTAGACCACTTTTAGAAAGTTTAATTGGCACATTGACTGCCGGTATTCCCGCCATATTAGCGGGCTGAGTACAATAATCTTGAATCAAACACTGGGTCTGATTATCCAATGAAATAAATTCGTCGTAATTCGGTGCCTCTGTTAAAGTGGTGGGTGTGAGTAAAAGATCTACATTATTATTCCAGGCTGTGTCAAAATCCTTGGCGATCAGTCTCCTGATTTTCATTGCTTTTACATAATAGTCCTGGTAGTTCTGTTCCAATAGAAAGTAATTTCCAACTAGGATACGCTCTCTCACTACTCTGCCGAAACCTTCTGTTCTCGTTTTTCTATAAAGTTCGTGCAGGGATTCCTGCTCATCAGCTCTGTGACCATACTCCATGCCATCATAACAAGCTAAATTGCTGGCAACATCACAACGATTTAAGACTGAATAACAAGCTATAGAATAGCTTGTATGCGGCATTGATACTGCAGAAACAGATGCTCCAGCTTCCTTCAAGTACTGAGCAACTTCATCCCAGCATTCTTGAACCTCAGGACTTATATTTTTGACCTTGTATTCTTTTGGTATTCCAATTCTAAAGTTACCGATGTCTATTGAATCTGATAACTTCAACGGTACATATTCTTTTTGACTACAGGTTGAATCTGCTTCGTCTGGACCAGCTATAGCATTTAAAACCAGTACAACATCGTCAACATTTCTTGCTAGAATACCAGGTACATCCATAGAATTTACAAGGGGAATAAGTCCATATCGAGATAGTAAACCGTAAGTGGATTTCAGTCCAACAACACCACAGTAGGATGCTGGATTTCTAGTTGAACCACCAGAATCCGAACCTAATGCAGCATAACAACTCCCAGTGGCAACAGCTACGGCGGAGCCACCACTACTTCCACCTATAATTGTTACAGTGTTTACAAGGAATACGGAAAAAAACACTAATAAACTGTACCTGCTATATGCCATGAATTCTGATCACTACTTTGTTCTGTACACTTTTCTTGGGAAACACTGTTACGATAATACTTTGTTGATACATTTGAATTCCACAAATTTTTAGTTGCACCATAATATGAATCAATGGTTCCCGAACCCATAGCAAATTCATCAAGATTGGTCTTGCCTATTAAGACTGCTCCAGAATCTTTCAAACGTTGATACACAGTTGCATTGTATACAGGAACAAAATTTGAAAGCATCTTCGAGGCACATGTTGTTGCATGACCACTTGTGCAATAATTGTCTTTAACTGCAATTGGAATTCCGTCCAGCCCGCCCAACAACCCATTTTTTCCCTGTCTAACATCTGATTCTTGTGCTTCTTTACATGCTGTTTCACTAGTCACAGTGATATAAGCGTTTAACGGTTTAATTAGCTCTGTCAACTTGACAGTGGCTTTCGTAATTTCCGAAGGACGTAGATCACCAGCATTTATCTTTTGGCTAATCTCTTTTATTGGCGCAGAAAGTAATTTATTCATTTTTCTGTCGACAACGCTAACAGAAATACTACGTCTTCCTAACCTCTACGCGAAATATAACCTCAATTGGTTTCTGCATAAGTTATGGAATATAATGTGCACTTACCATAAAGTATAGTCTTCTAAGTTCAATCTAATCACTCAATAATTAGAAAATAATAATTAAAAGCAGTAGATTATTGCTTTTATTCGTGTATTTATAATGTTTGCCGTCTTTTTCGTAAGACACAATGCAAATTCCGGCAGAAATCATCTGCAGCTATAGCATTTAAATGTTTATAGAGCGTAATGCCACATAGCGACAGAACGCTCAAGCTAGTAGTAAAAAATGCTCAGGGGGTAGTCTCGGTCGAGGAAGCAGGGCGCTACACCTTCAGCATCATCAGAGCTCCCTCTCGGCCCTGCACATGACGGCTAATCACACTGGCACGGTCGATAGACGCAGATCCAGCCTCAGGATAACGTACCGCATAGATTTAACACCACCTGGTCCATACACGACTGCACCGGGTACTCGTTGGTACTCCATCTTCTTAGCGTATACTCTATCTCTCTACATCTATCTATCTATCTATTCAAACTTGCACGGAGTACGAGGGCAATTCTTGGCAGATCGCTTCTTACCCAGTCGCTGATGCTAGAACTGTGTAGCTTCTGCAATCAGATTAACACGAAGCGTACCTTCGGTATACCTGAAAAAGAGTTCACAGTAAGAACGAGTAATCGTTTATCTCTTGTTTCTATCGTCTTCTCTTCTTTTTTTACGCACCTAAGACCTAAGTAATTTATTCGGATAAATTAGTTTAGGTCTAATTTATTTGATGTGCACGCGCGGCACTAATTCAAAGGAGATCGAGGAGAGGATCGGGATCGAGAGATCCACGGCCGGACTCTCGACGCTTCGTGATCGTTTAAGGTATTTTACAAAAGCAATTGTAACATTCGCTTGTGGATGACTAATTGATAAACGCGACCAAATGATCGAAAGAAACATTGTAAATGTGCTCAGTATTGTCTGTATATATTTGTGTGAGTTGTAATCTAAATATTGGGAGAAATGAAATAAATGAATGCCTTTACTTCTATGCAACGCGAGCGTCACTTCGGTTCTCGTCATTTCGCCTCCCAATTGCGACGGTAAGTGTTCGAGAAGTAGTTCGAAGGTACAGGTGTCTGTATTCGACATGAAACTTTAAAAAGTATTTTCAACTCTTAAGTGTAGTACAGTGTTTACTTAGATTACGAACTGTTATACCAGGAACATTTCTAAAGTGCTGTACAAACTTTCTCCGATAGATAGATATATAAATTTAAGATTAAATAACCTAAATGTTCTAAAGAAGTTAAGTAAACTTTATGTTTGCAATTATCATACAATACAGCAGCAGAAGTTAGTGTACAAATATTTTGTTCCGGTCATGAGAGACCCCAGTATGCCAGTTAAGTGTGAATATTAGAGCTTCTTTTCGAAATTAAATTCATTTAAAGACAATGTTAAAGGTAAAATTGGAAGTCTATTTGACAGGTTTTAGTTGTATCACCGAGTTTGTTTATTCGTTCCTTTTCTTATCACAAAGTATATAATATTCAATGATATGCAATGGTGGAAAAAAATATAAAAACATGTTATTACAACAAAGCTATCAATAAGAACACTATAAAGCCTATAAATAAAATAAATACAATTGCTAATTGCTGCTTAAATATCCCATTTCATTTCTACGGGATATGTACAAATGGAATGCTGAATACATATCGTCAATTAACTGTTCGATGGCATCACCTAAATTATTAATAATTTTGGTCAACAAGTCGTACAGGACAGAGCTCCCTTGCAGAGAGTAGTTTTCCTTGTCATTTTGTCTTAAATTCGCCTTGGCATACTCCCACACAAACAAAATACCATTTTTCAAGAGCTCCATAGAACTCACTTCGCCCAGTAGCAAACGCATGCTGATTTTAAAAATAATTTTCAAGAGTTCTGTGCAGTTATTCATTTGCGCCAATTCATTAAACATTGGAGTGCATTGAAGCTGATTAAAATCATCGGATTGTTTGTTCGATGTAAACGAAGATGTAGATGGTTCTTTAGAAATGAAATCTTGTAGCAACTGCCTAAATAACTTTATTAATTTGGTCACTGTCTTTTTAATGCGCAGTGATCCGTTTCCTGGGTTTGTGATGATCATTGCACCCGATGTTAGCAATCGTTCCACTGCCAAATATGGATCAATCAAAGAAATACCATTCAGCTGGATTTCGCCATTTACAAATGATAATCTTATATTGTGATTGTGCAGAAAATCGTTTACATTGTCGAGTCTCGTAAGTCTGTGTATTATTCGTTCATGGTTTGTCTTTCCGCCATATATTTTATTGAACTCTTGTTCAAGGCGCTCAAGGCGTAGCATGTTCTTGAATTTCTCGAGGATAGTCCCGTTGCTCGTACTTATAAGCTCGTTAGCGAGTTTCATATTCACTAGAGAGTTGCTAAAAAATAATACTTGTGAACTAAACATGACCATGTCAAAAATGTCAACCTCCTTTTTTTTTTGGTATTGGTCTATTAAACGATATCCTTGAAAAACTATACCGAAACCGTTGACTGTAACATTGCTTATTTGCACTGAATTGAAAGCAATTTTTGCTGCATTACTAATAGTAGCCCCCTTTGAAATAGCTCGCGATAACAACATGGTTCCGCCACTCGATCCAATGGCTAAAACTGAGCTAGTTATTCCAAACCATGCTGACAAAGCATCGCCTTCCGATGGACATATAGATTCTTTGTGTGTACTACGATCTACTAATTTTTCTATGCTTCGCCCTATGTTCCATCCTCCAGCTAGAAGAGAGCTAGTTAAGCCTGCAGCAGTTAATATAGGTCCAATAGGAGTAAACATCGCTGCTATTCCAATTCCTGCAGCTGCGGTAAAGCCTGTAACACTGGAACCAATATCAATGGCGTTTGCAACTTTTTTCCCAATTCTACAAGCAGGCGATACTACCATATGGGTCCACACTGTTGAAGATCGTTTAGCAACTGTACAATGTGGATTGCATTGATAGACTCCATCTATTGGTATAACCATCATGCATTTTGGTAGTGTATTATTATTTAGATAATCTTTCCAGCTTTTGTAAACTCTGCCATTATTATCAATATACCATACAGTGGTCCCATTTGCTCTGATTTTAAAAATAGGTACTGCATATATCTCATTGGAGGTACTATTTGACACCTCCTGATTAAATGCTATATTATATATGATGCCCACATAAATAACACTACGAGAACTAAATTCAAGTATTTTTGCAGAGATGTTATTAATCATTATAAGTTTTTCCTTGTCATAGTTCAAAGTAGAAAAATCAGTAGCCTGCTCATCAGTTAATTGTTCATCGGTATTACATTCAGGAATACCATATAATGTAAATCCAATTCTTTGCTTTATGTAATTGAATTCCTCTGGTTTATATAGGAACCAGTCAGGAAGATGTTCATAAAAAAACTGATGTTGTTTTAATGCAAGCTCTGCCATCTGATTAAAAAATACACAAATGTGATTTCTAATATTATATATAACCTAATCACTAATGAAAATACAAAAAAACAAGGGATACCTTATTGAAATTGTCCATTTTTATTCGCTTAGGGCCACTACGTCCTGTCATATTTCACTTCTTCAAATGCCGCTATCTTTGCAAACTTTGAAAGTTCTATTACTCTTGACGAAGCTTTTTATTTACTAGAATTCCGTATTCAAAATAATAGTGTACATATATTGTAGACGAGATTCTTGATCAGATTCCAATAAGTTTTGAAATATTTGTTAGAGACAATGTACAGCTATACTTAATCTCTCTGTATACCCATAAATATTACGCTTAATTCTATGGAAGAACTTTACAAATCTCTAGAAGAATCTCTGAAAATAGATCACAAGAAATTTAAGAAATTTGTGCTTAGATAGAAATTCATTTTTCTGATGATATAAGTGTGTAGCATGTGCACATATATTTACGGTTCTCAATTTTTGTTTCATTAAATCATAGTAATTATATTATTATCATAGTAATTAATTATATTATGTATATATAAACTGCTTCTGTGTTACCTTATTTTCATGATGATCGATGGCGTACACGATATAACCCAACACATAAATACTGACAGTTGAATCGATCTATTTCCAGTATATGGTACATATGCGAATATAGCCGGGGGATTCCCAGAAATTCCCAGCGACAAAAAAAGATAACAGTTGCCTTTACAATATTCCATTTGGCAGTCGGCTGGCTTCAAATGTTTCGGATCCGTTCACCCTTGTATAACGTATAAATATAAACAGACTTCGTAATTTAAGTATTTCATTTAGAAATTTATAGAATTAATAAACCTATTCTTGGAAATGATATGATATACAGGGTGTCCCGAAATTTCCTGAGCATCCGGAAATGGGAGGATGCTGAGAAAAACTGAGAAACTTGTAATTCAGAATCGGTCGATGTAAAAAATCGACGTTAAAAAGATATTTAAATCGCGGAATTTAAATTCCGTATAATTATAATTATAACAATATTGTATTTAAAGTTCATCGAGATCGATGAGGACCCACATCATCGGTAACTTTACCCGAACGAGAGAAGAAGCATAAGGAACGAACAAGAATAAACCGATTCCATTAAAAACTCACCTATTCAGTAGTAAATCCATTTGCTTCTTACATCTGTGAAACATAAAGCAGAAAACACCACATTCACGCAATTGTTGAACACTACACGAAACACCACGCTTTTCTCTCCCATCGTACAATGTTTCGATGAAGGCAGATTGTTTGAAACAAATGAAATCGTTGCCAAGTAGATATTGATTTTTCCTAGATCATATGGTAATATTGATTTTTCGGCAACGATTTCATTTGTTTCAAACAATCTGCCGGATTGAAACCAATTATTGGAATTTTTTAATTTCTTTAATTTTCCAAGAGAAAATCAAGAGGGGTGTTCATGTAGTACAAGAAGACCCTTTTAGATTTTTCAAAATGGGTTTTCCTTTTTTAGATACTTCAATTTTAATTTGTTGACGTATCTAGTAGTCCTAATCATAGCATCTACAAACAAGAATCATCTGTAGGTTCAACGATAGGGCATGTATTGTGTTCAAGTCCGACGTTGGCATTATTTTAGTTTTTTTCTTTTTTTCCCAAAATTTTACCGTGAAAATACATTTTTATTTATTATATATCATAAAAATAGAAAATCAGAATGTGGGCTCTGTAGGTTCGTTTTATAGTACCGTTGGCTCTAGGTTTAGTGTGATTGTTGGCCCAACGTTGGCCCTGACTGCAGTCAGGTTAGCCCAACTGCAAAAAAAGGTGACATCTCTAACGGTTGCCCAACGCGTACCGCCAACGGTGGCCCAACAAAACGCCAACCATAAATGCTACTAGGATAGTACCAGCCAGTACCAGCTGATAGATGACGTAAAAGAACACCGAAATATTCGAGTGACCCGAGCACCTGTAAGGCTGGATACCTTTTCTATACATTTTCTTGATCGCATTTTTTAAAAGTCAAGGGAACATAGTAATTTTTAGAAAGTCTGTAGATCAATGTAGATTGATGCAGATTGTCGCCGTCTCTGACATTCATTGATAGAGGTCTCCCACTGTTGGAAGCGCACGGATATCTATGTATGTTATAACCAACGCTATACGATTTCGCGTTGTATTGAAGAGGCGTTTCGAAGGAGTGAGTCACTTTCGATTTTCATAATCGTACAAAACAACTGTGACACGATAGACAATCGGTAGAAATTGTTGTAAACAGAAGAGGAACGCCAGTCAGTATAATTTTATAAACTCGAACACGCTTTCGTAACTTAAAAAAATGCCAGATATGTCGAGTATATCGCACTACCCATTGAAGGTAAATATTATCGAAATTGTTATATTATGTTTTTTCAATTCTTTAATGCGATATTTTCTGCTGGATAAAAGTGATTTTCTTCGCAATTCCAAATGCCGTACATTGCATGTTAACTACTCGTTATCCTCTTTATTTAACATTCGTGTTGCTTTACCCCTGCACTTCCGCTCGCAGATATTTAAATGAGATTAATTCGTAGAACAGATGTCTTGTAATCTCTTATAATTATATTTCGAAACGACATTTCATGCGACACTTTCAGCGCTGTACACATTTACGTTTGAAATAAAATACACTTATGTAAGGGTGGATGGCAATGAAACAATACCATAACTTGCTTGACGAGTTTCTCATATCATTGCGGCAGTTCACGTAATACATACCGCAATTTTCGTGAAATCAGACCACCATATACTGACCTGTTATCTTATGACCATTCTTTACGATCCTTTCGGATTTTTTCAGGTGATATTTGCAATACATTTAGTGCTAGTAACATGGTAAGAATAAGTTTTATATTTTAATACATCTCAATTACAAAGTCGAGTTATAGTTTAGATTATCAACTCTCTGTTTAAACAAATGATTTTTAGGAGTGTTCAGGGACACTGGTGTCCAAGATCAGTAATGCTTTACAATTTTCTCTTCTTTATTTGTATATTATGGGCTATCCATCATATCGAGTCAGACGAACCACTGCAATTTGTAAGCTAGTAAACAATATAGTTTCTTATATGCTGTTTTATCAATGTGCACATAATTGAATTGATTGTTTTAGGCACTATTCATAAATGTACTTTCCATATTTTTTGATGTAATAACGTTATCAATTTATTTTCCACCACCATGTAAGTCAGATTTTTAATGGATTCATGACTAACATATACCGTATGGTATTATATTGTTTTGATTAACCTCCTTACACAGAAGATGTGTCTATCTGATCACACAAACTTGTAGACATTATAGATACATCAGAGAAGTTTAGCGCAGGGATTATGATTATAAATCTAATCGCGCGTGTCTTCACGAGCGTACCACTTCTGAGAATAGGCCAAGCGAGAGGCGGATGTTTAGCAACAATGTTCTCGCAGAGTCCAGCAACGGGTCAGTAATACATTGGACAGAGATCTGTGTTTCGTAGGCCTGTGTTGCTTCTTCAAACTTTTGCTTGAAGTAGGTGCATGAGATGTTTTTAAGTTTCTGTAGAATATATTTTATTTTACTCTTATCGCATCTGCAATTGTCTTTATATTGTCTCAAACTTAGCTTATTATTCCTGTAAGCAATATTTCTGCTATTTCTGTAATGTGAGCGTCGTATTTTTGATTTACACATGTGATATAGATACCAGAAGTATACGTCTATAATGTTCATTGTATTATTTTAGGTTTCGGACGACAGGAGTACGAGGACATATCTCACCCGATCCCACAGAATTCGGACTTTGCCGGAGTATAAGGGCACAACATGAAAGTTCAAAAAAATAGATGTCAAAACTGATATCAAGCTCTCTGTTTTATCCGTGTTAGCAATAAGATACATAAGCACGCGTAATTAAGCGATACTCAGATCTATTTTCTACAAGAAAAATTCCATGGATTGAAAGTCTTTCGAACAATAGTCATACTCTATGCTAAAGGCAAACTGAATAGAGGTGATTACACAGAGACATTGCCTCCTTTCAGTAACGCAGCAATAACGTATTTACACATCGAAACGTGGCCTGCTGTACCAATCATTGGTATCAGCCTATACATTAACGATGACAGGAGATCGTAACACAATACTACACGAAGAAATGTATTATTGTACCACACTAATGAATTTTATCTTAGTTGTATATTTCGTACGTTAAATTAACGAAGATTTATTATCGAAGATATATTGTTGTTTGTACTTGTAACTTGTGAATAAAACTGCTCACAACAATCGGTGTTATATAAATCCGAATACGATGAGTTAATAGTTTAGTAGATTGTTTATTTTTCTTTGAAATTAACTCCTATTTGCTTCTCCTTTGTAACCGAAACGTAGTCAAAATTTTTGTTCGATAAAATAGATATTTGCCAGTGTGATGGTCATCTCTGTTCACGAGCGAAACACTAAGTCTTAAGTTTTGATCTTGTAAATACTGTACATATGTGAGTAATTAAAAGTTATACCCCTTAGGAGGAAGTGCGTTTGAATTTGCCGGGTACGAGCGGCGGCGCAAGTGACGAAGGCTAGATGGCGGCACTGGCGATCTATAAGAAGCGCGTCGGTGAGGCGGCTTGGTTCAGTAGTGTGCGTGACCGTTCTGGGAGGAGGGTGGCTCCGCGCGCGGCCGCACCGCGAAACCGTGCCCACTCTGCTCAACCACGGACGTCCACTCGTTTTCTCGTCTCGTGAAAACATGGCGGCCAGCGACGACGAGCCGATGCATCTCTACGAGGTCTTTCAGAACTGTTTCAATAAGATCGCCAACAAGCAGCCCGGTGAGTGTCGTCAGTCACGAAACAGTCCCTTTCCCGAGTCACGGCAACCGGAATCCCAGTGCTGTGCGTGCGCACCGTGTGAGAAAAATACACGGCCAGTCTCTTGTGTGTCTCTGGTGATCACTTGGCTACGATCAAGCATCGCGGGTTTAATATAGCGAACGCGTCGCTCTGGTGTGCTAACCTCTGTGGACAGATATCTCCCGCGAGGTTGAATGAATCGTCTGGGTGCAGTGGTGCGGTCGATCGAGCCCTCGATCGTCTCGAGGATCGCGCCGGACGAGAATCTCTCGGCCGACTCCGCTCTGCGTTCTGTGTTTTGGTTTGCTTGTCAGTGCTTTGGACAGTGCTGCCCCATCGCAGTGAACTAACCCCCGGGGAGAGATCTGTTCATCCTCGTGTTCTACCTTGTCCCTTTACGTCGTTTCGCCCCTGGGTACAGTGAATTTTATCCACGTTACCACGGGGACACGGAAAAATGTAATCATAACCTAACCTATACACGGATTACACACACCAGAGACACGGACACGCTATTCTCTCTCGGCACGGTGCTGTCATGTGCAACAGCGTCACTGTTGTGACATGTCCCCCCGATATGCCGTGACGACTGCGGTCCGCCCGAGAAAAAGACTTTTCAAGGTTACTAGAGAGATTCTTCGCGAATACGCGTGCACGACTGCCTTCGGTTTCATGAATGCCAGCAGAAAAGAGACGCGTTAGTTGAATGTTTGCCCACGGACTGGGCGTGCTCCGCGATCGCTCGCTTGTTCGTTCGTTCGCTCCTCGTACCACGTGTCTCTCCGGCGACGCTGCTGGAAGAAAGAGAGCAATCGTTAGAGGTTAATCGTTCGAACGTAATGCCAGGAGACCATAAATCCGAGTCTTTTTCTCGGCGGAATGCCCCCGGGGGATATCGAGGGGAAGGGACTGTCGTGCGTATTTTTTCCTTTTATTTTTCTTCTTTTTCATACACCTGCCCGATCCGGAGCAAAAGAGAACCTCGCTTCTCCATAGAAACAAAGAGAGAGAGAGAGAGAGAGGGAGACCGAGCGAAACGGCTCTCCACGATGCGCCGTAACTGCTGCGTGTTGTAAACAGAACTGGCTACGCTCTCGAGCAAAAATGTTTCGAATAGTATCCTAATTTGTACGTTACATGCTGCAGCGACATCATTTTCATTTTTGTAACTCGAAGCATCGATTTATTTTTGTACATTCTACTTGTAGGTTAAGCACGAATATTAGTACACAAGTGAGTACGTAGCTGCTAATCATTTTAATCTAATCTGCGGTCTGAATCATGAAAAGATTGTAATTTATGAACACAATTTCGTATAACATAGATTATTTATTATCGAATATAGTATTTCATCAACTACTGGTTCATAGTTTATGCCGCGAAGTGGTTCTCATTTATTTCGATGGTCTGTCTATGCTCGAGTCTCTCTCTTTCTTTTTCTAAGAGATTATCGATGCTTGTACACGCGCTTACCATCGTCGAAATGTTTCTTATCTGTTAAAAAAAAACCAATCTTATCGGACTGACATTGTTCAGCTTTGATTTATCGTCGATAACGATAAAAAAACGTGGAAGCGCTCTGCCCGCATCGAACTTCAAGATTGTTCGAAATGTTTATGCATACAATATCGGGCTGCGTCGGGAAGAAGACGCATCATCGAATGGTTCGCGTGACGAACAGGATTCCGTGATCATACTTGGTCAACCCCAGCTGTTTGTTTAACTTGAGAGACGTTGTTTAGAATACGACAGAGGTGCTCAACTCGCCATCTTGGCGAGTTTCGAATTTTCGCGGGCGCTAATCATTCGAGGCTTTGAATTGTTCGCGCGGGAAATTCAAACGGCAGTTCATCTCCGGAAGTTGATTCATATAATAACTTGTAGAAAATATTTCTTACACGTGCGATAATGTAGTATAATGGGCAGGCTATTCGCAAAAATTATTTTCGGTAAATTGTGTGCTTAGCTCGCAATTTAGCGTAACTTACTAATAATATTTTATAAGAACAGCAATACGCACTGATCTAAAGAGAAATTGTGTCCGGAATGATTTGGGTCTGAAAAAGTAGCGGGACTACATCGACGTAATTTAAATGTAAAATTTGTCCCCGATGTAGTGGAATTCCAGTTCCGGGAAATTGTAAGACTTTTTACAATTCGACTAAATTGTATCGCATGATAAACCGTGTCGTAAATTAACAACGGAAGTGGGACTTCCACGTGCGAAATGTTTGATAGATTAATTGCACGGGAACGAGCCGCAATTTTATTATACGATGCACGCGCGTCGCTCGTGTTTAATCGGAGATTAGATACATACATGCACGCACACAGACGGGTCGATTCGTTGTCGGGTTTTACGCGGTGTTTTCGAGTGTCGGATCAACGACGATTTCGAAAATATATGTCCGCTTGTTTTGGGATCGATTTCTCGTCTTACTCATTTATATTCCGATGTTTGAGCGGCGCGCGGTGTCGGGTTCGTTAAGCGTCAATTGTTCTGGCGTGCCGGTCGTCAATTGCCAACAATCCGGTTAATTCTTCGCTCGTTTTGCCCGGTTAATTTTCAACGATTGCTACTTCGAGTGGAAACATTGTGTACGATACTGGGTGTCCTGCAAGCCACTGCATTCGCAAGCCACTAGAACCGTGAGAAACGTGACCATGAGAAAAAATATAAATACAAATTTTATGCAGCGATTGTCAGAAGTTTACAGGAGTACATCTGTTACTCCAATTTTTCAGTGAGATCACTGCTCGATTAATTTGAAATAATTGTTTAGTGTTGATAGGCGGTGTGCTTCGATAGGTTTGAGGATAGACGCACTCCAAAATAGAAAGTTTAACACACCTGCAAGTCGAAGATATTAAAGAGCAAACATGTTCAGAGATAAAAGTAATACCGGTATCTTCTTTGGTACGTTGATACCTTCCGGATGCAATCAAACACCTTAATTCTTATTGACTCCAAGGCTTACGTATGCATCATTTCGTCCCGTTTGCTTGAAACTAAGCCATCAATTCACGCTCCGTAATTTATCATTCTTTCCCCTTGTGACAATTTGGATTTTCGCTTTCTCATGATTATGCATCGTTCTCCCGGGCATCACAGTGCTGAAGTAAGAAAATCAAATGTTGATTGTCTGTTAGCAATTTTATGAAAAAATGTTCTCGGTCAGGTCACCCTACGTTGGCAGTCAAAGGGTTAACACCGGAACGATTATAGTTCGAGAGGATAGAACGATTTGGAAAGGGTCAGGGCTCGGTCCAAGTGCAAGGGTATCTAAAAATACGATCGAATCACGGCCGTGACGCTCCAGAAATATTTTCTTCTCATCAAGAGCGATCCGTTCGCGACTCCAGCATCCTCCGTATCGGGTCGAATGCGTTTCCTTTCGATCGAACTTTCGATTCCGTCGCCGGCGAAATGATCGGGAGTGGCGCGTAACGCGGCGAAAACAGGAGCGCGGATCTCGACGTCCGATCCGATCTAAAATTATCAACCAGTGACTCACGAGTAAATCTACCTGAAGCGGAGTTTGTTTCAGGAAACGATAAAACGTTGAACGGCGTGCGCAATCACGCGGGCGCGCGATCGCGCGACAAGCTAAGGGTAAATAATTCGCATTAATTATCCATTGTCGATCGAAATTGCACGAAGGGAGGTAAAGAGAATGGAAAAAGATTCATTGAGCGATGCAAAATGTCCTTTTAAAATTACATCGAACACGCGTCCTTTTACTGGACACCCGTTCAATTTTCTTAACAAGGGAATTTTGTTCTCATGCGAGTGTGTTGGGCTCGAAGGCCTAGGCTCTAGAGGGTGGCAGTGACGAAAAATCGAAAAGAGATTTCGATTTCTTTAGGTAAACGACAGCGATGAGTAAGCTCGGCTGGCAAGCAATTCGTAGAGATTACCTTCTCGATCCGATCTGACCCCAGGAACGCCATTTCTGAAACTCTCTCGTTCCCCGGAGCGAGAGTTTCAGCGAACAACCATAAACGAACTCCAGACACAACACTCGTGACTTAGCTCCGTTTCTTTCCTTCTCCCACGATTCTCTTATCCCATAAGACGCTCTTTGTCCTTTTCTCTTTCTCTCCCCTCTTTGACTTGTCTCTTTTTATTCTCTTCCCCTCTTGGATTCTCTCTCTCACTCTTCTTTCATCTTTCTTGTACTTTCTCTGGCTCTGTCTCGCTTTCCGGAGAATTATCGAGGGAGTGTCACCGTGATGCACCTGCCTCTTGCTCTCTCTCTCTCTCTCTCTCGCTCTTTCTCTTCTCTTTTTTTCTCACTCCCACTATATCCTTTTCCTGCCGCCCTCTCCTTCACTCTTTCTCACTCTCTCTCCCTCGTTCTTACTTTCGGCTCGTCCCACTGCTTTGGTCGCACACGCGCCTCGCACACGACTTCGGGATCGCCATGGCTCGCGTATGCAAATTCGTTTTGCCAGTCTCGACTGATAGATGGGACCGGGTTTGTTACACGGGGGATGAAGTTTCTTCGAAATGATGCCTCGTGTCGATGCGCGATTCTCCCGCGACTTGTACAGCATTCGATAACACAGCTGTGCGAAGATTATATTCTTCAATGTATCCTACAAGGGTAGTAAAAATAGCTACATGGAAGCACGGTCGTTTCACTTATGATGGAGTGTCCAGCGAATAGACTAGAAGCATCGATTTCATAATCACAATTTAATAGCTGCTTTGCACTGCTATCTCGCAGAGGTATGATTCATCGTTGTTGGCGAGCCTGTAAATTTATTTCAATACGTTTTAGATAATAATCATAGCTTCTCTTGACTGTTCCAAATAGGTCAGTAGAACTACCTATGGAAATATAAACCTCAAAGCACCGACATCCGAGACGACTTTGAAACGACTGGAACCCACGGCTTCTTCGAGAAGCGGCTGAAAAGTTGATCAATTGATTAGCAAGTGGTTTTAGAGCCGCATAGATCTGTTCCATTGTTTGCACCGCGTCTCCCGGAAGCAGTGTTCGAGAGAATCCCCTGGGTAAACGGTTTCCCGTGGGCAGCGTCGCCGACTTTTCGGTTCTCTTCTTAGGAAAGGCCAAGTCCAAAGTGCGTGGCACACGCACGTCGACGCACACTCGCGAGGGATGAGCATAATCTACATTTACAGGAGGGGCCCGATGAGCATCTGCTTCTGCACCCCTCTCGGCCTCGACCCCTCATCCCCCTTGCGCCCTAGCCCCGAATCCCTTTCTCCTCTGACGAGCATCATCCTCCCACCGTGCACGCGTTCTCCCAATCATGATCGTTCCCTCCTCGTCCCTGCAACATGAACGCCTCGGCTTCAGACTGGCTGTCTCGCTTCGTCTCTCTGTCACTGTCTTCCCTCTCTCTCCCTCCCTTTTTCTACCGTGGCGGATCGGGAAACGCACGCGTTGCAACGCGTTGCACTGTTCGGTGTCGCGATAGGGGTCACGCGCGGCGATGATCGCCTCGTGTTATCTTCCCGTAGCCTTTATTATTCGCCGTATCGGTCGGCGAAAAATTCGTAATCGTTTCTCGGTCGAGTTTTCAATTCACCGCGATTTTTTCGATCGGAATCGTTCGGCTGGTTATTGCGTCGCGGGAACACAGCGAGCACGCACGCGATCCGCTTTTTGCGATTCCGTCAGAGAGCATTGTCGGCGATGGTGGGCACATCGGTCCGTCGATTTCTTGCCTCGAGAGTCCCACCAGCAAAAATCCACCCGATAAAATGGTTAATGAGCAGGCTACCGAACGGCAGCGTTCGATTTTGCGGTGGATTATGGAACACGCGTCCCAGCTCGTTCTCTTTTTCTTTTTATCTCGCTCTCTCTTCCTCGCGCTCGCTCTCGCTCTCTTTCTCATTCGCCTTGTCTCTCGCTCCTCGGCGCAGAGTGGGACGACGCTTGATACGGAGTTGTAATTTTTTGCCCGGAGCCGCGTGTTCTCCGCAGTAAATCTTGTTGCGAGTCTGTGCTTACTTTTGTGGGGCGTTGTAGAGAGTTAAACGCTTTCAGGAGCGGCCTTTGGTGATGTTTTACTCAATATCGAATCGGTTCGACTGGGTAAGAACTGTGGATACAGTCGCGAGTTAATAGTCGGCGTATACCGATCGGTAAAGTAAATATCGGTAATCCCAAAAGTCGAAAAATATAGTATCTCCACCAATTTCAAAAATATTACCCAACTAGTACCTCCGAAAATTTAGCCACAAAAAATTGCTCCGACACAATCCAATCTTATTTCCCCAACAACATTAACCCTTTCATCGCAAATGATGATGTCTAAAGGCTCATCCGTGGTTCACCTAGAAAGAAAAACACGTCTGAAGAATTGGGCTCGTCCGCGAATTTCCGGGCTCCGTGTGTAGATTCGCTTTGCGAACTCTAGATCCAGTTGGTCGTCGAGTAAGGGGATGAAAGGGGACGGTAACGGGAAGGGGGAAGTTCGCGAAACGGGCTAGCGCACGCTGCGACTCGAATTCCTGACTAATGCAAGTCCCTCGTTACCGAACGCGGCCCGCCATTCGCCTCGCTCCCGTTATGGTCGATATGAATTTGCCACACCGTGAAACACCGTCGTCGTCGTCGTCGTCCTGAAACTCTGCTCTCCGGTTCCTTCCCCTCTTCGTTCTGCATCCCGACCATCGGTCTCCGTTTCTCTTTATCCTCTTGCTCTCCGTTGTCTCTGGCGTCTTCCTCTTCGCGTACTCTCTCTCCGTGTCTCTTTCCATCGCGGCTTCGAACTGGTCCCCGGTAAATTCGCGATGCTCCGCGGGGAAGAGCAAAAGTCCATTAGCCGGCGCGAGAACTGGGTTACTGAAAGGGGCTTGGACCGATAAAAAAGATTCTCGATGATTCTACATCCGCCGCGATCATAGCGGGCGACGCGATTTCAAGTTGCAGAAGGAACCTCCAGTCTACAGGATGTTTCAGGCTAGTACAGGGAATTTTTGATTAGTGTAGGAGACGTGCTGGATTATCCTTATTTCGTGTGACGTACCTCAAACGGAAGTTTCATGTTTGAGAGTCGAAAACCCAAGTCGTCTTTCCAAATGTGTACGGAGATCTAGGGATTTTTGGGTCGAGTTGGCAAAATGTGCTGCTGGGCGTTGAGTAATGTAGAACAAAGAGTTTACAATATTAGAGTCTGAAATCTGAAGAATTATCAAAGCGATGTATCAAATTAGGATATTCGATGATTCTTTTGTACAGTGTACTCTTATGTCTGTTCGGTTGGGTTTTCCGTGTAGAATTTGAGGAAGCGTGGCTTATATTTTTACTGAAAATGTCCGTCGCACGAGAAGTAGGGTGCGGTATCAGGGGTTACAAGTATTCCCTGCTCAAGAATGTCTTCCCGTCCTCCGGAAAGACGAGCATCCATCGTCCTAGAGAGTCTCTTAGCAGTCTGACTGAAAGCACCACCCTACTAGGTACCATATCCTGGTATCCCCTTGCTCCATTGGCGCAGGCATCGCTGTTCTCAACTTCCCTTCTCCATACACGATGCAAACTTTTACTGTCGCCTTTGATCTCCTCCATAATTCAATCGTTCATTCGTTTTTCTTTCACTAGTCGAACACCATCAGCTCTTGAGAATATTCGTACCATTACGAACACAGAAATTACTAGACTGTCTGTACGAAAAAATATCTAAATAGAAATGTCATTCTCCCTTTAATTACTCTAATCAGCTTGAACTTGCACATTGCCTTTTTCCAATTCTTCTAATCTGTTTACAGCATTAAATTGCACACGCTCGTTTTCGTCATAAATTCATTAAAAACGACATGAAAGAACATGAAAATATTCTGGAACATTCCTGAAAATCCTAAAAAAAAACCTGGTTCCCATTAATTAGCTGTTAAGCGACCGTGCGCCGTTGCGCCCTAAACGCAGGAACCACCTGCAACGATTGGAGCGTGTAGCCACCAGCGAGTACAATTTCTCGTGGTCTCCGAAAATAAATCTCCCTTTCCAAAAGGATCGAAAGAAACCCGTCTCGAGGCTGCGGTGGTCGGTGCCGGTTCACAGAGACGAAAAGGTCGATCGCGGCCCGATAAGAACCGGCCAGGAAGAGTGATCGCCACCTGTACGAGAGCAACAAGCATCGGCGAATCCTACGGAAAGCTGTTTCGGTGCACACATGCGCGTGCACAGGCGTGTGCATTGACGGTGGTGCGCGAAGTGCACGCAAAGTGCAAGAGAGCGCACGCCGCTGCTGGTGGGTCTGGTGTGTTTGTGCCGACCTGCACCACGTTTGTAATAGACATCTGGCCAGATTTCGTGAACTGTCTGGGCCCACGTGTGCACACCGTGTAACACAACCAAATAAGCCTGTGTGTATAAGAGACACGCGCACAGTTGCTCGCGCGCGCGCATACACCGGGTCTCTCGAACAAATGTGCATTCGGCTCTCCTGGCGCCAGCCGAAAAGGGGGCTCTGATTTTTTGGCAGGTGCCACTGTCCTCGGTCAGCGTCACCTTCCGACGTTCAATGGCCCGCAAACCGAGCAAAAGGAATCTCCGAGGAATCTTGATTCTAATTGGACCCAGAGATCCCCCGGGTCACCGCCGATCGTCGAACTTCTGCCCTGTAATTTCGTTCTGACATAGATCCTCCGGCTTCTAGACTCACGATCCTCCGCCGACGGCCCTCTATACTTTGCCGACGATCCGCAGAGTGGATTTTTACTCGGGTTTTTGGGAAAATTGCCATGGGCGCGCTTTCTGTGGTCTGGACTGAGATTGAATGTGTCTGCGGCGCTTTTAGTTTTGAGAATGCTGATCCACGAAGCGGATCCGTTTACCAATGGACTGCGGATCTTTGCTGTTATCATGGTAAAATATTTGTTTAGCGGCATTTACGAGTACAAAAATTCCCTGGCACGAATGTGTGTCAACAGGGTCGAAGGGGGTTAATCTGAATATCACTGATCCAGAAAGAGATCAGAAAAGGTTCTCAGTGAAGACCGTTCCAATTTTTGTGGAAACGAGGAGCTCGCCGCGTGAGAACGCGTGCGGCTGGAACGTGGAGGTGAAAATGGCGGCTGGCTCTCACCTGTTGAACGCATCCCCGAGGCGATCAGCAAGATTCGCTTCTCCTCTTGGTATCTTGGGTCTGCCAAGGTGGTCCTCCTTCTTCAACGATGTGGTTCGCGTGAACCTGTGAATGAAAACGCGCGTTAACTCTGTGCAAAAGCGACCAGACAGAGGTAGAGAGCGAGAGGAAGAGAGAAAGAAAGAGAGAGAGAGAGGAGAGAATGAGAGGTGAGGAGACGGAAGGCGGGAAACCGGAGCACGTGTACGCCACGTGCCACCGACAAGGCACGAGCTAGCGAGCGTGCGCGCGCGCGCACTCGTACCCGTACTCGTTTGTACCCGTGCTCGTACCCGTGCACACCTTTGCGACCGTTTTTTCCCGTAGCGATTTTACGCGGCGCTCTCGCCCGTTTTCACCGGTCCCCAGAATCATCGCGGACCTGTTCGCTTTTACCCGGGCCCGCTTCGCACGAATTTCTTGGGCCCCAATTGCAACACAATGATTTCTTCTGCGTCTGCGTTCCTATCGGCTAATTAAGGAAACACGGTTCATTCTGTGATACTTGATCGGGCCGTTTTGATTTACCTGGCTGAATTTGTTCGATCGAACTCGTCGTGTGTTTGTCATTTATTCTCATCGACGGCGAAGGTAAATGTATAAAAAAAGAATGCGAAAAAATTTGCCAATATATTTTTGTTACAAATGCATAAAATCCCCTCGTCCAGGTTAACATTATAATCACCATTTCTCTAACTTTCCCGAGTCAAATTTTTCTAATATTTTCCAAAATCTTCGTCCGCGAATTAATACTCATTGCCAAGGATTTGTCGTTATTTATTGTTCATGCTGGAGAACCAGTAAAAACCACCAAGTCGAAGCCATACGATCCGCAGAGGAGTTAGCAGTAGCCAGCCCTGGTCGATACACCTAAATTTCGAGAGTCTATCCCCGGTCTCTCCTCTTCGAGCGAGTTGGACAGCGTCCAAAGGAGACTAGCGAGGGAAGATACCCGGGACAGATAATCCATTTCAAGAACATTCCGGATCGTTCTCCGCAATCAGTCGAGCATTCGTCCGCTTTTCGATTGGTCCTCCGGGTCTTCGTGGCAAGAATTCGTCTCGTTAGCCTCGTTGAATCGATAGAGTTTTCACACTAAACCACGGTCAAGTTTCTTGGCCTTTTATTTTACAATTATTAAAACCCTAAAGAGGCTATCTTGCGAAATGGTTGGCTTAATTTTATCTAAGTTGTAATAACATCGTACAAGGTATAAGTGAATTCTTTATTGTGCATTAATTCTACCTCTACATAAACAGGGACGTACCTTCCTCAAATCGCGAATTAGAAAGGAGGTACAACTTGTCAATCGACTGTTGTATGTACCTATAAGCATTTTAGTAAGTTTCTTGAAAATTCTCAGACAATATCGGCATAGTTTAAAGTCTCAAGAGTTCCATATCAGGGTTAATCCGCGAGTCACGTTGAGAGCCACTGGATCCACCGCAGTCTGCGCCACTGTTCTCCGATGGGCCCCTTCTAGGGTAACACGAAGGGGGGCACTGACAGCGACAGCTGCCGCTGCTGTTGCCGTGCCCCCTCTCCCCTTTCCGCGTCCCTTCAGCGTCGACTCCGGTCCCTTTTGCCGAGCTGTAGCCCTCTCGGTCCCGCGGGGCCCCTTGGCACCACGACGTCCCCACCATCGGGCCCCATGGTCGCGTGGCAGTCAGCCTTCTCCTCCACAAAATACACCTTCGCCGTACCGTTTACTCCCAAACGCCGCAACGGACGATCCTCTCCCTTTCCTCCCTTCTCTCGTCGGTCTTTTTGCCTCTCCGTCTTCCTCTTCCACTCTCTTTCATCCAGCTCTCTCGTTCTCCTTCTCTCTCCGTCTTATTCTCCTCGTTTCTCGGCAACACACGAGCCAGCGGCGCTGCTCTCGCTGAATTTTTCAGCTCTCCTCTCTACGTGGGCTAGGTCGATTTGACTGGTTTGTTGGCACACACAAGTCCCGGGTCAGACCGGTGTTCTTTTCACCGGGGAATTTTTATGTGCCTCTCTTGCTACCTTTCCGTTCCAGAAAGTAACGGTTCCGGGATGTTTGCTCCTCTCTTTTGCACCAGCCTCCGAACGAACGTGTCCTGGCGCTGTCCCCGCGGCTGCTCGATCTGGGTATCATCCCGGCTTCAGCTGCACCATATCGATAGAAATTTGTGGTTAACCGGGTTCGAGGGATACGATCAAGCTCGATCGCTAGCCCTCGGATTCCTTGAATTTCTGCGAGGCTGAGGTCTCAGGCCGGCCGACAGTCTCGCAGCTATAAATTGCCTCCTAACAAAGAGTCCTTGGCAGCGAAGTCGTGTTACAACAAAGACACTCTTTTACCGAGTGTTCGGATGATCGTTTCGTTAGAGTTACCGCGAGAAAGAAGCTGTTGTTCGATCTGTCGCCTCTCCGAGCCACTTGGTAGCCAGTTTCGGTGAGAAAATTTCTTGGACTGTTTCTCTCAGTTTGGGTATTGAATAGTCCTAAGAAAATTAGCCAACAAAATTTCCGACACCGAATTAGACCAGAGAATCTAAGGTCCAACAAAGACTATCTAGCAGCCAAAGATAGAGGAGTCAGAACAAAGCCTCTTCTAGCGTAGCCTGGAACTTCCCGAAGTAATCATAAATGGTTCGATCAGTCTTATTTCCGTCTGCCAGGTCGGAATACCGAGAATAGTCCGCATCGACTCTGTATACCGCGTGGCAGAATTCTACGGACAACGTGTCCTTTTGTTGGGGACTATACTCATCGGATGTGTTTGCTACGACAAATGTCCTTGCGGTCAACATAACGTATGGCCAAAGGATTCCAGCGCGCAGAAATAACCTTTTAATAAAAAGACTATTCGCAACGAAAGGGTCCGCTACATATAGACAGGACCTGTCCAATAAAGACTATCAGGACGGTTTCTACACAGGGGAATACCGTTCTGGTCGGGTTCTACACGGCCTGGTCGAGGTTTTACATGCACAGGGACGCGCTCACGCTTGTAGACGAAGACGTTCAGTAAAAACTGAACACAGAACACTAAGGAAACCTCAAGACCAGAGATAAGTCGGTCCGGGAAGAAGTAAAGAAGTCGCGTGGCGACTTGGTTTCTCTCTGACGACGACCGTGGTCGTGGGACTCACGGATCCGATACACATATAATGCCCTGCGGTTTCGGGCCTCGGCGAACCCTGCCAGTGTCCGACAAGGTGGGATATTATATCTGGAAGTGTACAGTACACGCTCTTCCGATTATTCTCAGTCCGTTGGTTCCACTGTGTCCTGGCGAGGGCAAGCTTTCGAGGCCCTGGAGATGGCCCGATACTCCTGTATAACGGGTGACCGAAGCGTTTCGGAACACCATTGTTTTCATTCAAATCCTTGAATTTTCTCAACATTTTTGGCAACCAGAATCATTGTACGAGGAACGAGAAACATTTTTACATGTACAGAGCGTTCCATTTTTTGAGAAATAAAATGGTTGTGTTGCAGTGAAGTCAATATAAACTCGGATACCATCTTCAACAATTCAAATACACAGTAGTTGAAGCAACAGTGTCGTAATCGCGAAGTATACCTTCTTCATTAGCTGTCCAGGTGTCTAAACCTTGAATCTACATACAGGTTGATTTGGAATTACTACTTGATCCTTTACAAAGTAACAAATAAATCGAACAAAACTCGCATAATAAATTAAATGAAATTCTACAACCTCTGCAAACCGAGTGGCTAGCCAATGGTTAAGATATCGAAATTTTGCAGATACGTATCGAATTGACGGAATCGATTCGAGAAGTATCGACCGTGGAACGAGTCGGTGCACGTAAGGGCACGGTTGAGCACCATTGGCTACCTGAGTTCTTTTCCACATTTTTTTCGTCTTTCTCCTGGCCCTCTATTCTTCCTCCCTCCGTATATAGGTGTGCGTCTCCCCTCTACCGTTGGGGTCGAGGGCCCCAGGGGTGGCAAACCCGCCCCGGCCCCCTTCCTTTCGCTATTCTCTGTCGGGCTGTGAGTTTCGTTGTCCTCGTTCCCCGTTCATCGTTTCTCTGTCTGGCTCTCTCGTTCTTACCTGCGCGCACGGTACACCCTTTTGGGTCGCGTGGCACCGTGCACCGGCACGACGGTACACACGCGAATTCTCCCATAGAAAATGGCTCGTTGGGGTGCGTGGGCCTTGCACGCCGGCGGTCCACGTATCGGGTGTCTCGCAAAAATATCGGAGCACCGTCCAGAAAAAAAGTTGTCGGCAGGAAAACCGATATCTCCGAGCAGACACGTTTTGTACCCGTTTAATTGTTCGCGGGCCCGCTGGGACAACGGAATGCCTCCTTCTTACCATTTTTCTGGACGAATTCGCAGCTGAACAAGGACCTCTCTCTTTTTGCTTCTGTCCGCGCACCTCTTTCCAGAACACTGTTTTCGTCAAACAAGTCTCATTCGTTCGGATAATCGAGGTTCTGCATCAATCGAGCAAATGCGATCCGAATTGTATCGTGTTTGGTATCGTTTCAATTGAAAAAATGGCTGGAATAAAAATTTCAATAAAAAATTGTTATAAACACATTAACTTGTATAAAGTTTTTTTAAGAAGACGTGTTCTGGGGCACCAATGGTCTTGCAAATTTATTTCTCTATGTTTATACCTGTTTCGCCAAGATTTCCGACGTTTTCAACCGTTCCGCGCCGAACGCTAAAGGTCGACTATTAAGATTTATTATTGCTCGACGTAAAAAATAATCCTCCCGGGGAGATAATCGAATTAAGCCTTTTCAGGCAGGTGTTCCATTATTTCTTTCACCGTTTCACAGGGCTGCCTCGCCTTTGTCGCGGCTCGTTCCACGGATTTTTCGTCTTCGCCCCGTTCGTTTATGTTCGTGGCTTGATTTAATCGTTCTCTCGGCAGGTGGTGATGCGTCGCGTTAGGAACTCGATCCTCGGTCAGATAGCCCGACGAATTATTAGCTTGTCGCGGATTAATTGTATTTTTTACGACCCCGGATCCAGTGGCGTCCCGTTCCTTTTATAACTACATGCAGATTACCGCGCGTCTTTGTTTGCTTTTGTTTTATCCCGAGCCTCTTCGGAAAATGAGAATCCGCTGCGATCGGATGCTGCCTGTCCTCCCCCCTTATAGGCTCGTTAATGCTCCTCTGTAACGGCTCATGGACAGAGGGATAATTATATTTTCTTATTATCTTATTTATATCATATATTATTATGTCAAATTTATTTTGTATAATCTTTTGACGGGGGAAAATAATGTTCAAATAATTGAGGCGGCGCTGTAAGGTGACAATTTGTGACTCATTGTTTTGTAATATGGTCGGTTATGGTTGTATCGGTGTTATCGGACCGTAGTGTAGCAGCGTCCCGAAATTTTTTGCCCTGAATCTTTGTAACTCGATCGAAATTCGGCAAATTCAGCGCGCATATGGGAACGAGACGGATCGGTCGGTCTAAATTTCACGAACTCCTGCAAGGTACCCACGCGGATCAGGCGTGCGATCATTTTTCGAAAAAGGGGGAAAAATCCTCCGGGGACGAACTGGACACACAGGAATCCTGGGTCAAGCTACAGGCGAGCGGTCATCCAATCCCGGTCCTGCATTAAGGACGTTCGACCGAGCGTGTGATCCTGTATTTTAACACCCGAATTTTCAACATGCAGACTCTCAGCTTCGCATACTGCAACCATGCATTTCTCATGTCTCTCGCAGACTTTGGCTTTCTTACCCAGAACCTTGGTCCTTGGACAATATTACAGTAACATTTTACGCTTACTCGATACACTTTCGATTTTCACTTCTCTTATAAAGTCTATTTTAGTATTCTTCAAGTTTCAATTTTTGTTATTTGTGTTTATTGATTATCGATCGTAGTGTAGTTTATAACAAGGAGTCTAGATGATATCGGCGCAAAGGATTGATCACAAATTAAATTAAAATATGGATCCTTTTTCAATATGAAAGTACTGAAAAACAGATTTAAATACAAAATTCAAAATAACGGTAATGAATTACCAACCTGCTTTATGAAAAAATTAGAGACAGGAATATATGTGTACGCACATGTTGTTTCAGTGCCGGTACACAAGTTACTGTGGTACAGACAGGAGGTTAGTAGAGAAAGAAAACAAAACAGAAACAGTGGATCGAACATGAACTAATCAATGTTTGGCGTTTATTTCAGACCTTGAAAAAGTCAAAAGTACAGCACTTTAACTGCGTGAATACCTAATGTTATGTGTGTGTGGTAAAAATTGAAAAAAACATCAATAGAGATCCATCCGATAACATACAATTGTGAAGTAGGTGTTGTAATAACACAAAATGGACTGAACTTATTTTAAGAAACGAATTTAATTATAATTCACTACTGACTCAGTAATGTTGCGTAATAGTCATGAATCGTAGGTTTTTCATACCTAAGATTTACGCTTCGTTGTCCTATTACTTAAGTCAGTCAGTCAAGTCAATTTTCGTATTTGCGTTTTCAATTTTTCTATTTCCATTCCAGTATTTCAAGTGTCAATTAATCTTAAAGTGCGGCGAACAGAGGAGCATTAAACAATAAGACAGTTGACTCTGTATTATATAAAATTACAACCAAATAAATCAAATTAGCCTAGAGCTTGAGATTCAAAGAAGCCGTTAAAGGGCTATCGAAAAAGATAAATTGCATCGTAAACCGACCAAGTAAAGGGCTGAATATCCTCGGGCCGCGAAGGGTCGAATACGAAACGGATCCGCAGCGCGGCATTCCTGTTCCCTTTTAGGGGAAAAATTCCGGTCAGAAAGAGTTAATGGAGGATCTCGCGGGTAAAGGGTTTGGGGGGTTGATACGATAAGTCAGCCACTCGGCGGCACGCGGGGGTGGCGAGCGACGAGAGCACACGGGGAACTCTTTCGGTCGGTGAATTTTTTTTGCGCGCTCTGGGACCGCGAAATGCAGATAGGTCGTGGCAGTTTTCCGTCCTTCTCCCTCCGTCCATTTTGTTTTTTATGCCCGGCCTCTTGTTTTTCAACGGTTTGCGTTCCACGCGCTTTTTTACGAGATCGTCAACGCTGAAAGTGTCTGGCGTTCTCGCTGCGCGTAATATTCCACGATATTTTCCCCCCTCTCTCCTGCACCCGCACCTCATCCCCACTCTTCCTCTCCTGCCCTCGCCTCCCACCCCCGCGTTCCTTTTTTTTCCGCGTCGCCGCGGCGAATCCGCGGAACGGTGTCGGCACGGTTTAATCGATTCGCGGAATCCCCTTTCCGGCGATTGATTTCGCGAATCCCGGCGCTTTCCAAAATTCATTGAGAATAATAACGATGCCTGGTGATGCTCTTCTTTTTTTTTATTTTTTTTTAACCGACGCGTCCACTGCCACTCCGCTTCACCCACATACGGATGATGAAACGCTCTATCTTTCGGGGGAAAAAAATACTTGATCAGATCGGCTATCGAACGGAATGTGAGGGGGTGGTTGTGAACTGTGGGTGAGGGTGATCTTCGAAAGGAGATTCTTTTTGTATTAACCTGAGTGGTACTTTGGGACGATTAATTTGGTGAAATGATGTGTCCATGCAGTTTTTATTGAATTTTATTGAAAATCAAGCTTTGTAAGGCTACTAAACATTTTGAGACAGGTCTAAAGTGACCCAGTATTCGTGAAGAGTTAACTAGAAGATTCTCGATAGCGGCGGGGTGTTTTTCAAGGTACTTCCACCTGGGAAATCGGTGAATATGGGTCGAGAAAGAGGGAAATCGAGCACCAGCGTCGAATTACGCTGTACAGCCGGCTGCTGGCCGCCACGATACCATCTACACGGATTTCGGGCAGGCATCAATTCGGCATTACAGCTCGCGGAACGCGCGCGACACAACCTCGAAAACCGCGCGGCTCGGCGCGCGCTGCGAACGGCGATTTTCACCGCGCGAGACACGACCGCGATTTCGTGGTCAGCCCCGGTACGACGTCGTATATCAGCGCGACACCATCGAATTAGAATTACCTGAAATTATCGCACCCTTTCTGCGGTCCGGTTACCTTGTACGAACCGAAAGTAGCATCGATTTGTTTAGCACGGATGAACAAACCGAACAGATTGTCCTACAAATGCTCGCTGAATTTGACCAGTCGTCCAGTTAAGAGCCTCAAATTCTCGATCAATTAGCGCTCGGAATGTCAACCCTTAAATGAATGGTCCTTCAATTCTTTGACCCTTCGATACAATCTGTGGTTCTTCGTGGTCTATAGATTGTCTAAAATAAAATCGTAAAAGAAACTCTGCTGTCAAAGCTACAATTTAAATGTCAGCAATTTCCTCTTCAGCAGCCTAACAACTTCTTCGTTGTTACCACCCCTAACTATCAAAAAAAAAACTACGAATTATTTTACAAGTTCAGAAAAGTGTACGAATTCGCAATTACAATGTCTCAAACACGAGGACCGCTTTCAGCAATTTCTTCTTCAGCACCCTAACAACGTCTTCGTTGTTACCATTCCTAACTTAAAAAAAAAGCTATGAATGATCTTCCAAGTTCAGAAAAGTGTACAAATTCGCAATTACAAATGTCTCAAACACGAGGACCACTTTCAGCAATTTCTTCTTCAGCACCCTAACAACGTCTTCGTTGTTACCATTCCTAACGTTCCAAAAAAATCTACGAATTTATTTCACAAGTTTAGATAAATGTACGAATTCGCAATTAAAATGTCTCAAACGCGAGGACCGCGCTCGGCAATTTATTCTTCAGCACCCTAACAACGCCTTCGTTGTTGTCACCCCTATGAGTGTCGAGTTACAGTTCACAGGAGTCCGTGATCACTTGGAGTAGGAACATTCTATCGTGGAAAACAATCGTACAAGGCTAGCAGCAGCTCCGGAATCTCGTGGGGGCACATCCGTGGTAATTCTTCATCGTTGCCAGTACTCGATAGAGGTGACGCCGGCAGCAGCCAACGTGGAAGACGAACTAGTCGTGACACGAAGCTGCCCGGTGCTCAACACTACGTCATAACGGTCGAGCTGGCTTGCACCGGTCCTGAGGATGACACGATGGACCATGGTTTAGCTTGTCCTTTGATGCATGATATTGCAGACTCGGTGCTGCACGCTTCGGCAAACATGTCACGAGCAAGCCGAAACTGTTAGGATTCATAGTTATCTCGGCCCGATCGTGTCGTAGTCGGACACTCGCCCTATCGTCCACGCACGGATATATCCGACCTACGTAATGTGATATACTCCTCCTGGGCTGCCCTTTCGCGGTTATCAGTATAGCTCGGCCCCCTTTCTGCTTCTCGGCTTCTTTGGTCAAACCGCCGCACTGTGTATGTGTTCGCTTTAATTTGCTAACTCTATTACACTTATCCAGTGTAATAGAGTGTGACTTGATATTCAAACTTTCTCCCGTGCTAAATAATTGTTCTTATCGCGGCGCGAGTTGTTGTAAATATTCAAATTGAATTGACTATCAGTTTCCCGTTTTTAGTTCTCCAGTATTGATTGAAATGGGGTAATTAACAAAGGCAAGAAATTTCAATAAACCCGCTCCATATGGAAAGGATTAAAACGCTCGTCCGCATCAAAGAATACATTCGCCGTGGTGATTTTCATCAGCGAGTTAGTTAAAAAAAAAGCCCCACCGACCAGTATCTATCCGCGGCCGAAAATCAAGCAATAAAAATTTTTATTGGCATAAATATTCGCGCATTCGTCGCAGTTTTGAACGGAACGGGTCCGCGGCCGTCGAATACAAATAAATGTAAATAGCAGGAAGCGATCGTTCATTGAAAACCCGACCGAAGCCTGCCCGCGGGGGAAAAAATTCATTGTCGATCGGCGAGGGGTGCCGCGGGGATGGCTGGGATACAATAGCGGTCGGTGGCGATAAAATATCGTCGAATTAAAGTTAATCCGAATTCTTCCGCGGCGGTTTTCGAAACCAGTAAATCCAGCCGATCCTCATAAATTGCTGGCAAGACGCGGGCCCACGTAGTTTCTTCCTCTCTTTTCCTCCTGCTCGCTCTTCTGTGCTCTCTTTCGTACTCTCTCCTTCTCCCTCTCTCTCTCGTTCTCTCTTCCCTCTGGTTCTCTCCCGTCTCGCCGTGTGCACGTACGTACTCGGGGGTGGGCATTAATAACGGATGAAGCCTCCTAGCGCACCGAGCACGGGGAACCGCGTAATGTTTATCTCGTTGTTTATTCCGCGTGCGTGGCAGCCGCAACGCGGAAAACGCGCGGCCCGCGGATTCTTAGCGCGATCGCGGTTTTGATTTATAAAGACGCGTCGCGAATTTATGCCCGACATTAATTTTGCATCGACTCGCGCGCCGCGCCGTGCCGTGCGTGCACGTCGGAACCATCTTCTTGCGATACCCTTCCCTCGACCCTCCCACAATTTTTCGCCCGGAGAATATGCCGCGATCATGGGCTAACGGCGCTGCGAACCCGTTCTATTTACTTCCTCGAAATCGCTGATTTACACACGAATTTTATTGTCAGAACCTTTTGTATTTACTTTCCTTTTCTTTCAATTTCTTCTGCGCTGTACGCTTCTTCAGGAATTTTCAACGATCGAACGGCTTGATACACGTTTTTAGAAATTTGACTGTGTTTAGATGCTATCTTGACGAATACGTGCAAACATTTTCAACTCGAAAGATTTACTCTTTAATAACATGCGATTTTTTTTTGTTTATTCTATTTGGAAGCTCGATTTGTATCGTAGTCGAATCTCTATCTGCTTCATTGCGAGGCATTTCGCGGGCGAGAAATACCGTTTTAATACAAATAATATATATCTAACCGCGGTTTCCCGCTTTTTGACAATTCCAACGAGTATTTTATTGTTGTCCATTCGTTATTTTCAGTCGCGCTTGTAGATTTCCCGCGCGCTGAAATATACGATTTTCCTGAACATTCGTGTACAACGATCCACAAATAACGCGAGAACTCAAAACACAAACGTTTGATCGCCGATTACGAACAATGGAAGGCAAAATCTCGAACATCCAGCAACGGAGGGAAATGTGTAATACACTTGGCCGCTGAAAAATATAATTCCGCGATTCAAGAACAGCAGGCGAACCGTTCCATTTTCCTAACTTCCTGTGACAAATAACGCACTAAAAAACAAGGATCTCTCGACTTTACGATGCTCGTTGCCCAAGAACTGTCGTAACTTTATTTATTTTAACGTTTAGCGGAACTTTATTTCAACGGGGACGGCTCTGTTTCAATGTTTGCTCGTTTTTTTCTGTTGCAGAAAAGCCGGGATTCCAGTCGCCGTATGGCCCCACGATGGACAACGGAATGGTGAGTACCATTTTCCCAATTATCCCACTAAGATCCGCCAGTTTTTTCTCCTTTTTTCCCTCCTGGGGGATGATCTTCGGGGGAGTCGAGGGGGTTAGGAGAGTCTAGGATTTTCTCCCCGGGAGAGGGCTCGACCAACTCGAATCTCCAGATAAAGCTGGATTACGTAAGAAACAGCGGCGTAATAATTATTGCAGTCGTGGAGGCAAATTTATCCGAGAAAAAGTTACTCCGACCTTCCTTTCCTTCCTTCCCACCCCTTCGCGCACGCCCCCGGATAATCCGAAAACTTTAGACCGGGTCATATTCTTCGTAGTGGTTCTCATCGTGCTTGGAAAGCAACCGGTGCCCTTCTTCATCTCCTTAGTCCTCTGAAATCCGCCATCCCTTAAAAATATTAGGCTCTCCCGCTAGTCTCTGCGATTTTTTAAATTTTCTCTTAGCTCGTGGCTACTTCAAGCTGGTGTACTTCTTTGAAATAATTAAGGAAACACGCTGAAACTGTTGCTGAAACTTATGGAACAAGCAATTTAGAGGATGCTTGAGCAGTTACGTTTTTGACAGAATTAGCACAGTTAATTAACGAGCCATTAAATGCAAACACTCGCGACGTCACCATGACGAAGGATCAAACAACAACAAGACATATGTTGACGTTAAATTTTACGTTGAACACGAGTTACAATATTCATTAACTCGCATGTATACCGGTTATACTTCAGCCATCCGTTTTCAAGGTACACCCTCATTGTTTCAACCATACAATTATCATGCAATATTTTAAAAAATTGATATTGTTTCTCTATAAAACATTTTAACCTCCCATTCACCCCATTCAAATTGTATCAATGATCATTAAAATCAAGTATGATGTAAATCTGCCCACGAACAGTATATTCCTCACACAAACGTTGAAACCCCTTTCCACCCCCTTAGGGGATGAATTTTTAAAACTGCCGAAATAGGTGTTTGATTATTTGTATCAGAGAGCATTAAGAAACCAAGTTTCAAAGAAATCCGACCACAAACAAAATATTTCTCATACAAACGTTGCAACCCCTTTCTACCCCCTTAGAGGTCGAATTTTAAAAATGACGAAATAGGTGTTTTATTAATTATATCAAAGAGCATAAAGACCAAGTATCAAGCAAATCCGACCACAAATAAAATATTCCTCATAGAAGAGTTGCAACCCCTTTTCACCCCCTTAGGGGTTGAATAAAGGAAACGTCTGTGCAAAATTTCAGCTTTCTAGGGCCAAGGTTTTAGTCTGGGCGTTGAGTGAGTCAGTCAGGACTTCATTTTTATATATACATATAGATATTTGTGAAACGTTTTCGAGTTACACAGATTCCGAGGGTGCACAATTAGTTGGCCAAGATGGCGCTTCTTCGGTCCGCGATTTTCTCGCGATCCACCAGGCGACATTTCTCCATGGAGAGGAGAGAGAGAGAGGGTGTGAGAAAGCGAGGGAGATTAATCTCGACCGTGAAGCGTTCCTTTTCTCCCGGAAATAAGAATTACCCAATTTGGCGAGGGTTGAGCATCGTCAACCGGCAACTTTAATATCACTTACGTTCTCTCCCTACGTTCACGACGCAACACTGTGCTTGTGAACACGCACACCGCCGGGACCGGTACATACTAATATATACATTATGTGGAACAAAGGAATACGATGGACGAGGGGTGGTCCACGGGGTGGTTTAAGCCAGCCCGGATGAAAAGTTATTTCGCGGAGCGCGGATAAAGTCCCTCGTATTTTCTTCTGCCACGGCGTGTCGGCCATCAATTTCTTCCGCGCGACCTCCGTGACGATCGCTAATTAGTGAAACATGCGGGAGGACCATTATGCTCATACGTTTGCTATTCAAGGCCAATTAAATTGGTACGTTTAAGTCGCGCGGATATTTCTTCGGCCCAGGGGTGGTTTCAGTTTTATTTTCGCCGACATTTATCTTCTTTTTTAAGGGTTGTGCTACCGAATGCTCCTGAAAACATCTTACAAAAATAATATAATAAACAATTTGAAATAATATAATAAACGATGATGAACGTGTAATTCCTTCAGAATGTGTTATCAAAGTGACTTATTTAGAAGCGCGTATTATGCTAGTCATTCAAATTTCCGGAATCTTCTTTGTCTGATGATAGCAATCTCTCATTTATGATGGAACGCTGTAATATTTACTGACAATAATGTATTATTCTTCGTGTGACTCATCGAAAAATATGTCGGACGTTGGCATGTTATTCGAACTGCGGAAGGTGATTTCACGGAAAAGTTGGTCTTATTAGGAACACGAAATTTTTACGAGAAAATCTTGATTAATACCCACGAATGTAAATCCGTGTTCATTCAAGAACAGACAAATCGACAATAATTTTCCACGATATTCGATAACGTTGCTCTTTGTAGTCCCAACGAATACGTTCGCTCCTCAAATGGAAATTAATCTGTAATCATTCGACTGCGAATATTCACGCAAGGTAAAGATCGCAAGCATTTTCTCCGTTCATTTGCGGTTTCGCGGCGGTAGAATTTAAATCAAACTTCAATTAAATCGTCATTAACGTGCTCGGTTTATAGCGCGCTCCTCGTCGCGTTATAAACGCGTAAAGGCCGTGGATGGAGACCCGTGGAGCGCGCGCGGCGGAATAAAACACTCCGTGTTCTGATCGGGGTGATAATCAACAAGGGTCGGTATCGAGCCTGTTAAACGAATCCTTCGAATCGAATAAATCGATCGGCTATCGGAATGGAGAATCGCAGAAGCTTTCGCGATTTCATCAGGCGAAACGATTTCCGCGATGCTTGATTAAAGCGATCGCCCCCACCCCCTTTATCCGTGGGCGATTTCGACTCTCTCGGAGAAAAGAGAAACACCCGCGTCGAATTTATAAAACGCGTAATAGGATGGCGGCCTTGCGCCCGCATTCATCGCGCCTGTTGTTACACTTTTAATTGTCTTATCCCGGTGGCCTTCCTTTTAATCGGTGATCGGTGATGGTGCACAGCAACCTCGCTATCGAATTAGCCGATCGTCGAATCCTTCAACGGATTCTCCCGTGGTGCAGAATATCGGAATTATGGCTATTTCGCAATCAATATTCGTCAGATATGCGCGCCGATGCGAAAATCTGTATTGTTGACGGAAAGGGTCATGCGAGAGACTTTCAATAATCTGCTCGAAACTGGCTGATCTGCGCATGTTGCCCTGTAGGGCACTACCCCGGCTGTCTCGAGAGTAACAGTGTCACGCCCACTCTAGACACCACGCCCATTTACTATTTCCAGCTTTTAGCACGTAAATGTTTGTTTGTTATTCTCGATCGTAAATTGTTGTTAACCAATATTTTCTAATGATTCATGTTAATCACAATTTTCTACACTATTTGCAAAATTTCACAATTTTTACTTTTCGATGTTTCGATCTCTTTTTTAGATCACTTTCAAGAAAATTTTAAAGATTGCGTCTGTAAAATTAATAATTCAAAATTAAGTTTTGTAACGTATGAATTTAAAACCAAAAAGAAACCTGTAACATACTTGCTTTGTGTAAGGGAAAATAATTTTTTCGTAATACTCCTAGTTAGCCACGTGTTGATGCTAAGACTGTATGCACGGTAATGAGGTTATGTGAATATACATGTAACTAGAAACTTAAATATTGAACAGACACTTGTCCTTATAACTTCCTTTCCTTTATCACGTAAATCTGCAAGTTTATGAAAACTGTAATAATTGAAAGACGTTTTTCCACTCGTGGACTTTAAAGTAAAATCAAGATAAAAATAATATTAATATTCATTAGTATACACGTGTTGAGTTAGTGGGCAGAGATAAGGGATGACGGACACAAAGGTCGGAACGATATTTCAAGCGACAGATGAGAAATGTGGTGAAAGCCCGTGAAAAAACGAGGTCGCAGGGATGAGCTTTCGGAGTTGGTTGACTATGAAAGATTCTCCTCTATGATGTTATTCAAAAAGTGCGTTCACGACCAGTCTAAGCGGTTTCTAGGTAGAGGCGTAGATAGTAGAGATTTTTTGACGGCGCCGCAGGGCAGTATCTAATCGGCAGTCGTTAAACCATAACTGATAAGGAGTATTGATTTCGATGGGTGATTTATTGGAGCCGACTTCTATCCGCTTCTTTCCTTTGCTTCCTCTTCGCCGATAGCATCGGCCAGACGCGGAATTATTAATTACGAACGTGGCTGGCTCGAAAATTGTTTCGCAACGTCAAATCACCGTTTATTCTCCTCTCCCCCTTAAGTTTTATATCACCACCATTTTCCTCATGCTCTTAGCATCTAATTTGTTATTACTCCGTGTACTGCTTTTATTTTATATTTGTTTATATTTTTGTTTTATATTATTTTATAGTATTGTTTATATTTTATATTTGTTCCACTTGTACACTAAAAATGTTACTGTCATTGTGTAGACTGCAATAATAATTTCAACGGTTCTACAATGAGAAAAGAGAAAGTTTCGTACGCACTGATTGAGAAAAATAGATAGTCGAAGCTTGTGGGTTGCATTGCATAAAGATATGCAGTCCTGATGATCATGTCTGGTTTCCACAGCCTCCAAATACAGGGGATGAATTGTTCTTTTTGCAGACGTACGGTGGAGGAGCATACGGTCCGACAGCAGGTGGGCCAGGCGGGGGGCCAGGGGGAGGTGGAGGCGGGGGTGGAGGTGGCGGGGGTGTCGAGGGCGCTACCTACCCCCCGGATTCCCCTTATTTCCCCTTTGGAACCCGTGGTGTACCGCCCTCGGTTAGTACACCCACCCCCCCAGCCAACCCCGCAGCACCCACCGGCACCAACGGAGCACGGTTACCAAACTCCACAGCGGGTTAGTCTCTTTTCAACACTTTCTTCGTCTCCAGCCCCAAAATTCTTCGAAGCTCAAGCCTCTCTGTTCCGATGTTTCAGGTACTACTGCGGTCAAAAGGAAGAAGGACGTAAGTATCTTTGCATAACCGTAGCTTGTTTCTTGTTTTGATGCTTTGCCAGTATAATTAGCTATTTTGCAGGTTCTTAGAAGATTAGAAAATGCCTTCTGATGCATTATCGTATTTGTCAGTATTCTTCTTTGTTGGCAATGAATAGAGTTTCGCGACTTGAGTAGATATGGGAGAAGAAATCTAAGATCCATTATTTCGACGGGGTTGGCGCAGGGTTAAAGGATGAATAAATATTCGCTCCGTAGGGGATGATGATTATATTCTGAGTGTTTTTAAATTGAGGGTGAGAAATGGACTAGCTGGTAGATATTCGAAGAAGGAGGGTCTGGATATAACCATATATTTTGATGCTGTCTTACACGGGATTTGGATATCATTAATATTCATAGAAGGAAATTATATGTTGTGCATGAATTTTCTTATTGTGGCTGCAACTTGCTGCACTACTTTCATTGGTTTATTCAGCTGTGGATGAAGAAGAGTATTTAGGAGGCATTTTTTCTAACTCTTCAGTTTAGAGTGCCTACAGATTTATTTAACGGAGTCTAGTAAACGTCGTCCGCAAAAGAAGTATATTTTATTATTACCATTCGTGGTTGCCTGTGAATCTACTTAATCAGACAAAAAATACTAGTACCAACGGAGGGAAGCTTAGTTCAATCGAGCCGTTCGAATTCGTGTGAATCGACTGATCGTTTGCTCTTTTATTCAGCAGGCCCTGGACGGACCGGACGGCGAGGTCGTAACAACGCAGCACTGGGTGAGTGACTCGGAATCATTTGATAACCGCATGCCGAGTTAGGTCAGCCCGTCGAGAAACGTGTTCACCATTCGATAATCTATCAGGACAAACGCGAGCCTAAGCAGTGCGATGGATAAACGCGCTGCGCCGGGAATTAGGTTGCCTCTCAGCGAATAACACACACGTCTTTTTTCGTGGTCTCTCGTCGGCTCCTCGAACTGCGAGCAAGACACGCGATGAGCTCAGACACCGTTTATGATTGTAATCTTTCACGAGAGGTCGCGGGGGATAATGATTTTAGCAGCGGTCTGGGTCGAGACTCGAGATTCAGGGTCTCTGGCCGGTTTCTCACGACGATTGTCATATGGTTTAACAATAATTGTGGGATGGACAGGTTTTCTTTACTAGTATTTATGAACTTGTTAGTAACTAGCTATATAAAATTGAAGAAACATTGAGAACTCAAGGAAGGTATTAACTCAAACACGAATGTGATAAAAAATCGTCAAGTTCGTTCTAATCAAAGAACGATCGCCGGTGTCGCATCTCGACGGATGCTAAAAAATGTGACACGCGCGCAGCGTACGGAAGAGGCGGTCTCTTCGGCAAATAGAATGTAATATCGATCGATAGGCGAACGTTAAATATTTGTCGTCCCGGTGTTCGTGACTCTCCTTCGAGTGCCGGAGGGAAAGAGGCGAAAACAAATCGCCTCTCGATCATCAAATACGCCCCCGCACCTGTTTAAATTCTCTTACCGTGCATCCGTTCGGCTGATTTATCCGAGGATAATTCGGCAGACAATTCGAGGTTTATCATTTCTCGGCACATTTTCAAACATATAGGGAGAATCGCATAAATTTATTTTTCGCAAAGAATTTTTTCTGAGTAATTTTAGTTATACTTCGTCAGAAATATTGGGCAGCACCGATGAAAATTTTCAATCGAGTTCGCCATATATAATCGTTGTTCAATTTGTACAAATGGAAAAAATATAGTCTAATAATTCCTGTAGGATTAGATTGTATGGCTTTAAACTTTTACGTATGAAATTTGATTAACTAATGGTTGAAAATGGTTAGTTAACCGAGTCGATTTGCACGGCAAAATGACGGCACTCGGGGAAAATTGCGAAGCGGCACGAGCCGTGAATTGCGAAACGAAAAACGCTTCCCCGAAGTCCGCTGATTAGGAAGGAGTGAGTCATTCGATTTCCGTGGAAATTAGTCGGGGATAATGTGGTTGGGACGCGGCGAATCGATAAGATTAATTATAACGATCTCCATTTTCGGCGACCCATGTGATTCAACCAATTGGCCGAGACGCGCGACCTGATTATCGCTCCTAATCGCGAGTCTCGATAACTGTTAAGCCTGCGTTTACGTTCCTCCCTATAAGGCATTTTTAATTAATCAACTGGTGCTCGTGCGAGATCTAATCAGTCACCATTCATTTGTTCACGAGTGTCGAAAATACGAAAAATCAATGCATCGCTTATCGTTGTTGCCGCGTTATCACGAATACATAGTCGATACCGAGTGCCCGAATTCTGACGCTGGTGGATGGTACTCTTTTTACCAGAAAACCAGTTTTACCAGTCTCTTTCAATATTTTAAATAACATGGAATTATTTTCTAAGTCAAAAGACGACTTTCCAAAATTAACCACAAAATTCCCTTGACGCTAATATTCGTGAAAAGTGTTTGGAACCCCCTACCTAATCTATTATCTATCATGCATTCTCAATAATCCCGAGCCCGACAGAGGCGATCATAATTATTACCACTACCCTCGCCGGATGATTCATTCGAGGCCGGTATCCGCAGTATCATTATCCCCGCCACCAGCATCCCCTAAACGATAACAAGGGTAGAAATCTGTAGTCTAGATCCACCGACAAAAAAATTCTATTTCGTCCTGCGTGCCGATCTAGCAGCCATGGTATTTATATTACCCGAAGAAGGCATGGGTGCTTCGTGTGTTTTCTTATGGGGGCGCGACGCCACCGGTCACGGTCGGCGGACCTTGAAGAGAAACCGGGGAAAAAGGGACGTTGAACAGAGGGTGTTGCGGAGGGAACGATAAGTGAAACTCCCAGCGGAGGTAGCCCGGGAATACGGTTACAACACCCTCGAGAACACTAGAACGCTCATATCCTAATAGAAACGTAATCGCGTAGTCCTGCGCGCTGAATAAATTATTAGCAGGCTTACGCTGTGACTGCGTTGGTCCGAGGGTTGTTCAAGTAACACACCATACCGCGTGGATTAACGGCGATCCGCACCGTGGGATAGTCGAGGATTTATTTGGCCGTGACTCTACGCTCTTATTTATTATTGTTTTGGCCCCATTACCCCCGTTGTCGGTCGCCGATTTTTACCGACCACCGAGGGATGATTTCTGTCGGGTGATCTTGTTATGGCATCGAGCCCTTTCCGCGACCGAAGGGTATGATTTTTCCCTTGCTCGAATTCATTCGAGATTTTTAGTAATTAATTTCTTCTGATTGATTGTACAATTAAGACCGGCGCTGTTAAATCACTTTCCAAGCAAAACCGAAGCTAATTTCGAAAAAGTGAATATATCACCGCATTCTCTAGTGACACAGTTAACATGCCGAAGCGTATAGTGAGCGAGGGAGCTAAGCCAGGTCTCCCGATGCCCTATCCGCTCGACATTTTTCTCCGGAGTATTGTTAAAAAAAGAAATTCTTGGTGTTATCTGGTTTTCGGTTGGACGCTTCGTCGGCGCGCCGTTCGTTTCGGTTAAGATCTCTCGGAGCCCGTATCTTGCGGAGGCATGTTTGTGCATAGGGGGCTCATGGGTATCGGGAGAAGACCATATGGTGTCGCGTGCTACGGTCGCCAGACCGTGGAGCCCTTCCAGTTTGGCTCCATGGCTCGCGCTATGGCTGCCTGAATGGCTTCTCGCTAATTCGTGGCCTCGAGGAATTTCGTGACCGCCTCGAAGAAACCGAGGATTCGTGCTCCCGTGTAAGTGGCACGCATTTTCACGGGCCGATGGACCCTTCCACGGCCTGGACCACCTCTAACTTTCGATGGACGATCGCACGACTACCATGCTCGTCCTCTGTCAAACTGGTCCTCCCTTTCCTCACTGTTGAATATTAATTTCGCTTCTCAGCATTTCTTAAGTCCATTTTGAAAATTCTTAGAACAAACTTACGATGAATTCACTCTAAACAACGAGTTCAGTTCATTGAGTTTTGATTCGTTCGATAGAACATGTTATCCAGAAAAATAGGTATTTTAATGAATCGTTTTCAAGCCTTATATTAGGAGACATCTCCTCTAATTTGCGATTGTCTTGCATTTATTTGTCTGAGGCACATCGATATTGACTTATATGATAATGAAATGAATAAATGCCCATATAAGGCCCGAATGATCTTTCGTGTGAATTGCCGTCTTCTTGACGATGCATGAACACAGCGGTCCGTCGAATATTCTAGATAGTTGAGCGTTGTAAAATATTCCTACAATATTGATAAGTAAACCGACACAGATTTGACCGACAACATTTCACCGACTCCAGATTTGACCGACAACGATTTTGACCAACACAAGTTGGACCGAAATAAGGATAGGCGATCACCGAGGCCGATTTTGACACCAGGAACAATAGTTCTATTCCCGAAATAGAAAAGCCGCGATGATCGTCGGTTGCCTGGATCCTCCACTCGAAAACGCGGGCTGTAATTTGAAAGCTCCCCGAGAACGACCGCGATAATGAGTCCCGTGGGATTCGGAACGTGAACGTGGCCCACCGTCCGGACACTGCGGCGCCTACGAGACCATTCCCCGGCTTTCTGAAACGGCCGGGTTCAAGTAGCCAACCGTTCATTATGAAGCATGAGGCGGCCGATCAAATAAATGATACAACGTCCGTTTCGAGAGTCGTTATCGGCTGGCCGGATTAAGCTGACAGGAAGAGTTTGTCAAACTGGTGATTCCAATGGAATATTCTGTTCCCACAATGAGTCCGTGGATCGGACGATTTTTCACTCGGGACTTGGAATTATGATTCGATCGTTTCTCTCCGGGAACCACAGAACTGTGACACCGTTGAAACTCAACGAACAATGACTAAAATGACTAAGGCAGTATTCAGAATAATTTATTTTACTATATAAAAATTGTTTTGGGTCAATCGTTTGAAAACTGACTGGAGAAAGATGTAGTACTAAATATATATATTTTAAGTATATTTTGGGTATATATACTTATATGAGTATATTTTATGTATGTATACTTTTATGTATTTTAATATATATAAAAGTAAACATAAAAATAAAAGTATACATACATAAAATACATAAAATAAGACATAAAAGCCTCGAATCTTTTAGAATTCGTAGACTGAAGATCTTCATGTAAATTCACAATTTTATATATATGTATATATAAAAATATAGTACTGAAAGATACGTGTGTGTGTCTATATATCTTTCCAAACCAGTTTTCAAACGATTGACCCAAAACTATTTTTATATAATAGAATAAATTTTTTTATTATGAATACTGTCATAGTCATTTTTGTCATTGTATATATGTATATTTTCATTTATATATAATTGTGAATTTACATGAAGATCTTCAGTCTACGAATTTAATGTGCCAAGAAGAAACGAAACATAGAGCTGGCAACGTCTAATGAAGAAGATCGATTCGAGGGTATCCAACAATTTTAAATCTCGCGATCCAGTGTTTCCCTGAAACCGTGTATCATCTTCACTCTACTGACGGAAACAGATTTAGAGCTGTTTTCTCTGCATCTAGAACCAACATGACAGAAAAATATATTATTAATAATTCACTCGAGTGTGTCCAATAATTCTCATTTGGCAACCAGGATTGGTATGTGGATCGCGAGACCAGGAGAGATCTATCCGACAGTCAGGCGCGACTTTCTCGCAGCCTCTCGAATTACGCAGTCGATAAACGTCAAGCGGGACAAATGAATATCGAAAATCGCTCGTAAAGCTGCTACTCGGTTTGACGAGCGGTTGTGTGCGCACCGGGGAAAAAATCGGCGAGCCCGGTTCATTAATCGTGCACGCGCGATTAAGCACGTCGCGGGAACGAGATCTAGGCGGCGTTTAACCAAGTTATCTAACGAGTCGCTGCTGGAACGCATGGTGTGCGCGCAAGAACAGTGAGAATCCAAGGGTTTTCGGCCGGGATAAATTCTTACGGCATCCGCGCCGTAAAAATAACGACCTTAATGATCTCCGCTGTAAACCGTCGTAACGGGGCAATTAAAAGCGAAACCTCAAAAGTTGCCGCGGTTTAATTTCTTCGCGAAAACACCTGCGACTCAGCGCATCGTAAACCCGAGTCAATCAAAGCCCACCGGGCTGCCGAGGAACCAACTACGATAATCTTTGATCGATTTGGATCACGACTGTAGCTGCAGAAATTTCTACACGCCATTGTACGATTTGTAACTCCGACAGATTTTGTTCGAAATGCAGATGCATGTTTATCTCGAATTGTTTTTAATTGGAATCGGTCTACATTAATATGTTCACTTGGTAATGAATTTTTTTCGTATAAAGTTGAAACAAATGTCTTTGTGAGACGATAAGGGTGCTGATAATATTTGTTAATTTCTTGCACAACTTTCGCGAGAGATTGTGATTAACGAAGTTTGCGATGAAGTAGAGGTGATGCTACGATAAGTAAGTATTAACTAATTGCGATAGGAAAATGAGATAAGATTGATCAAACTCCGACTTGAAAAGTACACGTCCATGTACTTAATTAATTCGTTAAGTACATATGGAAATGAAATTAATTGAACTTCGTACGTTGCACAGATATCTACATTTACACGTTGATTGGATTACTTATGTTTTATACGTGATGTAACATTGGAAAGCATCGAGCGTTGAATTGTAACACAGTCGTGAAGGAATAAAAGATTTGACAGTGAGATGGATGAATTTTTGTCTGAGAATTGAAATGTCTCATTCATCTGGTGTAGACGTAGAACAATATTAGTGAAAGTAGAGAGATATTTGTGCGTGTGAAATCAATTCACTGTAACGTTATCGTCATCTTTAATCGATTGTATAATATTCCTGCTTTCGAATATTTCATTCGATTGTTTGGTATGCCTTCTATATCTCAATTTATAATAATAATTTCGTTACAGTATGGCCGAATATTGCCATTATTTTCCTACCAATAGATGCGATTATGTAGGGGAGAGTTTCGAAATTGGACCAGCGCCTAGATTGGACCTAATTTACAATTCATAGTCAATTAATACCTCTAATAACACTGTAAATATTTCTCTTCCGCAAGATACATAGCGAAACCAGACTCCGAGCATAACTCACAGTCAATTGATACCATTAATAACACTGTCAGAATTTTTCTTCGCCGAGATATCATGGCGGTTCAATCTAGACACTCGCCCAAATACTTCTACACACCCTTCTCTACTAACAGGGGTTCTTTCGCAAATCGTAAGCAAATTGAGGATCATTGTACAAACTTCAATTTCCGTAGATTATTTTCCGTAGATTATTATTATTAAAACTTTCCGATTAATTTCCGATCAAACAATTCCTCGTGACAAAAATGAAACAGAATGCTTTTGGCACCACATAAAATATATAATATTCTTTCTCGAGATTCAAAAACTCATTACTACAGCGATAGATGAACCTGCGTTAAAGTTTGTGTAATTAACACTATAAATTTTATCATTTTAATTTTAATTTTACTAAACAATTTGTTTCGATTTCAACCCAGTTTTGAGTTCACTACACCAGTGATCAATGTGTTAAGTTCAACAATCCACAATTACTGAAATTTCAATAAAAAATCCACAGTCAATTTCTAAGATAAAAATCTCCAAAAATCGTCATTGATTAATTTTCCCAGTGTCGATGATACATCGAAGTTCTGTCGAGCAGTTCCCAATGGCGACAGGCGGTTTCGCCCACGAAGTTCCCGAAATCCCATGGATCGGTCGATGAACGGCTGGCCATTTGGACAGAGGGTAGCATGGGCTGTCTTGTCGACGAATCAATTACCGTGGATCGCGTGTGAGAGAGCTGGGGTAGAAAGAAGGCGAGCAAGGTGGTGGGAAAAAGACAGTGGCAAAGGGGGGATGAAGAGGAAGGTCAGCAGTAGGAGCAGTAGCAACGTAGATGAAAAGAGAGAGAAAGAGAGGACTGTTCGCCGGAGACGTTGAACGCTGTTTGACGGGCACCTGTTGCTGGTAGCACACGAGCCAATGCCTCTTTGGCTTGCGCTCTCTCCTCTGTCCTCTCCTTTCTCTCTCTCTCTCTCTTCTCCGTGCTTTGGTCCATTCCTTGGTTCGCGCGCCATTTTACCGAGCCTTTTGTTCCCTCTTTCCGCGTGGGCTTCGCGGTCTGAGGGTTTCGTAATTTCCCTCGCAGAGGGATCGTGAGACCGAGGACAGCTCGAACGGAAACCGCCGCGTCATTTCTGTCTTTCTCCCTTTCTCGCCCATTTTCTCTCTTTCAAGATCCCGGCTCCATTTAGGAGAGAACCGAATTTAGGGCTCTCGAAATGGAGGAGAATTTTCTGCTATTTATTGCCCGGCTCCTCGAACGACTATTATTATACAGTGACGCAACGGGCTGGTCCGAGAGACCGAGGATTTTTCGTGGACTCTCGCGGACTCTCATAAAGTCTTCCGGTGTCGAAGCCGGTCGATTAGGCGAGTGTAAGTGCACTCCGTCGGTCTGGCTGCTTATCTGCAAGTCGAAGTGGTCCACGATCGAGGAAACGCGTTTTGCTTAATCCCACGGGAACCCCCTAACCCCCCAAGGCAATTTCACTTTACACACCTCGTGTCGGCCAGCGCCATTGTGTACGACCCCGTTTCCGAAGTTTACGGGCTAGATCGAACTGTAAATCGTTGTATCATATTGATATTTCTTCGGCCACGGAGATCAATCTGCTGCTTCTTTTTATCTAATGACGATAAATCCAACCCCTCGTGGCGCTGTTTGGTTTCTTTATCGGGGCGAGTAATGGCTACTCCTGCTGGACGTTTTAGTCTAAGAGTCGGAAGCGTGGTACTTATTGATTTATCTTGTTTATTGTTTCTAGTAAATTGAAGTTTAGTGTTCGGTAATTGACGTAGAAAGCGTTTGTCTCGCATAAAGATCCACAGTTTACTAGTACCAAATAACAAATTAATTCAATGGCTACAATTATGGGCGCTGTGTTCCCATCAATTAGATCACTATTTGCGAACGAGCGAATCGTCGCGTGCAGAAACGGCGAAATGGCACCGGTGAAGTTTGTGGTCGTAGGACAAGGGGGTGGTTGTCGATGGTGAGGAACCAGCAGTGATGGGATTATCGCGCGGTTCTTATCGTATTTACCCCCCTTCCTTTTCTTTACCTTTCCCCGTCGATCTTTCACCCCTCTTCTAACAAACTCCCCCCTCTCTCTCTCTATCTCTCTCTCGGGCAGCGTGCAAACTTGCCGCCGTGTACAGAGTACACAGCGCGGCGCAGCACGGGTTTATAGAGTGAGTTGTCGACTTACAACGGGTAAACCACCACCCCTCGGGGGTTGCGCAGGCTGAGGGGAGGGAAACGAGCGGTTGTGTTGGCGAGGAGAGAGGAGAAGAGGGTTCCTATCGGGTCTGGATAAAGCGAGCAACCGAGAGCGAGAGAGAGAGGACGCTGAGATATGATCTATACACATATTTTCAGGCTTCGAACGATACGGGAACCGTGGCTCGCACGCTGGCTCGACTATTGTCCGGCACCGGCACTTTAATTTGTTGCATCGAACGTCGTTAAGCCGCGTAATTGAAACCGAGAGTGATTTTTAGCCGGCGATCTACGGCCCGATCTACTTCCATGTTAACGAGAACGCGATTTTGTTGAATATCGCTCGATTAACTCGATTCAGGATTATTAAAATTATAAATGTGCTTCCATGAGTTATTATTCAACAACGAATATTACATAACCGTTAATAGAGTCGAGTTTGATTTATTTCGATTAGAATATGTATCGAGAAAAATAATACTGTGAACGTAGTATTGTAATATTGTATTTACCACGGAACCAATATTTCAATTAATTCCATTCCGATTTCTCTGTTATTCTTCTGTGACATAACCGCAATCGCATTTCGTCCTTTGCCGTGCCGAAATAATTGTTTCACAATCACACCAATTAACAGAGCTTTAATTCGCCGGTGATCGGCACGGTAATTCGGATAGTAGTTGCATTTACGATTGTTAAGGCAGCTGACACGGTAATTGATATTATTTTCCATTTTTGATGAGGATATTAAGCGCAGATGAATAGGGGGAACAGAGAAAAGGCAGTGATTACAATTTCAGAGGTAAATCCTGGTTCATTCTGGTACACTGGTAATTATTATTGATACATTCCCGGTAATAATCTCGACGACCCAATTAATACTATCGACATACCGATAGGCGCAGTTGCGATACACCCAATAATTTATCGCGATAATCCCACAATGACCGTAAACTATCGCTCACGCGTGCATTTTCGGCCGATCGCACGCGAGATATATACGTTCACCGTGTCTTCCACACCCAACCGAATGCGGATCGTGTGTAATCTGAAGCGGTAGGATAGATCCTGATTCTCCGGTGAAATTAATTTCCTGTAAAAACCGTGCTCGATACAATCTCGTGTCCTGAATCAATTGCCATACGCGATCTGCATCTGTGAAATTGTACCAGCGATCAAATTGCGACTTTTGTTACGCTATTAACTTAATATAGTTGCTGTTACTTATACCTACAATGATTACCTTTGTTAATAAACTTTAATATATCACGCAACTTTGTCTCAAACAACAAACGTATCTGACTCCAGTTTCTTGCGAATAAAAGATTTTTATTTTGCATTAGATCCGCGATATGATTATAACAACTCGCATTTCCGTCGGAAAATTCGCGAAGATCGGCGTTTCAATCGGTCCTCGGGTTAATTAAAAATAAATAGAAACTGCAGAAAATTATTATATCCGCCAGTGTTTGCACTTGATAATTGTTTGAACATTTTTATATGCTATGATTACAGAGAGTCCTCTGTTTGCTGGTATTGTAACATTTTTTGCGAAATCAATACTGTCGACGAGAGCCACTTGGACTCCGGCCAGGAATTTTAATTAGTTTATTAAATACTTGATACAGTGAATAAAATCCTGTAGAAAGATTTAGTGTGTTCCACAAAAATTCCGTTTGTCTCGTGGATGGTCGCAGTAAATTCCAAACAGGAATTTGATTAATTTCATGAAAACCTACTACCTGGTTTTGAATCGAATAAATCCCACGCAATGAAAAATAAGTTTTCAATCCGTATTTTCTACTATACCAAAAATGGAGGTTCTCATGAACATTGGGTGATTAAAAGTAACGTAGATATTTTCTCAGGCTCGTATAAATATGACAAGCTCTAAAATCGTTGTGTAGCTTGAACAAAAGGAAGACACACCGCGATTACACGGAGCGTGGTCCGAGAAGGGTTGAAAACCGTCCCATACGGCGTGTCCCATGGCTGGTTGATTCCTCCATGGCGGGATATTTAACGACCGGTAGGCTTCCTATAGTGAGAGATCAATCTATTACCTTCGACCGACAGGAAACTTCGAGTGGCCACTATCTGTTCACCCCCTGTCCGAGGTCACGTGTCTCGCAAGGGGGTTTCCCATTCGAGTGGCCGGTTCGCGTGTGCCCCGCGATCGTTTTCATGGGGGATTAACGACCGCGGTGAGAACTGCACGCCAATTAACATATCAATCGTCCTAAATGGATTCATCTCCCGATCCTTTATCCTCGCAGAGGAGTCGGGCGAACTCGCTATCTGCTGGTTGAACAAACGATGCGGTACAATGATCTTTCTGTTACGTTACGATCTCCTGTTTTCTTTTGTGGCTTCGGCGCGATCGTTTTCGAGCACCTCCACTCTTCTACACTTACATAGTATTAAGTGCACGTAATCTGTAACGCGTCGGTCGATTTTTTAGAGAAACAGATGCGAGAAAGTGGAATATGTGAAGCAGATTGTGGGGTTTTATTTGTGGAGAGGGTTGCCAAGATTATTCTAGTTTTAAATATTCATTTGAAATGTAGGCATTGGAATCTCTTCTGCGGCCAGATTGATAATTATAAAACTTTTTCCAGCATGGAAATAATATTTAGAACAATTCTGCCGAATAACGAATATTTTTTGGAGATTTCTATCTGCATACGTTATCTCATGAAAATTGAAACGAGGGAAAAATTTCTTACGTCCGCTAGAAAATTCCTCGTACCAGTTTCAACAGTGCTATTCATTTTCATTAGTGCGCGCGTTCTCTCGGATTTTACAAATTTTCGCATGCCCCGTTGAAAGTGTCACAAATATGCAATTTGTCTGATTGCGCGGCAGGTGTCCCATTGCGTGCACGCACGGACTCTATTTATATTCAGCGAACGAGTTGAACACTTCAAAATCAAGATTTTTCGGTCGTGATACCACTTTTTTTTGTATGTATTCTTACATAATCAAATATACAACCACGCGCGTATGATACGAAATGTGTTTTGTGTTCATCATTTTTTATATGCCTTCCTTAATGATATACATCATCGTTCATGAATCATGGGTACCCTTTAATCGGTAAAAAGTGTCTCGAAGGAAAGAATATATATTTTTCCCAAATTACACTTATTGAAAAATTACATGCTACGTTGTGCGTCACATCTAAAGAATTTCTCTCTCACCTCGGTTAAATTCTGTTGCGTTCGAAATTTTATTTTATTTTATTTTTTTATTATTATTTAACGTCGCAGAATTATTTCGTGACAGGACCTACAGTTTAGAATAAAGGTAAAAGTTCAGACCCAAAGTTTCAGAATTAAATAAAATAGAGAGCAAATTGCACAATATACTATTTTTTACAGTAATTTATGTACCTGCCTCATGTATTGCAATTATTTAAAAAAAATCGTTTTTGCTTGAGGTGGTGATTTTACAAAATGCCCAGCACGAACGCGGCCACTTTCCAGACAGAAATTTCGGGCCGAACGGGTTTCTCGAGAAGATAACGGCCACGATAAACCGACCTGGGGAGCCTCCCTCTTCCGGTTGTACGCTCGGTGCACCGAGCGCAACGGTGCGCCGTTGCATAGACGATTGCATAAGCGTAAGGCGACGGGGCTGCATCCGCGGGCCCTCTCCCCTTGAATATTCGAGGGGGCCGCGAGGGTGGCGCGCGTGGATCCTCGCGTGCCCCAGCACGTGAAGCGAGTAGTCGCGTGTGCAGTGTGCGCCGATCTGATCCGCGTGTGTTTGAACAGGCCGCGTTTCAGTCCGGGTCTCTCCCGTTGCGGTTTCCCTGTTGTACCGGACGGGACGGTCTCTTATTTGCTTCGTAGATCAACCGTGGATCATTAGCACACTTGCCACTACCTTTACTTGCTGCGAACCACTGCATCTTGTTACATTTTGCTCCATTTTAGTCCCCCTCATTTCATTTTGTTCCATCTTCTTTCTTTGTTCCATTTTATTTTCTCTTGTCCCATTTTATTTTATTTTGTTCCATTTTATTTTGTCTTGTCCCATTTTATTTTATTTTGTTCCATTTTATTTGGTCTTATCCCATTTTATTTGATTTTGTTCCATTTTATTTTGTCTTGTCCCATTTTATTTTATTTTGTTCCGTTTTATACGGTGTTGTCTCATTTGATTAAATTTTATTCCATTTAAAATTATAAAGAAAACACACAGTCGTAGGTGTTAGTTTCAATTTCGTCCGGAGCGCAATTCGTTCGGAAGCTCGGTGGATTCTATTAACGCGTTCGAGAGGGGGAAACAATAGTCAGGAAGCTCAGCTGCCAGGATCAAGAAGACATTAGCGAAGATCCACTCTAACCGTCCACACACGGGGCAGATTCGGTGCCGGAGTATGTATCTATAATTCCCTAAAATTACATGTGTACACAGGGAGGCGCGTGTGTGTGTTTGCTCTAGGTACGCGGCAGTGTTTGCGCGATGCGTTCAGCCCGTCCGAGGGTGCGGGTTGATACGAGCTAAATCGAGCACCACCCAAGTGTGCTTCATTTGTGGCGTACCGGCCTGTGAAATTCGGGGGATGCCACTCTCTGTACCTCACCCCCGCTGCGCCCTTTCGTCGCCCCCTTGGCTCGTGACGATCCGCCGACTGCCCCAGGGGTGAACTTGAACCTTCCGACGGAATTCCTGTTAGATTTTCACGAACTTCTGTAAACAATTTATTAACCCCTCTTAATTGGCCGAGGAAAGCCGTGCAAATCCCGTGGGGATGAACGTCTTAGCTAAAATGCTCTATTCCACCCTGTGAAACAGACACTTGCCAACCAAAGCATTAATCTCGAGGACTATTAAATCTACAACAATTAACAGTGTTTAGAAATGTGTGTACATGAAAGGGGTGGCTCGGGGTGAATGTTCTTTTAGCCTAGACCTAATTAGATTTTTGCTGTCTCAATTATATATTAATGAATAATTTGAGAAAATTTTACTGGGCTGTACTCCATCATTTACACCATAGCTACGAAACTGTACGCTTAACAATGAACTTTATATTGTTTGTATTGGCAGCAAGATGAAAGTACGACATAAACAATGTTCCCGCAGAGAGTTAATTTGTAGCATTATTATCGCGGTTGCAGTGTTACGCGAGCGAAGGAAAATAGATAGCTGTTTTTCTAATTTATCAGAAGAAACAGGAACTCGCAGCCATTCGCAGTCTACTTACTAACATAAACGTGATATAGAGTCTCGGGGTGGTTAAGTATCCCGAAACTATTTGAAGAGCAGCACGTACTTTAACTACGAGCCTAGAATTTGAGCCTACCGTGGGGGTGCACCGGTTATTTACTTTGAGGGTATGTTTGCATACACGATCGCGGCTTCCGCTGGCTCCGGGTTTTCATCCCCGTTTCTGTAGAAGCCCCTGTTTCGCCTAGAACCTCGGTCAGTCACGTTTTTCCTAACCCATCAACGGGACCCCGAATTCGATTTCCAGGACGTCCTGCACCTTTCCTCCCCCGGACTTGTTAGTTTTACGGCCCGCTAGATACGCCACTTCACATTTTTCACGGAATTACAACGGAAGAAAGGGAGCGGAATTACCCCTTGTATGCTTCCTTCACACTCGCACCCTAAATTCACCTGTGGCCCCCACACAATTTTTAATTAGAGCTGTTCCTATTTTCATCATCTTTTCAACGAAATAAAACAAGAGCAAATGAAAAGGAATACAAGAAAATAAAATGGTCTCGAGGTTTTCCAAAATTCGACGAGATGGAGGGCGGGACTGAGAGAGTCAATCTCGAACGTGTTAAGAAGATGAGGAGGGAGAGAAAAAATGGGAACGATTTTCGAGTCCGGCAAGTTAGCCGCGCCGCCAATTACCATAAATCGAGGGCGCGCGTTAAACGTCCGCGGCTACGAAGTATAAAAAGCAAAAAGATTCCTTGGTCGATCGTGAACGATCGAGAGAGCCGAGAGAGAGAGAGAATTGCCCCGTGGACCATTACCATTTTCGAGACCCAACGAAATATGGCACCATGGAATTAATTTAACGACACTGTAGCGGCGCGATGGAATTTGATAAAACGTGCCCTCACCCAATTCTTCGTGGGTAACATCAATTAGTATGGAGCAATGTCTTATATTGTACATGTGCCGGAATCATTTTCTCGTATACAAATTATTTCTGGGTGGCTTGTGCGATGAAATATGCGGAGGAGTGTGATCGAGAGGCGAGAATTTGACAAAATATCGCGTGAACACGTGACTGCATAATTTAATGCGAGGATCGGTCGTGTAAAGAAACTTATATGAATGAATCGAACCTGAAGATTATTTGAATTTTTCATTTTACGAACGATACTGAAAAGATTATTAGCAATCTGAAATACGAACATTCAGAATTAAAAATTATAATGATGAAGAAGAAACGCCTTACTGGTTAACCCCCAACCCCTTATTTTTTAACGTTGCGTTTCGGATTGACCGTTCGAAAAACCTTTCCGTATTTCAGCCGCGTCCCGCCTTCTTTTAGGTCTCGGAATCTTGGAAAACTATCGAGGGCGTACAGCGAGGCTGATTAGAATTTTATTATCGCGAAGGAGGAGAGAAAAAAGCATGGAAGAGGTTCAAGAAGGGTGGCATATGGCGCGACTCCTCCGGCTTTTGAAGTTTCGGGGATGAAAGAGGCCGACGTTCTAGAGTTTACTTGACTCCCGCCCCCTTTTCTCGAGGATTCCCCTCACCCTACAGCCCCCTAAGAACCCACCCACGCACACACCCACACATGCACACATCCTCTTTCACTTTCCCATACCATGACGGAGTCGTTACTCACGAAACGAGCTACGATCCCTCGTTCCAAGTGGCCCGACTTGTCTCCCGAACTCTCGAAACGACTACCGCCACGGAAGACGTTGGCCAAACATCCGTGTGAATCCTATGGTTAGGCCATCTAGACCGTGAGCAAGATCCACGGAAAGCCTGATCCCATTTCACAGGGGATTTTTATTAATTCTGGCGACGAGATTTTAGGGTTGAAATTTCGAGATGATTCCAATGCTTAGATACAAATTGGTCAAGATAGAAAATGTTTATCTATATATATATATATATATATATATATATATATATATATATATATATAAACGGAGTTTCATCTATCAACGTTCAGGCTAAACCCTTGGCCCTAGAAAGCTGAAATTTTGCACAGAGGTATCCTTTATGATCTATACAAGAGCTAAGAAGGGGGTGAAAAGGGGTTGCAACTTTTGTATGAGGAATATTTTATTTGTGGTCGGATTTGCTTAATACTTGGTCTTAATGCTCTTTGATATAATTAATAAAACACACCTATTTCGGCATTTTTAAAATTCGACCTCTAAGGAGGTGGAAAGGAGTTGCAACGTTTGTGTGAGAAATATTTTGTTTGTAGTCAGATTTCTTTGAAACTTGGTTTCTTAATGCTCTCTGATACAAATAATCAAACACCTATTTCGGCATTTTTAAAAATTCATCTCCTAAAGGGGTGAGAAGGGGTTGCAACGTTTATATGAGGAATATATTATTCGTGATTTGGTTTACATCATACTTGGTCTTTCTTAATGCTCATTGATACAATCTGAATTGGGGAGAATGGGGGGTTAAAATGTTTTATGGAGAAACAATATCAATTTTCGAGGGCATTAAACAGTTTCTTGTACGAGTGAAGTCGCGGGGGGAAAGCTAGTTCCTGTTAAACGCTTACATCAATAACCAAAATTTTTTACGTTACTCGATGACTTATAATAAACAAAAATGTACACACCGAATAAATTGCGGGTAGCGTCTCGGTCGGTAATTCGAAGTGTCCATGTATTCGCGTTGAATATCCGGCCGGTTGTAAAGGAAGAGATACGGAAGTCGCGGGGATGTTAAACGGGACAGCAAATTGACAACGAAGAAGGAAAATGTTTCGCAGCCGGAAGAAGCATCGCCCGGTGGCGTAGGGTGCGGACGAGGATACAAGGTCGTACGAGCAGGCGTAGGTCGATCGTAATAAATTACCAGGAAAGTTGGATACACGCGAACCCCGCGCGACCTCTCTCTCTCCCCGCGTACGTGTGTGTGTACAGCCGTGGTTATCCATCCTGGCTCACCCCACTCACTGTTATCTTATATGGCCGTACTTAGGGTACATTACCCGGAATACGAAAGGTACCGAGCCCCGAAATTTCTATTAGTTCTACAGGAGGAAAACCACTTCACGAAATGGGACCCTTAAGTTCCCCTGCGGAGCCACGAAAGCGAAAGAATCCTCGCAGAAGTCTCCGCTTTCCAACGAAAACACCCCGCGTTCGATTATTTATACTATCATCCCCCAGGGGGTTCGATGTTCAATCCTCAATCCAATGCAAGCGAGAAATTTCGGCAAGTTTACGCCGATGATTTTTGTTCGATCCTTGGGGTTGCGTGGTTCGTGGACAAAGGGTTGGTTTATTTTGCATTTCAGAGTGATGGTTTATGCATTTTTATTTTCTTGGATACTGTGTAATGTCAGATTTATTTCTGTTCATACGCTCCTCAGCGTCAACTTGATACGAAGGGTTAAAAAACCCACCCCTGAACCATTTGCAGCTCTTTTACGATCTCGCTCGCTATTAGTTCGAAACAATGTCGATCCGGCCTGAAATAATTCAGATCCATCGTCGTGGTGCACGGCCAGCTTTGTTTCCGAATACCATGGGAATCGATTCCTCGAGTTTGGTTTAATCCTGCCCGGATAAACGACGCTCTCGGGTCACCGTTGATCCGCGTTATTCCGTAACTGCGTCCCCGAAGTTTGTGTCCCATCTCATGGCCTCCCGCGATCCGGCTACGCTGACGAAGGAAAATCGGGAAACCGATCAATTCCCGGGGACAATATTTTGCAGTAGTTTGATATTTCTCATGAGTATCGACTATAGTTCGGGAGGGGGCCGTACGGCCACCGTGCACTACAGCCAAGATGGGTAGACTAAGCGGCGGAGGTTGGTACTAAATCTCACCCTAAAGCATCCCTACCGAGCCACCCCTAACTACGCTACTAGTGCTCCTGCCACCCCTCGTTCAGTGTCTCGCATTGGCGTAGCTAGCGCGCCAAGGAGGCCACGATTTTCGCCAGGATTCCTTCGTGTGCTGCTCTCTCCTCTTGCTCCTTAAGATGTCCGCCAGCCTCGTTTCTTAGAGCATCCGTTTTCCTGGCCACAATTTTCTATCAAACCGCAAGCGTCATATATTTTTAAAGTTGTAACACTCATTGATTTTCTCGGGATCGAGCAGATAACGCTTTCTGCAAGGTAGCGAATCCTCTGTACAGGCTAGTTTTGATCAAGACGATTTTCATTAGAAACTATCAGTCGCAGGATCGAGTCTTCAGTTTTTCCTTAGATTCTTTCAGGAATGCAGATGTAACTGATGTTCCTGCTATTTTTCCTGTAAACGCAGAATTCGTTTTATTCGAATGTTATTCAAATCGTGACGTTTACTGATTTTCTCCATGTTACATTGTTTTAAATTTTCCGCACTGTCGCAGATCGTTGAGAGCGAAGCAAGTTTTCGCAGCGGCGCGAGTCGAGGCTAACTAAGCGAACAGCATTTGTTCCGTCCGCTGAAAATCCTCCGTGAAGCAGAACGATCGATAAGAGCGGCGATCGGTCTCGAGCCGCTAAAGCGATCTAAAAAGAAAATAGAATGGCGAGCAAACGAGGGACACGTCTCTCTCGATATGGTCGTTGGCTTTCGTCTCCTTTTTAGGACACTCGGCTTCATCCACCTATAAACCGTGTGTACATATGCCGGTATTATACCGTTTCTCTCTTCTCTCTTTCTCTGTCAGCTTTTCTTGTCTTTCTCGTTCGCCTCGGCGCAAACGAGGATCTAGGAATCGACGTGCCGGGATACAACGTCGTGCGCTGGCTCTCCGCGATCGAGATTCGTTAGGTCGATCTATATTTGGACGAATCGATCGCGGGGAGGGGGGCAGATACACCGCTAGACCAGCCTCGATTAAGGCTAATCGGGATTAATCTCGCGGATCTTACAATGAGAGACCGCGTACGAGCGAGCGAGCGAGCAGTTCTTCTGCGTCTATCCAGCAGGCCGGCACGCCGAGAGCGAATTAAAAAGAATTAATTAGAGAGAGATTAGATATGGAGGCTCTTGCTAACGACGAGAGCTGGATCCGGACCCCGGCCGCGAGTCACGCAGTGATTCTTTTCCATGTGTGTTGCACCGTCGTTGTCGTTGTCGCAGTCGTCTCGCTCGGTGCACGTAACCGGTGCATAAATCTATCGAAAATTGACCCTTCGTTAGTGGCTTAATTAACAGGATAAGTAACGATGGAACGCGGAACGCAGCCACCAACCACTGCCCCAGCCGAGATTTATTTCCTCATTCAGAGGACTCTTAACGCGGCCACCGAGTCGGCGATCCTTCAACGATTGTTCCACAGTCTTTGCAAATTCTCCAGGAGAGCGCGATTTACGCGCCGGATCTCGATATATGCTCGCGGCGAGCTTCTCCATGGTCTCGCTCGCGGAGCCGACTAAAATTATCTGGTGCAAAAATTGTTACAGATTTGTCATGCACACAGTAGTTGTCCAACAAAAATCCCACCCTGTGACACAGTCAAACGTGAATTTCTTTGTACAAGTCACATTGTTCCTATCTAATCTTCCAAATTCAACCCTTTCTCAAAAAAGAATCCAACTAAAATCATCCCTTTCGTAGTGTCCTCTATCCCCATCCAACAAGGTGAGGTTCATTTTTATCTAACTGAGGAAGTTAGTCGCCAAAGTCAGCCTGTTCACACCGATGTTACATTCAACGGGATCGTCCACCTCCATCGAATATCCCGAGACCGGACCCGCGCGAATTGATCTCCCTTTCAAAATTCACTCTCCGCTAAATCGCCGGCGAACGATCTCCGGGGCTATTTCCTTTTCTCCGCGCGATAAGTCTCGTGGGTCTTCGACGCGGAGGGGAACAGGGGATTGGCGAGGAGGGGAGGGCGTTAGGTTTGAGTCGGCCCGATAATCTCTGGGCGGTAGTGAGTGCTCGAGGTGTGTGCCCCGTGTCGAGTACACAAGCCAGTTGCTCGAGTACACCTCCGTGACTCGCAAGAAAGGTCAGATTAAGCCGTCTTCATGCTACGCTACCGAGCAATCCCGTTTTCCATTGAGCTTACGCCAGTGGCGTCGCCCCCAACCCATCTCTATATACCCCGTCGCCCTGCAGTTAATGTGTTCCAGGGTGGAACCCGGCCTGCTCCCCTCGTTTCCCCGCCCCTGACCCCTCGAACTCCCCTCCTGGCAGACCGCCCCCAATTTCAACCCTCTTTCCACATCTACCCTTACCCAGAGAGACAGGGAGAGCTAGATATATAGAGAAAGACAATCTCTTCTCTCTCCGCCCCTGAAAACCCTCCGAACTCTCCGGGATCTCGGGTTTGCCTCAACGAGAGAATATTTCTCTTTCTCTCTCCCTCCCTTCCTTGCTCACTTCAGACCCCCCTCTGTTCTTCCAACCCCGTCGCAACCCCTCGAACTCCTACATTCTCTCTCTCTCTCTCTCACTCTCTCTCTCTTTCTCTTTCTCTCCAGGTCTCTCGTCCTTCTTTCACTTTCTCATCCTCGATCCACCACCGTATCCTCCTACCACTTCTCTTTCGCCTCTTCATACTGCTCCTCCTCCTTCCACTGTCTTTGTTTTAGAAATTAGAAGCGGATTACCGAATCCCCTTTTCAGCTGCGCTGCGTTATTAACTATTACCTTTTAGCCGGTCACCCTTCCTCGCCGAACGAGTTGTACCGGGAAATTAAATCACTTTTATGGAACGCCCGCGACGATTCTTTCCAACCCCGCGGCAGGGGTGAGTTTTCGACAAAGTCGCAAAGGGAAAATCTTTCTGTTGGATTTGTTGGCGTGTTGAACGATTCGCAAGGGTGGAGTATTGGCGGATGTATACTGTGGTTTGTCAAAGG